>NMRA01000930.1:33857-95886 GCA_002633005.1 Phoronis australis | reverse complement strand
CAGTGGCGGATCTACGTTTTCAGCAAGGGGGGTTTAGGATTCCCGCCAAGGTCGCGTGGCGCCGAGCGGGGGGAGGTCGGGAGGGGGAAACCCTTTTTGCTTTGTAGCCAAATAGTGAAATGTCCACGCATCCTTGTAAGTTTCTGGCACTTAACATGTCTCTGGAGTTTTTCTTAAGATAATTATAAACCTTTCTCGATTTCGTCACAGGACCGTGAAACCATATTGTGCACATCTGGGTATGAGTCACGCCACCAGCAAAAATTTTTGTTGGAACATCTGCTTACACACATCTTTTTTAGCATACGAAAAGTCGTATACGAAAAAGTGTGGTGTGTATACACTACAGGGGTTTAGACAACTTCCAAATATTCAAGAGCATAAGGAGCACCGACGGGGCGTAAAAACTTGAATATCAGATGATCGTGTAACAGCAGCCTCAAGTTGTTTAAGAACGACGACCTATACTGTTAGTCCGGAAATAAGCATGTGTTCTGTCTCGTTACGAGAAAAATTGGCGAACGATGGTGCTCTCAACTCATAGTCTATTATTAAAAGCGACAATAAATAATTAGGTATCACTTTATTAAGCTGAATCACGTTGACAACAATTTAAAAACGTCAAATCTATCAGTAAACAAACCATCTGAAAACAGTTTCACGAAACCAAAACATCCTGTGCACAGTGGTGAAAAGACACACTGGACTAGTTTGCAGAGGAACCAGATGTACACTTAGAATACACAAAAAGCTGACCTGGTCCGTCATGAGACTAAGAGTACACCTGTGCTTATTACCCCTCTAAAAATAGTCGATCTGTCGCGGAACCAAACAGTACAGGCTGAGATAAATAGCACACTTTGGTAAAAAAATCACAAGACTACTTCGCCGAGGGACCAGAAGTACACTGAAACTCAACATCTACACATATCATGTACATCTACACATATCATGTTGGCCTGGTCCGTCGCGAGACCTAAAGTGTACCATGCAAAAAAATTTGAATCGAAAACTTCTCTCTAAAATTTTAATCCCCAGCGGTTACTCATACTTTAGTCCTATCCTTCTGTTGTCTAGACTGCCGAGGAATTTGTATATCTGATCCAATGGTTTCCTGGAATTTGAACCATTCTACCCAGATATCTTCGATGTTTGTTCCCAACGCTTGCCCTTTGTCAACTACTGTGTCAATGAGCTTGTAAGCCTCAAATAAATAATAATAAATTTCGCCAAGTATGTTGCTCTGTCACTAAGTTTTTACTTGTCATTTATTTGTTCGCACGATACAGGTCGCAATTTTCGTCCGATCATCACGAAATTTCAACATAACACGTACTTCCGGAAGTACTGGAAGCCTATTGTTTTTCGTCAAAGTCGGATCCAAGATGGCGGCTGTGGCGGCCATTTTGTTTCCATTTAAAGGTTCAAATGCTTCTGGAGGCTACATTTTTTTACGTAAAAAGCTAAAAATCGGCACAGTAAATGGACCGGAAGTTTTCTACAAGTATAATGGAAATTGTTAACTTCCGGTTAAAGATGGCGGAAATATCGGCGATCGCGCATGCGTACCTCGATTTTGGCCTAAAAACGTTTTCTTATGTAGAGGGCGCATTATAAGACCAATTCCTTCGAATTTTTACAGGTATTAGTTTCGTATGACATGCTATTATACAAAGCCAAAAAACCGGAAAGAGAAAGACGTGATTTTTTGCATGTAGATTTTTTGAAGTATATTCTTTCAAATGGTCTGTAACAATTTTTTTCTCAGACTTACCATTTTCGAGTTATTTGACTTTGAATTTCTTAAAAAAAACGCAAAATTTCCTTTTTTTCGAAAAATTTACGGAATTTGGCGGTATCATCAGTTTAGATAGAATTTTGAACGGGCTTTCAGAAGATATTTTCCATTTTGCGCTACGACGTCTACTTTTTGAATTATTCGAGATTTACTGATATCGTTGTTCCAATTCGGTTACCTATGCAAGCACGCAGCTGGCTGGCTTTCAGTTCACTTTGTTTTGGTTATGCCTAGTTGACCCAGACTGACCCAGCCAGCACCGTCCTAGTGTAGACTGGACCGTCATGTTGCGCCATCTATTGTTCTTTATTGTAATTGATTGTATGCTCTCTATTTGATTTCTTCATTAGTCACATGAATGTTATCGTGTTTGCCAAACTACCACTTTAGATAGAGCTTTGAACGGGCTTTCAGAAGATATTTTCTAGGACGTCTACTTTTTGAATTATTCAGGTTTTCGGATACCGTTGTTACTTCGGTCACCTATGCAAGGACGCAGCTGGCTGACTTTCAGTTCACTTTGTTTTGGTTATGCCTAGTTGACCCAGACTGACCCAGCCAGCACTGTCCTACTGTAGACTGGACCGTCTCTCTGTTTGATTTCTTCGCTAGTCACATGAATGTTATCGTGTTATTCATAATTGCCGCCTTGATCGTCATGATTGTCGACGTCTCCCTCATCGTTGTCTTTTCGATTAATTCCGCCAAGTGTCCTTCCTCCGAGCGCTCTCGTTACAATTTTACAAGACTTGCCCGAATTGTTTAGAAAGTGTGGTTGTTTGTTGAAAATGACTTCTTATTTCAGTTAAGAAAATGGCCCTAAAAGTCCAGGAGGAGGAAACTCTTGGCGGACGAGAGTTTGACGAAATTATGTCTCTTGAATTGGGACCTGGCTTTCTTTTCCCTGATTGTGATTTGGGGTGATTATTTTTAGTTAAAGTCGACACAAACTAATCTAGAATTAAGTTGGCCGATTTTGTCCTCGCTTTCCCCACTATTTGTCTGACAATTCCTATTTCATCATACTTTTGTCGACAAATTGTCGCCACCCTTCTCACACTAATTCAGTTAAAACATTGCGGAAACCTAAATTCATCACTTGTTTTGTGTATACATCAAAATCGTCCTGTTACTTGTTATTAAAGATAGTACATGTATCATATTCTACCACTAACTGAAGGCGTGATTTTTTAAAAAGCTTCTTTTTACAGCTATTTGACCTGTTTTCCCCGTTTGAATTAAGAAACGAGCAGTATTTAAAAGTGTCTGTTAACATGATCATGCCAATAATTTTATCAATTGTTACGAAATGTATACGAACTCTTAATTTTGTTCTTTCCCCACAAGGTGAACGCAGGCACGAGTGAAATGCACACGTTCGAAATTTTATAGTACAGGGCCGTGTGCACATGACAATATGTTATTATTTGTAATGTTGGACAGTGCTACCCTCTGACACAGCGTCACCTATACTGAAAAGTGGAAATCCGTGGGTGGGCATCATTGCGCATGCCCACAGGAGGACGCTTACTAACTTAACACTAGGTTTTTTTGAAAAAAATTACCTTCAGATGTGTGACGGTAAAATTTTCAGTTTTCACGAAAGAAAACTTAATTACCACCAGATGCATTACATTGTGATTTTATTTTTTAAAAAAAAAATTCCACCAGATGACTCTCATTAAAAACCGCCATTTTGAAATTTCCGTTGGAGAACACTTGAGCCGTTGAGAGGTTTTCTACAATTCGAAACAAGCGTGTGTGACAGAATAGTGAATGATTTTGGCAGTGAACTTCAGATTTATGGTAGGTTTCTTTTTTGTTTAATTTGCCAATGTCTGTAAGAGTATACAAATTATTCCACAGACGTCCTCAGCTTCTGATCGTCTCCAAATCCAACAATACAAATTACAATATACTACAAGATATGACATGCGGGATTAGGAATTCCACCACTGCTTCATTTCAGTCTACCACATCTAACACAAAACTCAAAAGACGGGTCCAGCAAACCACGAGTAATTGCTATTTCTTCTAATAGCAATTACGAAGGCACCCTTGGACTTTTTCGTCAACATGCGTGATTTCACGTAACTTCCTCAAAATGGCACCCGGGAAGAGAAACTCGAGCAAAATGTAACAGATTTTTATCGATTTGTTCAAACTATTTTGACTGAATCGTCTCCAGACTCATGGTATATGCTAATTATAACTCCATGACCACATATGCATGTTTCATTTGATTTTATTTGCTGTATTTTCAAATTCGTTACTTTTTGTGGGGATGTACATGTACTATCGCCCCTGAATGCCTTCAGCATCCAGGGCGAAGCAATAAATTGCCTAGCATTTATAGTGACCTACTCCAGCGAGTTCGCAACACATTTGCGATCAAAGCACAAAAATCTACCCGAAAAGCCAATACTTACCGTAAATGTACTGCATGGAAATTGCAGATTCGTTGCAGAAGGTCACGATATTAATAAGTCCACACTCATCCAGACCATTCTGAAACCTTCCGTGATAAATCGGCAATTGCCGTTCATCCGTAAGTCATCGGACATTGACTGTAGGCCTACGCATCTGGGTTCTGGACAGAATTTTTGTGTTTCGACCGCGAATTTTTTATCACTCGCTGTCCAGAGCAGGACACTGTAAATGCTCCCAGAAGAAAGAACAATCTTTCGTGGGTTGCTGAACACCTGTTTTGTGTAAATTTAATGAGTTTTGCATTTGATATGGACGGTTGTAGTGAATTAGTGGAGCACCCATGAAATTTTTTTAGACATGAGTGTCATACCTTCTGGTATATTCTATAGTGTATTAGGTAGGTTCAGAAGCCGAGGATGTCTTTGAGTTATACCACAGGCGTCCCCAGCCTCTGAGTGTGATCGTCCAGAATGCACTATAATACTAAAAGGTCGGACATCGGCTTTTGGGATTTTTTTGATGCGAAGTGAAGCACTTCTGGAATTCGTAGTTCCAAGCGTCATGCCTTTTGGTATTATAGTGTATTGAGGACGATCAGAAGTTGTGGATGTCTGTGATTTACAACACAGGCTGAGGAATTTCCTGATGACACATAAGTTAAGTTAAACCAAATAAGAAACATAAAGGTTGGACACTAAAAATTTGCCAAGCCTAGGTTCCCAGTTTCAACTGTTCCAAATCCAAGTAAAATCCGTTTGCACCTCCCTCAGACTGGTATTGCATAAACGGGGATACTTCTGACCATATCTGAACCTATTCCCTTTGGGTGACCCTGATGATAAACAGTGTGTCTTTTTTCAAAATGTTGTGTCTGGCAGACTTGGTGGTAATATGTGAAAAAAGAAACCTCAAGCGCACTGAAAATTAGAACACAGTGATGTTCATGTAAAAGTTGTAAACAGGAATGAAAATTTACGATCAAAAATTGAAAAAATGTTAACGGCTTGTTCACTCATTTTAATGAAATCTGCAACCTATACATTACCGCTCAGTTGTACGGTTGTAAGTTGACTAATAGAATCTTGCATTTTGGAAGAGCTCGTTTTAAAAGATGCGCCTAGCACTACTACAATGTATTTGTGCCCTTCTGTATGCACTAATAACACTACTGCGCATCCAGGAATATCCCTGCATAAACACCAGAAGCGTTCTTTCCGTGATCCCATTGAATTGTCCAAGTTGTGAATGATGAATTGGTTACAGAATTTCCAAAGCAAACACAAAACTCTGAATTCAAGGAGACTTAATAGTTAACATGGCGGATTTTACTTGTGCTTTAACTTGTACGCCTGTCCAAGATAAAATATTGAGTTTGTGCAAGCAAACCCTACGTCAAAATCAAAAAAAAAAATTCCATTTACTTCTATTTACGTGTAAATTGCTTCAATTTAAAGCTTATTTTATCACTTACTTGTAACTTAGAATTTAAATGCAAAAACCTATCTTGAGTTTGATCTTGACTTCGTGGACTACTCTTGTTTGAAACGCAACGAACACTTGACTTTAGTGGAGATTTCTGATGTCAGACCATACATTTAGTTGCAGGAAATTAGATTAAAAACCGGACAATCGCCGCACAAATAAAAAAGTTCATGTTCAATTCAACGTTTCGTCTTTTCATTAGACATCATCAGGATCATATTTACAACAATTTAGGACAACAAGTGCCAACATACAGCTCAGGTAACATCCATACAGTGAAGTGAGAGATACATAGAATAAGGTCGGTAGCTGGTCATCACCATAGCTGCAGGGTTACAGAGCTCTGCATGTTATTCAGAGAATCAGTGGCATGCTGGTTCTGAATGGCCAATGACTCTTTAATGTGCAATAACTCCTTATTGGGTTCTCTGTAGATAATACTAACAGAGTTGGCTTGGTGATTGTAGCTAACACAATGCCTATATACGTTACTTTTCTCTGAGGTGTGATGTTCTTTCAACCTGTCACAGAGGCGTCTCGGAAACTGCTAGGTTTTGTAATAATCCTTTGATAGCGATTCTTCGGTTTTAAACAAGGTTATTTTACAAACCCAGAGTTTAAGCACATTCATACCAAACTTGAATTATGTAAAGGACACTCAACTAGCTTTCGTGGGCGGGCTAAAACTTAGCTTCGGAATTGCTTCCATACTGTACGAAGGTCGTCTGCCATGAACTTCAAAAATAACTTTGATGGGTGTCGACATTTTTGTTTGCAAATCCCCACTCGAAGGCAGTTTAATATGATAAAGTGCTGACTTTGTTAAGTTCCATGCACATTTGAGAAAATTCTGAGCAAACTAATTTTTATAGTCCAACCTTTATATTTTATTATGTAGACTACTGAGTGACGTCAGTGGTAATCGAGGAACAGATAAACTCAAGTGTCTGGTTTATATTTGCCGGTTTCGCGCCAGCATGACTCTATTTGATTTTTTACAGCATGATAACCGAAGAATACTTGCTAACCAATTGAAAGTAGCTGCTGAGCATTCAGTTTTCAGGAACCAGATGCTAGTATAGAAAAGCTGAGAACATTGCGAGTGTTAGACACAGACCCTAACGGTTCTAAAGGTGTGTGCCTTGGTGGGGTTCCTCTTTGAATGATTTTTTGTTTATTTGCATAACCCTTTTTAGGGCTCTCTCCATAAAATAAGTTAAGTAGAACGAGTTTACACATCTGTTCTAGAGATCAAGTGGAGTTGAAAATTTGCTTCTGCAACCCGTTTCTCCCATGCAAAGTTGCTTAACTTAAGTTTGAATTCGACCTCCGAAACTGTGCTGGTGGGCTTTAAAGATGGTTATGAACTTCCATCTATTTATTATATGTCCATTTTACACGTTCTAATATCTCATTTCATTTGTTTCACCACGGATCTCCATACATCCAAATATCAAAATCTAAAAGAAAGCGGACTACAGGTGATCTTAAACAATCCCCGTTTGGTTGCTGTATTTACTTCTTTGACAACATTGCTGACCTTGTGCACCCGCGGCATCGTACAATACATGTATAAGTGACAATCAGCCTAGTCTCCAAGCCTCAAGTTGGTGCTGATCAGTTAAGCCATTTGAGGCTCCGGAATATCACAACAAAATTTGAAATTCTCAGCAGTTTTATGTAAAAATAAAAACTAACGGTATAGTGCAGCAATATTGATCTAAATTATTGTAAAAATGATGTATTTTGATTTGAAAACAGATTAATACTATTCATACATGCAAATAAAAATTGAAAACAAGAACATGCGCGCCCCCAGCCTAACTTGTACGTCACGTTTTTCCCCGTGTTTGGGTTGGCGCAGTTGGTTATCAACCGGAGCTAATAGCTTTCGGTGCGACGATAGACTGAAGACTCGTTCGAGTTAATAACTTTATTAATCTCGACCGTACGTTCACACGCCATCTCATACAAAACGTGCGACGTAATGACTGTTCTACGCTCCAGCCAGTGCTGCGAAGCCTTGACTTGTGATAAACTTCTGAGACACTTCCAGCAACTGTTACACTCATTGATTCAAATAACCTGCTGTCCCTATAGCTGGTTCTCTATTGGCTCTCACTGTAACTACTAATTCTCTTCACTGCAACTCAATTGTAACTCTCTTGTAAATTTTAACTGCTAACTGTTTTTACTACGACCTCTGAACTGTTCAACTGGTTAACTGCTTAACTGACTAATACACACCCCTGCTTGTGCAATATCCTAGAACTCTTCACCAATTCAAGCATATGCCAGAACTTTCCAAAATCTACCCAATCATTCTATCAACATATACTAGTCTCTAAAATATTCCAGACTGCATTAATCACTGTCAAGCTAGAGTCTTGTAGAAACTTCCACACTATACTGTAGTAAACAAACACTGTACTGAACTCAGGGGTTATGTCAATTAAACAGAACAACAAAACAAAACAATACAATTAACAACAGCGTCAGTCTATATTCTGACAACACACCCCTGTCAATGAGAAAATTACTCTATAATTTTATAACACAAAATCATCTGGCACAGATATATAGTCTGCTGCTGCTGTATCCGTTGTTAAAGTGATTCCTGACCTTCAGGCATGGCTAGTCGACTTAAGTAGTCTGCACCAACGTTAGATTTTCCCGGAATACCCTCCACATGGAATTTAGAATTCTCCAGCACTAAAGCCCATCTCATAACTCTGGGACTGTCAATCTTAGAAGGCTAAATATATATCAAAGGCTTGTGGTCTGTTTGCACCACGAATTCCGTCAAGTAGAGATAAAACTGCAGTTCATGTTGATTCTGTAGTCCATACGGTTGACTTTTTCTGTAACCTCGTAAGGCCCCTTCAACTGCAGAGTAAGCTTGTTATGGTCTGTGGGAAGTAATACCAACACTCTTTGTCCCACTTGAAACTGGCTATCTCTGGCCTTCTTGTAGTAGTAATGCTTGTGAATGCCCTGTGCATTATACAAGCTTTTTATAACCAACTCGCAGATCTCCTCTAAGCGGTTCCTGAGCTCGAAGACATCCTAGTAAATATTTCGGATTTCGTTGTTGTCTTCCCCAGTCTAGAGTTAACTCTGGATATGCATCGGACCTTTTACTGTCCTACCGTATAGCAACGCAAAGGGTGAAAATCCAGTGTTTGATTGCGGAACTTCCCGGTACGCAAACAGGACAGCTGGCAGATACTGGTCACAGTCCTTTAGTCTTTCTTGACACGTCTTCTTCAGCATTGCTTTCACAGAACTCGTTCCAGCGTGGATTGTAAGGGGTCGTGTAAAGCTGCTGTGCACTCACAAGCCTGATGACCTCCTTCATCAGTTCCTCTGTGAAATGCGTTCCACAGTAACTTAGTATCTCCCGTGGAAACCCTACTCTACTGAAGACCTGTAATAGTGCTTCCGTCACATGTTATGTCTCAATCTTTGGTAGCACCACTGCTTTTGGGTACCTGGTAGCGACATCTACCACAGTGAGGATGTATCTGTTCCCTTGTCAGAAAGTGGAACTATAGGGTCAATCAGATCGATCGCAATCCCTTTGAAAGGCATCTCTCCCAGAGGTACCTTGGTCACTCTACCTTTCGGGATTGTCTTCTTGCAGACGTCGCATGATCTGCAGAATCGGGTCACTTCTGATGCCACTCTTGGCCAATAAAAGTTGCTGATGATTCGGTCAGTTGTCTTTCTATCAGCGAGATGTCCACCGAGTATGGAATCATGGGCGAGCCTCATCTTTGACGTCTGTAAACTGCTCGGCACGACAACTTGTTTCACCTCGTCACCGTCTTTATTCTTGAACAGCCGATAGAGTATTCCTCGCTGAACCTCCATCAAGTATGACCCCATCCTTTTGGTCTGTCGCTAAACCTTGGCTTCAGCTTGCTCCCACAGCTTTTTCATTGATGAATCTTCACATTGGGCTTCTTTGAGCTGCTTTAATCCCACCTCTTGTATAGTCGGAGTTAGAACTAACGGCTTATTGTCCGCCTTTCGTCGCTCTGTCTGAGCTCTGGTAGTCACTGCTAACGCTTCCCTGCTTGATTCATCAGGATCCGTTCCTACCGACATGGCGGCCACCTCTTCTCTCTCTGGAGTTTAGGTCAATGGGTTTTCCTCTCTGGCAGTAGTACCCTGCTGAGTGTAGTCTTTCGGACCCTCCAAAAGGTTGTCCTCGTTGACAGTAGTTGCCCTCCGTGTGTCGCTCATCATCCCCTGGGTCCAAGGCGCAGGTACATCCCCGAGAATCAAATCGGTCAGTGGACGCTCCATGCACGTCACAAACACTTCTCCTGTGTAGTACGGTATCTTGATGTTGATATTGGCGACACGCAACCATCACTTGGTAGAGTCAGCCAACTCGCATGACCACTTCCGGCAGGTCATATCTCCTGGTTCGACTAGACTGGATCGAACCACAATGGTTCTGCAGCCTGCGTCTCTCAACACTGAGACCTTTTTCGCGCCGACATACCCCTCCTGAAGACGCACCTTTCCTTTGAAGGCGCGTTCAGGGTTGGTACGCTTAACCGATTCCTCCTTACCCTGCTAACCTCGGTGGTTGACTTCTGGTGTTGCCTCACCTGAGTCCGCTTCCGGCAGTCTCTAGCCAGGTGCCCAGCTTTGTGACAGAAGAAACAATATTCCTCCGCGAGATCAGTTTTCTTCAAATCAACTCCCTGCGCCGTTTCTGCCTTGACTGGTAGTTCTTGGGACTTTTTCGAGTGAGTGCGACTGATATCCACTCCTTGGGCCTCAAAATATCTGTGCTAATTCGACCATTTCTGGAACAGACTTGGGTGTCCGCTCTCGCATGAACAAGTCCAAGTCTTTAGTACAAGTGTTCACGTACTTCTCACGCACTAACAGGTCTTTCAACTTAGCAAAGTATTTGCCACATTCGGAAATGTCAATCCACCTGTCTAGGTATCGCTGTATGCGAGCCACAAACTGGTATGCTGTTTCGCTTTTCTCAGCGCTTGCTTACCGGAAGTGTCTGTGAGAGCTCTCCTGTGTCAGCTCATACCGCTTCATCAAGGCTCGTGTGAGTGTAGCCTAATCCAGTGCATCAGCCATCGGTAGGCTGATGTAAAACTGCAGGCCCTTACCTGTTAACATGGGACTGAGACTAATTGCTCATTTATTCTGGGTCCAACCCTGTCCATATCGTCCTGTTTTTCATCAAAGTTGGGTAGCTTCGGCTTTACGCCACCAGTTGATCTAACATGGCTACCCTCCGCTGAAACCTGTTCAGGTTTCAGTGCTGCTAGTGCCCTTTCGTGTTCCATTCTTTCTCACTCCATCTGCTGCTCGGCCTCACAAGCTTGCCGTCTCTCCTCAGCCTCAGCCTCTCACCCTTGCCTTCTCTCCTCAGCCTCAGCCTCTAACGCTTGCCTTCTCTCCTCGAACTCACGAGCTTCCATTCTCTCTTCTGCCATAGCCTCAGCCTCGGCACGCACCTCAGTTTGTTTTTTCTCCATAAACTGTCGAAGGTCGTGTCCCTCCGGACCCATTTCTTGTCCGAGGACCATCAACTCCGTTAGATGAGATCTTGTCTCCAACAGTCCACTTTATCACACATTGTTACCGTCAGTAATCACCTGGCGTGCTCGCCAATTTTCACGATTTCCCCGTGTGTGGGTGGGCGCAGGTGGTTATCAACCGGTGCTAATAGCTTTCGTTGCGACGATAGACTGAAGACTCGTTCGAGTTAATAACTTTATTATTCTGGATCATACGTTCACAAGCCTACTTAAAAAAACGTCCGACGTTATGTCTGATCTACCCTACAGCCAATGCTGTGAAGGCTTGACTTGTGATGATCTTCTGAGACACCTCCAGAAACGTTACACTCGTTGATTCAATAACCTGTTGTCTCTGTAGCTGTCTCTCTATTGAATCTCGCTGTATCTGCCGATTCTCTTCATTGCAACTCAACTGCAACTCTATTGCAACTTTTAACTGTTAACTGCTTTTACTCCGACTTCTGAACTGCTTAACAGCTTAACTGACCGTGCTTGTGTATTTATAGACTAATGCAATGTTCTAGAGTTTTTCACCAATTCAACGACATGCCATAACTTTCCGGAATCTACCCAATCTTTGTAACTAGTCTCTAGAATATTCCAGACTGCATTAATCATGCACTGTCATGATAGAGTCTTCCAGAAATTTCCACACTATACTGTAGTAAACAAATTACCTCATCACCGTACTTAACTCAGGGGTCATGTCGATCAAAGAGAACAAAACAAACAAAACAAAACAATACAACAAACAACAGTGTCAGTCTATATTTTGACAATATATGGGTTTCAAATTTTTCAATATGCAGACCTTTTACTGATAGAAATCAACAAGGACTAAAAAATTGGGACCACTAGGTTCAGGCCCACGAATTGTTCATCCGCACCGACTTCCCGTGGATTTTGTGGACTTTTGTCTCTTTATCTCGGACTTTTTGTTTCCCTGAGGCGGACCTTCTTGCCCAATTCTTCAAATTGGGAGGCTTATTCGAGCCCCCCCGCCCCCCCCCCCCCCCCCCCCCGGGTGCGCCCATGAAGTACAACCTATATTTCAGACAATTACTAAAACAATGCTCTCTGTAGCATGAATGGCTGCAATGTTAAGATAATTACAATGTGTCTTTGTTCAATGACGTCAAGCCGGTCAAGGCATCGGTCAATCATTGCGCAGAAAGAAATTCCCATAACCAAGCTTCAAATGGCTGAACCGATCAGGGCCATCTTTAGGCTTGGGGACGAAGTTGAAAGGGTGACATCGGTGTCAAATCCGCGTAAACACAGAGCAAAACCATCAATTGATGTTCACGAGACTTATTGTAACAGATTGTGAAGTATTTTTAGTAATCTTAAAACGGTAACGAAATAGACATTTTGGGAAGAAACGGATTGTATTAAAATTGACTTCTGAAAATATTTATTACAAGAAAATAAAGTACTACAACCAGCTGTAATACTTGTGTTTACAAAGGATGAAACATTTATATATCTTGCAGATTATGCATTTCACATAAGTTTCGTGTTGGGATGGTTTTCAGTGTCTTTAGGTAACTCTTATTATGCATAACTTATCTGGAAAATGTATAGTGGTGTCCGTTAGTTTGTACTCTAAGATACTTAACAGGCATTGTTGTATTATAGGGATTACGATCAAGGAGCACAGTAATGGTAATGCAAGCTTTATAGTAAAAGAGACAGGCAACATTTTCCGAAACGCAGGCGACATGGATGGAGGGCGAAGACTGTGAAGCTGCCACGTCACTAACACTCCAGAGACAGTTTTGGAGAAAAAAGATGTTGCTTAGTTTTTATATAACTCATCATTTTTTGTAATTATTTTACTTTAGTAGTTTCATAGTAATAAAAGTATTAAAGAACAAGAGTCTTTTCTTCTTGCAACTCACAGCTACCCATGCAATAGGATTGAAATGACCAGCAAAGCGAACGTTGTAGGAGTTAAAAACCTAAAGCATTGAAAAAACAAATCTGTTGTTTAGTTATACGCACAAACAGTAATATCCCTGCCTTGTACCTGTAAAGGTACATTAGTGGTCCAATATTGGCACTGTACTGGCCCACCACTGCACTTTCGTCTATGTAATTAGTATACTGGCTTAATATGAGCCAATCAATGACCCTTTACAGGGCCAACACAGTCTGTCAATACTGGTTTTAAAGGGCCCGAAACCGATTACTGGCCCTTTACTGGCCCGATATCGCAATCTTATACCGGCCCTATACCCAGCTGGTGTGCAAAATATTGGGTCAGTACTGGCCTACAGTATTGAACCAATACAGAAGACAGTAGAGGGCCAGTACATGCATGTTTACTGGTTACGTGTACAGGTAAGCTGCCAATGTGTGCTCGTTTGACAAGTTGGCATTGGGGATAAGGTCGATGACAGAGCTTACCGCAGCGTGGCTTACTGTACCCTTCCTCGCACTCACTACAGTTGCCCGTAGACTTGTTACATACTTCATTGCCACTGCATAGTCCGCATTGATTTTGGCAGTCTTTGCCGTACCACCCGTCATTACATTCTGGAATCGCACAAAAGAAAATTTAAAAGCGTACTGGTCCACTATACATGATTGCACGGTAGGCCTAAAACTATTTTCAAATTTATTCAGAGAATTCCTTTATTGGTGGGTCATCATAACGGAGGCCACGGTAGAAGGTCAGGATGTCATTTTTTACTCTACCGTTTGTACGAAAACACCGTTCAGGCCCATACGACTATATTCGAAAAAGTCTCTATAAGCAAACAGTTTGAAGAAAACCGTGCTATATGGGCACATCACTTATATTTCTCAAATACGGTCTAGTGAAGTATTTTGCAAATGACAAGAGCTCTCATTATACGCTTAGACGAACATTGTACTGCGTGTACTTGTATTTTGTATGCATCTTAATTTTTAAACAATTCTATTTCACCAAAAATATATATATATGGTTTGAGTCAATCAGAAAAAGTATATCTTTTGGACATTTTCAGTTTTAGTTTAATTAATAACGTACCATTTTCATCCATACTTCAATAAGAAACCTATAATCAATTTCTCACCAGTTAGTCACAGAGCTACACTAAAGCTGCTGTCCCTATTAGTTCCGTTGGCGCATACATGTATATACATTGTATTTTAACTAACCATGCGCACACACAGGGGGCTCGGGGGGGCTTGAAGGAGCCTCCCATTTTGGCGAAGTGGACAAAAATGTCCGCCTCAGAGAAACAAAAAGTCCGAGAATACGAGACAAAAGACGCACAGGTCACAGTACAGAAGTTGGCAACCCGTTTTTTAGGTCATCCAGCTTTTTGTTAACAAAAGGCCTACTTGGTCAAAGATTCGGCCCCCCCCCCCAAACTAAAATCTGCGTGCACGCATGCTAACAACATGCGATTCCTTAACTCGGCCAAAGGGACGATAAAAATTGGAATTGAAAAAGAACAAAAAATAGTAACGTGGCCCAGTCCACCTCACAATTGACTCATTGAGTTACGATTTTGTGAGGTAATTAATCAAAGCCCCGTTTTCCTGAAATAGTTCCCACTAGTTCTGACCTTAGTGAAGATCTTATCGCAGTCAAATTTTAGGGAATATTTCCTCAAAACAAGGCAAGAACAACTGTAAAAATGTATGGCACTGGCAAGATTTTGTGTTTTGTCAGGACTACGAGTTGCTCACTAGGGGTCATCTATTCATGCATTCTCTTTGAAAAAATTATTTTCTAGTCAATCAGTATCAATGTTGCACAGCCTCACAGATTTCATGCGAGCAGCAAATTTGATGGAAAAGATTTCCAAGGTTACATGTTAATATTCCGAACGTTCACTACTCTGACGGTCCAATATTCTTAAGGTTCACTGCTACGAAAGCTTGTTAACTTCGAAAGTTCACTACTTCGAATGTCCACAATTCCGAAGCCAGAACTCCGACGCTTCAATATTCTCATTGTCTCAGTACTAATGAAAAGGAATTGGCATGAATAGAGTTTCGTATTTGTGTCCATTAAGCAACCATTTAAAGGTTGTGCACGAGTTAAATAGTTCTTGAAACATTGACTACTTTGTTTTTGAATGGACTCAGTTCCAAGCAAGGAAATCATGTTGGGCACGAGTCAGAGCGGTGGCGACCAACGGCGGTTACATGTATAAATTTAAGAAGACTGGGTGGAACTATTTGACTTTGTGAAGACTGAAAGGCACTGGGTAGCTTACTAACTACATTAAAATTTTACTCTCGGCGTGTCCGTGTTTTCGGCGGGTGAAGTTGAGGCGTAGCGACCCTAAACTTTTGAAATCGCACAATTTTGACATGCCTTTGCTTAATGTATCGTGGTTGATAATTCATCAATATTCCAACTTCAAACTTTTTTAAAAATGCAAGTGAGTACTAATTTTCCGTATTTCGTAAGGCATGCGGGCAATTTCGCATGCGCATGAAATCCAAACAAAGTGTTTAAGTGCCCGGGCGTTGTATGTACAGATAGATATTTCTATTTATATTACTTTTAGGTATTTCCTTGAACCTTAATCGGAGTAGTGAACCTTCAGAATATTGGGATGTTCCAATTTCCAGCGATGTACGTAAAGTTATATTCTTGGATTTTGAGCAGACTTACCTTTCCAATAGTCGGTGTAATGTCCATTTTTACAACCGTTTGTACAGTGACCAGTAAAAACGTGTATGGCAAAGTTACATCGGATAAACCAAATGCCTACATACTCGAATATACCGTAACGTCGTTCATCTTCAGTTATCTTCTTGCATTGTGTGTGCACTTACCTTTACAGTAGTTGGTGTAATGTCCAACTTTACAACCGCTTCTGCAGTGACCAGTAAAACGATCACAGTCTCCGACCTTGCATGATCCGCACGTTTGAGCGCAGTCTGCGCCATATTTACCAGCTGGACAATCTGCAATGTAAGTTAGACTGGTTTGAGTTAATCGCACTACAGTAAATGGACCCGTTTGAAAATCCACGTCAGTTATGCTTTTGTCAGTAGACACACATATGCCAATTTTCATGATCCTCTTAGCGGCTTGACAGCGTAATGTTTAGAGTGGTTGGGTTGACAGAGGGATGTATGGCAACAAAACAGGTTCAAAAACAGGAAAAATTACCACTAGGTGGCGCAAAATATCTCGAATCCATCCAAAATCGGGAGAGAAGCGTCATCTCCCCAACAGATGCCTATTTGCCAAATTTTATAAAATTTCGTTGAGGATCTTTGAAGAACCAGAGGTAAACGTCAATATCAATAACAGTATTAGGATTTTTGATATAAAGCTTAGCAAAGAAAAATACGACTTCTTTTTTTAAATATTTTTTTGCGTGCTGATTGTTATATAATTCAAACGAAGAGGCTAAACGAAAGTTCCTATAAGCGTTTTTGAGATAACTGGTGAAGTTCTCATTCAAAAAAGGTTTCATTAAAATCGACGGAAGGGTCGTTATGCTATGATTTTGCGTTTCTTAAACATGGAATTTCACTTAAAAGTTGTTAAGGAAATAATAATAATGCCACAAAAATATAAAACATTATATTCCCTGATCTTTTTTATTTCAGAAAATATATACTTTACTGGTTGACAAAGCATATTTTTGAAATAACAGTTAGAATGGATGTCCATAAGGTTTGAGATAACCTTAAACCTTGGTCTACGCTCGCTGGTTACATTCGCTTGGATGGTTAAACATGTATGACTATTTATAACTCGCATATTTTGCCAGATTCCAACTGTTGTAGATCGCCCATTAGTAAGTTGACCTTTTATGAGTAGAATGCCTATTGAAAGACTGAAACGCTCAATAACAGAACCCTGAAAATCAGTGTTGATCACTTTACTTGCTCGTATTCTTACGTGTTGATTCGAACAAATCTCTCTGCACCTCATAAAGTTGTGTTTGGGGTCTTTGAACATCATTGTCTTTCGTGTGGTAACGAGTTATTCCTTTTTTTCATCGAACACAAGGACTATAGTTTACGATACAAATGTAATCATACCCTCCCTGTGCCGAATGTCAATAGGGCCGTCCCGGATTACACAGCGACACTAAAATTTCGTTGCAGTACCCACAATGCCGCAATGTCCGACAAGCACTTTTGCAGTTTTGCGGCATTGTTTGTGCGCCATGGAGGTTCCACGTGCTCTGTGTTCTTGTCGTGTTATTTACTTATTTTCTCGGCAACAGTCGTGTGGAACAATCTCCCACCATACGAGAGTCGGTGTCGAACCAGATGCCTTCAAATCGCTGCTGACGGATTGCTCCACATACCTTTATTTCATTGATTTTTTGTATAATATTTTTATTCCTTTTTCTCAATTCTTATTTTATAGTCAGGAAAACGAGCCAGGGGTAATGTTAACTGACTTTAAATATTTCAGGAGATCAGAAGACGAAGACGATTTTGAGCAAGAAATGAACAACTATTATGCAAAGTAGACACTTAGTAATCGCTGACAAAGGCAGTAAACCGAGGTCATTCGTATTCACTATAGACCTTATTTACGCCGACAGGAGGCGCGTTCCAAAACGAGGCTCGCTACGATATTTCTGTTGGCTTATCGGCATACTTGTTGTATTCCGCGTTGCTCGAACCGCTAGAAAAAATATGGATACTCAACTGTTTGTTTTACAATACCTGAGGACGTTGAGATTCGGAAGCGTTGCGTCGTTGTCATACGCGCGATGAAGGAAAATATGTCCGTGTAACATTTACTTGGCGGAATTCTGGGAATACCGCCAAGTATGTTGGCCTTCCATCAAGTTTGTTTTTTTTGGTCGCACGATACAGGTCGCAACTTTCGTCCGATCATCACGAAATTTACACATAACACGTAGTTTTGGAAGTACTGGAAGCCTATTGTTTCTCGTCATAATCGGATCCAAGATGGCTGCTGTGGAGGCCATTTTGTTTTCATTTTAAGATTCAAAGTCTTCTGGGGCTACAATTTTTTAAGTACATGGTTCAAACTCAGCAAAATTATTGGATTGGACGTGCGCTGCAAGTATACCGGAAATTGTTTACTTCCAGCTAAAAATGGTGGAAATATCGGCGATCGCGCATGAGCACCTCGATCTTGGCCTAAAAAAGTTTTTTTTCCTCTAGAGGGCGCATTATAGGGCTAATTCCTTCGAATTTTTGTAGGTATTAATTTCTTATGACATGCTATTATACAGAGCCAAAATACCGGAAGTTGCTCTCCAGATGGCTGATCTGACGCATGTTGACCTGTTTTCTGTCGTGCTGGAGTGCTATTTGAAACGGGAAGAGAAAAAGACGTGATTTTTTTTCATGTGGATTCTTTGAGGTATACTCTTTCAAATGGCCTGTAACAATTTTTTCTCAGACCGTTTTCGAGTTATTCGACTATGAATTTCTTAAAAATATTTCCTTTTTTCGAAAAATCTACGGCATTGTGTGATACTGTTGATTTAGATAGAACTTTTAACGGGCTTTCAGAAGATGTTTTCCATTTTTCGCTAGGATGTCTACTTTTTGAGTTATTTGAGATTTTCTGATAACGTTGTTCTTTTGTTGAGAGCTCTTGCTGCATTGATGTTGGTTTAGCTTCTATTGAGCTAGGCTGTAGTCTATTTCTTGTTGATATATGACATTTAAGTTCGTCATATGATTGTTATGATGTTGTTCATCATCGCCACCACCATCATGATATTCGTCATCTTCGTCATCATCTTTGACGTCGTTTTTTCTTCAGTTAATTTCGCCAAGTGTCGCTCAAGACTGTAGCTTATTTCTTAGTGATTTCTGACCTCTACGTTCGTCATATGAATGATATCATAACTTGCATGGTCCATCATCGCCACCATCGTCATCATAGCTGTCATCTTCGTCATCATCTCTGTCGTCGTTCTTCTGGTCATCTATAACGTGGTTGTTTTGGTTAATTTCGCAAAGTTTCGCTCCTCGGAGCGCTTTCATATTTTATTTTTTTTTGTTCACTCGATACAGGTCGCAATTTTCGTCCAATCATCACGAATTTTACACATAACACGTAGATACGAAAGTACTGGAAGCATGTTGTTTTTCGTCATAATCGAATCTCAGATGGCGGCTGTGGCAGCCATTTTGTTTTCATTTTAAGATTCAAAGGCTCCTGGAGGCTACAGTTTTTTACGTACAGGGCTGAAAATCAGCACAATTATTGGACCGCGTTTGCACTACTTGTATATTGGAAATTCTTCACTTCCGTTTAAAGATGGCGGAAATATTGGCACTCGCGCATGCGCACCTCGATTTTGCATTATTGGACCAATTCCTCTGATTTTTTCAGATATCAGTTTTGTCTAACATGCTGTTAAATGAAGTCGAAAAAACCGGAAGTTGCTTTCAAGATGGCGGATCTGACGCATGTTGACCCATTTTCAGTCGTTCTGGGGTGCCATTTAAACGGGAGGAGGAAATGACGTGAATTTTTGCATGTGGATTTTCTGAGGTATATTCTTTCAAATGAACTGTATCAATTTGTTTCTCAGACTTACCGTTTTCGAGTTGACTTTCAATTTCTTAAAAAAAGCAAAATTTCATTTTTTCGAAAAACTTACGGAAGTGTGTGATACTATCAATTTAGATAGAGTTTTACACGGGCTTTCAGATGATATCTTTCATTTTTCAAATTTTTTACTGTTTGAATTATTTGAGATTTTCTGATAGCGCTGTTCCTTTGTTGAGCGCTCTTGCTGCATTGGTGTTGGTTTAGTTTCTATTGAACAATAGTGTAGCCTATTTGTTGCTGATTTATGACATCTAAGTGCTTCATATGAATGTTATGATGTTGTTCATCATGATCGCTATCGTCACCATATTCGTTATCTTCGTCACTTTCTCCGTCGTCGTCTTTTCAATTAATTTTGCCAAGTGTCGTTCAAGACTGTAGCCTATACTTACTGATGTCTGGCCTCTACGTTCGTCTTGTGAATGTTATCATTACGTGAATTGTTCATCATGGCCACCATCGTCGTCATATTCGCCCTCTTCGTCATTATCTCTATTGTCGTCTTTTCTGTTATGTTTTGTTTGTTCGCACCATACAGGTCGCAATTTTCGTCCGATCATCACGAAATTTATACATAACACGTAGTTTCGGTAGTACTGGAAGCCTATTGTTTTTCGTCATAATCAGATCCAAGATGGCGGCTGTGGCGGCCATTTTGTTCTCATTCTAAGATTCAAAGACTTCTTTCAAAATGGCGGCTCTGGCGCATTGTCACCCGTTTTCAATCGTTGTGGTCGCATTTTTAAGTTTTTAACGGGAAGAGCAAATGACGTGAACGTTTGCATGTGGATTTCTTGAAGAATGCTCTTTCAAAAGTTCTGTGATAACGTTTTTCTCAGTCTTATCGTTTTCGAGTTATTTGACTTTGAATTTCAAAAAAAACGCGAGATTTCAATTTTTTCGAAAAAAATATGGAATTCAGCGAAACTATCAATTTAGATAGAGTTTGGAACGGGCTTTCAAAAGATGTTTTCCATTTTTCGCTAGGACGTCTAGTTCTCGAATTATTAGAAATTTCCTGATAGCGCTGTTCCTTTGTTGAGCTCTCTTACTGCACTGATGTCGGTTTAGTTTATTTGAACAAGACTGTAGCTTATTTCTTACTAATCTATGACATTTAAGTTCGTCGTATGAATGTTATGATGTTGTTCATCGTCGCAACCTGCATCATCGCAATCATCATCGTCGTTAATTTTGCCTATTATAGCTCAACACTGTAGGTAGCACTGAACAGTCAGGCCGCGGCCACGGAGCATTTTCTAGCCCATAGAATTTATGTTGAGGGCGTGAGTCAGTTTTGGCGGGTCGTTTGAGGAAATTGTTGACAAAAATTGCAAGGAAACTTATTTACTTGTGTTTTTTGTATGAGAAAAGCCAAGTGCTACATACTTTTGATGTAAACTGGTGGCTGTCATTTGCTATCAACCCCTGTCGTCTGCTGTCCGATTTCAGGTGGCTGTCAGACAAATCAAGTTTGCCAAAAAAGTAGCTGGTAAGAGGCTTACTATGACCACATAGTTAGAATCCTGTGAGGACGAGCATTTTGAATCTGTAGTCAGACTTTTTTCTAATACTTGCAGGGATTTCGGGGAGAAAATTCTCAAATTTGGCGTTTTTTGCTAATAGGTTTGTGTGCCGGGATTTTCTTGCCATGTTTATTAACCGATCTGAAATCTTTACATTTCGATAGAGTTTTAAACGGGCTTTCATAAGATGTTTTTCATTTTTCGTTAGGACGTCCTCACTTTTCGAATTATTCAGATTTTCTGATAACGCTGTTCCTTTGTTGACCGATTTGCTGCTGAGTGGTTGGTTTACTGAACAAGACAGTAGCCTATTTCTGACTGATTTCTGACATCTTCGCTTATCATATGAATGTTATCGTGTTGCTCATAATCCCCACTATCATTCTCATAATCGTCATCGTCGTCGTCATCTCCATCGTCGTCTTTTCGGTTAACTTCGCCAAGTGTCGCTCCTCCGAGCGCTCTCGCACTGTTGTCAGTTTACCGGCTATTGAACAAGACTGCAGCCTACTTCTTATTGATTTCTTCGCTAGTCACATGAATGTTATCGTGTTGTTCATAATCGCCGCCTTCATCGTCATAATAGTCGTCGTCGCCCTCCCCATCATCCTGTTTTCGTGTAATTTTGCCAAGTGTCGCTCCTCCCAGTGCTCTCGCACTGTTAGCAGTTTACCAGGTGCGTGAACAAGACTGCAGGCTATTTCTTACTGATTTGTTGGCTAGTCATATGAATGTTATCGTGTTGTTCATAATATCCGCCTTCATCGTCATGATCGTCGTCGTCGTCCTCCCCATCGTCATGTTTTCACGTAATTTCGCCAAGTGTCGCTCCTCCGAGCGCTCTCGCACTGTTGCCAGTTTACCGGGTGAGTGAACAAGACTGCAGGTTATTTCTTACTGATTTGTTGGCTAGTCTCATGAATGTTATCGTGTTGTTCATAATACCCGCCTTGGTCAGCCAGGCAGTGTTTTCATGACTGAGGGTTGAAAGATGATGCATGTTTCTTTCCAAAAAAAACAGGTGCCTCAATCCCTCGATTTTGGGGCCGAATATAGGCCCTATTTCCCTCTCAAAAAATATTGAAAAATCCCCCGAAATTCCCCCCACGTGGCCCTAAAAATTCCCCTAGTGATTGAAAAGTTCTCTGAGAAGTTCTGTATCCACACAGGTGACCATTTAAAAGAGCACAGGGCAGGTGTGCTATTGATGATGATCGGGAGGTTAATTTTTCGCCTCACTCGGCGAAAAACTGTCCCTCTAACGGATTGAAGACACACAATCAAATTTCACCGGATGAGCGAGGCCCCTGAAGAAACAGGATAACTATGCTTGGTCTGTGAAATTAACTGAAATCGAGCTCAAAAACAAGGTTACGCTTTGGACGAACGAGTTGGGTGTTTTAATTTTAAAATTCAACTTGGTCTTGATTGTTATTTGAAATTTTATAAGAAGTATTAAAACCAAGAAAGCAGAACTGGTTGTCAAATAATTACTTGTGAATGTGTGCAAGGGAGTGAATGAGAACCTGGATATAATACGAAAGCGATTTCTGAGGCTGTGCTCGTTTTTAGTTTTTTTTTTTCATTAAAATATAGTCAAATAATTTTTATTTTCAATTACGAGCCTGGTTTTTTAGTTTCATAAATAAATAAATATAATTAATAACATCAGTTATTCTTTCAGATCAATGACAATTCACTTGTTAGTCCCAGTAGTCCTATCTCACCAGGACAAAGACTAAATGCTTGACGTTAATACTTTTGATCAACAAATTAAACCAGATGTGACTAATTGCACATGACAGCAAAATGCGATGAGCCACCACTGTCGAACATATCTTCAACTCGTCGACAATCAGATGACCTGGTTTGTGTAGAAAGCATTTTTATCAACAATAACCTGCATTCAGTATAATACGTAATCCGTGACACTACCGTCATGACGATCGCCGCAGTTTGGTCATATTTATATTTCATGTTTCGAACCTAGTTTTCCGAAAAAAACTTATACTCTTTCGTCAGACAACTCTTTGGTGCATAGACTTGTTCTCTAATGTATTTTTCTACGTCTCTGCGGTTAATTATTGACACATTTTTAAGATTTAATAACCAGGTTGGACTCGAAAGTCCGGCCAATCGCAGTGAGCCTCGCTTTGGATTTTAATGTCCGCCGCGTGAGTTAAGTCTATAGCCGTGATAGAATGAGCACGGTTAAAACACAATGCTAATAGGCATACAGTCCTCGCGATTTGGGCCGGGAATGAGGGCCTGGCATCACTCGCTCAAGAATGGAAGCAGATTGTTTGTTGTTTGTTATTTATAAAATTTGCAAATACACTTACAAGGTGGCAAGTCTTTCATCGTAACATCACTTATGTGTTTGGTCGAAACATGGTTTTCTTGAGATTTGACGAAGAAAGGTTGGTTACCGACCAAACCCCATGTTCCACACTGACATTCCACACTCTCGTACGGCCCACAAACCGATGCCATTTTCATGTAACATTCAAGTCTTTATGAAAATTGAACAGAAGTTACCGTTACTACAGCCTCCACAAAAAAGCTTTGTCATATCCGGAAAAAGACGGCTCTGCCCGGACTTTCCTCAAAACTTCTCAGTAGAAACAACAATGCGGCAGGCGGTCTTTAACCTAATACATGTACGTACACCCCCGAAAAAGAAAAATAAATATTTTTTATTTTTGGCTCGTTTCTCACCAAAAGGCTAATAGATCTCTTCTTTTTGAGACATGGATGGTGAGAGCTCTTGAACAATTTTCTTACATTATGATGTGTGGAACCGTACTGTACCAACGAGTCTGTGCAATTAGACAAACATCTACATAGTACACCGCTATTTAAATCCGTGTGAAAATGTATTTTCCGGAAGAGGAAAATCTGTAGAGCTTTAACCAGCCTGGTGTGCGTACAGTAACAATAGCAACTAGCTAAAAATGTAGTCTAAGTCGCGGGCTCACATTCAAAATAAAAGTCAATGTCTCACGTAATCTCTCGAAATCTCGTCTTTAGGTACTAGGGTTGCTGAACGGGAGGTTGGCTCGTATTACGTCACGTGACTACCATGTTTTTGTCATAACAAAACAGCGACAGCAATAATTTGATCAAATTTTGCTTGACATGATTCATCAAAACGGAATACCAAATAAGCTGCTATAGTTTTCTCAATTATCATTTCGTTTCCGTATGTTTTTCATAAAGCTCATAATCTACCAATGGTGGATCATTTAAAAATAATCCCTAACAAAATGTTGGAGGACAATACATAAAGTATAGTATCTGAAAGTTTTATATGAATCCGATCAGACAGTTTTTGAGATATGATTTTGTGTTGGCCAAATGTTTGGGATTTCTCTACAGTTCCTGCATAAACACAATGAATTTATTGCTTAAAGGCGAAGGCAACCTTTTTTCATATCATTTTTAGCAAAAATAAGATTCGTTGATTATCCCAGACACAATTTTCACTTAATTACAGCTTTTCGTAATTTGATTAACTTCTCGTCCTCTACTGTGGAAGTGACGTTTTGGGAGGCAAGAGTTTCGCGCCAATTTCTTTTCATTATAGTCTGACTGTGATAGCTGTCGAGTCAGTCATTGTTCTACCTCGGTTGTGATAAGTTCGGTCGTCGTTTGCTTTTGTTTACAAGTCAGTCAACATGCCACGATGTTGCTGCGTGCTGGGATGTACTCATTATCGTCTCACAAGCGCTTTGGGTACCTTGCGTCGCTTTCCGAAGGATGACACACTTCGCCGTAGTTGGCTAGCTCGTTCATGTGAAGAACGCAGCGCTACCCGTCCACGCAACGTACGAAGCAGTGGAGGGTTACCGAGTGTGTGGCAAGCATTTTCTGCCGTCAGATTACGACAGAGAAATGTAAACTGAATTGATGAAGTTCCCTGCGAAACAACGCCTGAAGAAGGGTACCATACCGTCGTTGATTCCCGGCCATGCCCCGTCGCCAACCCCGAGAAGTGCGTTTTTGAAGCGAGAAGCCTCGCGAGCTGTGGCCACTATATACAATGACTGTAGGCACTTCATCTACTGTCACCCGTGCCTCCGAACGTAGGCCTACCCCATTGCGTGCAATTCCGGGAACTAGCAGTGATTCGCTCTGTGCTGTTGTCTCTAGCCCATAGCCTGTAAGCAGCCCTGCAGTGATGTTGAGTAGTGGGAGTGAATATAGGCCCAGTTCGACACCTAGTGAAGAGGACAGTTCGTCATCCAATGAACAGATCGGTGAGCCTAAGTTTGATAAGTTTATTGTGGACTTGTATTGGAGCTATTTAGAAGGTGCCAGGTGTGTGGCTAGGGAGTCACACGGCGGGATGTAAGCAGTTTGGATGCTCAGATCACCCTCCTGTGGGAGTGTGTCGCGGGACACTCGGGCAAGTGGGACAGTTCTTCGTCTGTACGTGAGACGATAATGAGTACACCCCAGTACGCAGCAACAGCGTGGCATGTTGACTGACTCGTAAGCAAAAGCAAACGACGACCGAACTGATCACAACCGAGGTAGAACAATGACTGACTCGACTGCTCTCACAGTTAGACTACATGAAAAGAAATTGGCGCGAAATTCTTGCCTCCCAAAACGTCACTTCCGGAGTAGACGACGAGTAATTAATTAAATTACGAAAAGCAGTGAATAAGTGAAAAATATGTCTTTGATAATCAATGAACCTTATTTTTGCTAAAAATGACATGAAAAAAGGTTGCCTTCGCCTTTAAGAGATGCAGTTTTGTTCTTATAAACCATTTTACCGTGTACCACATTTCATTTTCTTGCGATTTTACACCCGAACTCTACAGTTACAAGGAGCTACCAGTACAGTCACGAGAGTGGTACGAGTCCTACTTCAAACTTTAATTTTAAGTATGGTTAATGAATGCATTTTCTTAATAAACTGTAATTATCACCAACCAGTTTAGTTTTTACCAACGCATTAATTCGATGAATATATGATGAATACTGTTGCTGTGTGGTTCGTGAAACTGAGATCGTGGCAATTGAATCGCTTAAATGAGGGAACCAAGCTCTGTCTGGTCTGATGAAGGATATTATTTCGTTGAAACCATAGTTTTTGTTTCCCATGCTGCATATCACTCGTACCTTGGTCACAATTGAATCCATGGAAGCCTGCCGCACAAGAACATCCGTAAGGGTCAAGCGTGCAGATGGTCTTGGCCTTGCAACCATTTTCTGGCTGTTTCACGTCGCAGACTGCCGTGCATTCTTTACCAAAATGGTTAGAGTCACATGCTACAAATAAATACATTGAAGGAAACATAAACTGTACACCGATAAAATAACACTTTACCAATCCCAGTTACATGTATATCGTAGCATTTGGGAATATATTTCATTTTCACGTAAACATGCAATTGTATAGTGCACTTTTGGATCTCATGTACCTAAAACAAATAACTTGTTGTGAGTGACAAAACCATCTGATTTGCACTAACTATTGGCAATCTTGCCACGGTGTTCCAGGCAGAGGTCACTGCAATTAACAGAGCTGCTCAACTAGCGCGACAATATGACACCAACCTAGCAATCAGCTAATTAGCATCTTTTCAGATAGCCAGGTAGCAATAAGAGTACTAAAGGAATCAAAGGTCTACTCTGGTCGTGTTATTGCTTGATATAATGAGATCAACAAGCTTGCAGTTGGAAGAATCTCCAATACACTGGGTCAGGGCGATGTGGAAATTTACGGCAATGATTTGCAAACATATGAGCCAGGGTTCTGCATTATGTACCTAACCTGCAATCCCATTACCTACAGATGCTGCAAGATAAGTATACATGTACGCAACTGGGTACAGCACACAACACGAATTTTTGTCCGCCCGGTCGGAAATTGGTCGACGACTGGCCGTCGACCGGCAGCCGCCCGCAGTGCCGACTCATAAGGCGACTCCCCAGGAGACTCTTCAGCCGACCGGCCATCAGCCGACCAGCTGGTCGGCTGTTATTTTTAGGCTAGAGGAGCAGTTGCGTAATAGATTGTCAGGCTGATACCACTTCGCGTGTCGATGCATATTCGTCTTAGCACAGGGACAAATACATTAACCTGTCTCGGTTACACGAGTTCACGTCGGTTGTGTAACACCACTAATTCGAAGGTTGAAGGCAAGCGGTAATAGTAAACAGTGGATTATGGACAATGCAACAAGTTTTGGATGAAAAACGTGAAAGTTTTCTTTACATTTGATCTTTAATTTGACTCGTGACGTTAACAAGTTGTATTAGATTGGTTGCTTCCCGGTCAATATAACGCTGTAGTCATTTTGTGCATGCAGCTATTTTTCGCAGTCTTCGCCCACAGTTGATTGTGTAACGCCAAACTGCATCTTTTTGCGTTTTTTAAGTTATTCACCGGTCTCCTATCACGCGCCCATGATGATGGATTAGTGGGTGAGTTGTTACACCGCGAAGTGCTATCACTCTGGGGATTTCATTTTCATAGTATTGACCCTTGCAGTACTGATCGACGCGAAATTCACGGTCCAGTATGCCCTAAACCCACGGACTTATCTAGCAAGCAGCCCAGTGAGCATCGCTTAACCGCTTCAGGGAAACCAAGGAAAATTTCTGAACGTTTTTGAACCTTTTGAGTCTTTATAGATTAGGCATAAGATACGCCATTCAAATTTTGACGGGCCACTGTTACCCATCCCGACACAGATACATTATTGTGCATAATCGTATGGGAAGCCCAGTGTGCCCCGAGTGTGGTACTGACGTTGAAACCCCTAAAAATCTGGTTAAGGCCCAGCTTTTCATAAGCTAAGGACCAACCTACTGGATGGCACTGTTACGTGCCTACAACATAAACATGCAAATGTCTGTCTGTTATCTTAAACGAGACCGACAGTCTAGAGAACTTCCTTCCCTAAGATCCACAATGGTGTTCTCGTGTTTTTAGCTCAGGTGTTTTGTGCAATGGACCCAAACGTCTGATGCAACGTAAATGGCATCAGGTCACCTACACACTTTTTTACTATTTGTACCTAGATCCAATGCATTGCTATGCTAGAAAATGGTGCGCCCTCAATCCCAAAAGTGCAAGTGTGCGGTACCAAAATGTGATGTAAGCTCTCTACCTGATCGACGCGAACTTTGCGATATCACGTTTATCGACACGTCTATTTTCTCATTGGCGACTAATATTCCGGTGTATCAAAGATGAGTACACTGATTATTAGCATATGAATTACGGCATCGTGACTTTCGAAGCTAAATTAAGGTGAAGCGGTCTTTTTCCCAAACAATTATGGTCTTTCGAAACAATATCCCCTTTGAGCTCTTCAAAACTGGGACCCGATCATGAAACAATATCATGCCGTAATACTAACTTCAATCATCAACAGTGTGGAACAAGTTTAAAAATTCATTATGAAATATGCTAAATCACAATGGCTACCAAATCTGTCTTTGGGCGAGTTAAGTTACGCCTTTTGAGAAGACCGACTTCATCTACCACTTTTAAAAAGGCCTGGAGCGCGAAATGCAGACTAAATTGCATTATTCAAAGTTGTTCTCTGCCACTGAAACACAATTCAACGTGATCACCAGTTAATGTCTCTCATGAAGTAAAGCATGTCTCCTTATTCTGTATAGCAAGACATATTTTTCATAATTTACTATGAGCTACCGGGTATTGCCGAGAAAACAAGTGTATTGTAACAGAGGAAGTTTCCACCCTTTCGAAAGGAATTTGTGTTCTTCGAAGGGTCAATCTGGATATAGCCTACAAACGACGAGCTAGTAAGGACAGTGATGAAATAATGGCTTCTACACCGAATGCCAAGCCATTGAAACAGACTACACTTACACCTCTGTCGTCAAGAAAGACCGCAGCTGGCACAGGTCCCGGGCCAAAGTCTGGATTCGACATTAGCAAGGAATAAAAGTCGCGCTCGTAGATCGCGAAGTCAACGGAACTCCTACGGTAGTTCATCTCTGCTCAATTTACTGCCATTTGTGTGCGGCTAAAAGCCCGTGAGATTGACATTTTGTGAAATTAGGCTGCCGCCGAGAAGAGTCATTTTGAGCTCGGGATGAAAACCTTGAAGTTATGCTTCATGAATGACAAGCTTTCGGTCTTCGAAAAAAGTCTAATAGTAAGCGGTTATGAAGAGAAAATAGCTGAGAGCACGGATTGTACTTTCTCTTGCTAGGCGTGAGAGAGCAGATATTGATATCACGGACATTAGTCTTAATCATGGCCTTGGCGCACACCCCGAGTCTTCAACCTCGACTAACTTAAACCGAGGCCTATTATTGTGAAGTTTGCCTTTTTCAATGCGAGAGCCAAGTTTATTGCGAATCTAAAAAGTACTGTAAAAGCCAGAGTTTTTGAAATAGAATTTAACTCCAAAAAGACCTCAAAATTTCGCGACTTGTTCAATCGAAAGGCTAATCTGAGTTGCTGGACATGTGTGGGAAAAGTTTTTTTATTAAGAGTCACTGTATGAGAAAGTCAGGCAGATGCGGGAACATGATATGTCACGGATTTTTTTGAAATATAGCTTAGTTTTACTCTTAGGTGGAATGGTCAACACCTAAAATAATTTTATTTAAAATACCTAACTTCTTCACAGAAAACTCCCCCCTCGAAATATGTGGCTAGTTTATGGCTTCGGAACCACTCAGAAAAGTAACATACTACATGTGGAAGCTGAGCCTTTGTAGAGTACATATATATTAAAACATTTGTGGACAGCGACATGTGAGTCGTGCATGCTCTGAGTGAAACCACTCACTTTGCTGATATAGGTCGTCCTGTTCGCCATTACTGTCACGCTCCCATTAACAAACCAACAAAGTTCTAAACATTTATGAGTAACAAAAAACGATGTCAACAAGATCGTTAAGATTTTTCAAAGCTCGAAATCTGAATTACATTAACGTTCTTGCGGCTAGTGCTCCCTTATCCTGCACTAGACGAGGTCAACCGACAAGCCTATTATCCTATTAAAATGCGTCGGGTGTACTCAATCGCCTATAATTAACTATGGCTAGGCTGTGCTAGGAGAATGTACTCACACCAGGACACTGGTGTTTTTCATTCAGAAATTGTGAAAACCCCGTATGCTGTTTATATATGTGAGCATGCGCATTCCACAGTTCATAGTTTCCAGTACATTTTTCTGATTTACAACATATGGCTGTGGTTATTTGTTTCCGAGATATTTGAAAGTTTACGCAAGTTTTATCTTGGCTGGTGCCAAACGTGGTAAGGTGACTATTGACCAGTTTCTTGAGGAAGTGTTCATGGACTCAGCGAAAACTAGCTGGAATTGCCACTCAAAAGTGACGGGGAAACTAACACAACAGTCACAATAATGCAGATTCTATCGATTCGGATCTCAGTGCAATTTTGGAGGAGTTACAGGTCCCTGAAGCTGACTTGGAGGGGCCTGCGACGATGCTTGGCTCACGCCCTTCAGGCATAATGAAAGGGCTCTGGAACATGATGAAACTCATTCGGAACTAGATATTTTTGTGACTTTCACAGAATACCTGAACCTTCTGTTGAACATGTTGCACTCATTACGCAGTGCCAAGTCAATATTTTAGGGCGCGCCCAAGCGTGTAACTTTGAGAAATCTTACATTTTTGGCTAACTACTCAATGCACAGAAAACGTATATTGGCTATTGCTATTTCTACAGGAGTGTTTTCGCCAACCTCCACTCAACAGTTCTTGAAGCAACGTTTCAGCCAGTTGTATTTACAATTATCACCGGGGCTGTGAGAATGGACCTGAAGATTCCAACCGTGATTATAGGACATCACTAACACAATATGAATTCGAGATGTACATAAAAATACTACAAAGGGCTAGGAATGACATTGGTTAATCTGGGCATCAGGTGTAAACCACTAGCAGATCCAGGATTTCAAAAGGGGTAATTGCAGTGGTGCTATGAATTTGAAATACAGACTACGAAAATGTCAACTTATTTTACGTAAGCTATCGGTGAACTTACATGTAAGTGTTTCATTATCTAATACTCATGGAAACTCTGACTTGCAAAACATAGAAAACACATCAGTGCAGTATTTATTACACAAGAAATTTATACAACGGAACCTTTGGTCTTGGTCGACATCGAGCTAGATGGATAGGACACTTTAGTTTCCCACCTGTAAATTGATTATAGTGTGTGTACTATACACGTGTGGGTGTTAAAGCTGGTTGTGAAAGTTAAGTTTTGGCTATCGAGATCATTGATCAAAACAAGTAAAAATGAAACCATTACATCACACTGAAATTTTTGTCATATAACAATGCAGGTCGCACGGATGCCGTTCTGTGGGCGCACATCAGCGGGTTACCGATAAATGGTTACATGTACCATTATCTTTATTACTGTATAAGAAAGAAAAACAAAGTGAATAATGGATACGCCTGCATGAACATGTGTCTATCAGTCTCTATGCTACGAGCTTGCGACCTAGTTTCCCTTGGGTTTGGGATATGCCCATTTAACAGGACTGTTTAGACCACTTTTAATGGATGAGCACCAACGATGACACCATTGATACCGTTAGCTAAGTTTGTTTTGCATATGCAAGCAAAGAAAAAGTACTGAGAGTATCGTGTCCTCCTTTCCACAAAGCTTTGATTGACATCTGCTGCCACTGTCAATTTTGGAAAGCCATGCAAACGTAGAAACATTTACTTATGACTCAGAAATAAATATATGGGCCAATATTTGGAAAATCTTCCGAAGATGTAACGATGCGCCTGTATCTTCTGGTGCCTGTCCCCGAAATTTACCAGCACACACAATCAGTAGCAGTTCAAACTTAACTAACTTTAATTCCAATGTTACCTACGTTTCTTAAGCCTTGGACCTGCACTGTGTAAATCAGCTATTTTGTGACTCTCGTTTCTCCCTACCGTTTTCTTAGAACGTGAAAAATTGGGCCCAGAAGATAAAAAGCGAATTATCAATAATTTCCCACTGAATACACGACTTGTTAGAACAGTTGATATTTTGGGCCCATCGACAGTGATTTGTTGGTCATAATTTGCACACCCCATCCTAGAAAACTGAAAGATGGCATCACTAGCGCCACGCCAAACAGTCTACGTGTACTAATGTGCTGAAATTGTTCAGGTAACGGAAGCATCGGTTGCAGCTGCATTCTGAACATGTCCAAAAACAACATACGGCCAATTTTTCAAGTAGTGATCAGTAGCATCTTGCAGTTCTTCATTATATTAGTCGCAAGTATACCGTAACCTGGTCGTATCTCGCGTGTGACCTGGCCTTGGTAGTAAGTTTAAGAAATATTACCTTCCTCACACGTCGTCCCATTAAATCCCGGCGGACAAATACATTCCCCGGTGATATCGTGGCAGACTCCACCATTCACGCAATTTGGACACGGATGTTGACATCGGCCACCAAATGTTCCACGAGGACAAACTGAAATACAAATTGAGTAAGAATTATCAATCTTTTACTCGCAAAATGTTGGTCACATCACGTGACCTGTAGTTAAGCCTGCGACCGCGGTTCAATAGTTTAATTAACAAGAGCATCTGCAGTGCTAGCAAAAAGTCCCGGGTTTTAGCACAGGTGGGGACACACCTTTTTTGATTTGATGCTACCAATATTTTGCGTGTTTAAAGGCTAATAATTCTTAATTATACCAAATCAACGCGCAGATTTATAACACCACAATGAAATAAGAATTTATCAAAGGATGATGCTTCTCGAGAAATGAGCACATATGACCCACTAGATGGTACGTGGTTGTGAACATCAAAAAAGATTTTCACAATACTTGCTGAATTCCTTACTTTAATTTCATGATTCCATTTTCTATCGAAAATTACCTATTAGTGACAATTAACGTTTTCAAACTGTGTATTTCACCCTTCTGGGTGGTTGTCTAGGTGAGACCCAAGGCTTGGCTTAAAGAGATACTTTTTGCTATACCAAAGTTTTCAATACTATTAGAATCTAATTCTGAGCTCTCAAACACAAGTTAGATACCAATAACCCAGACTTCGTAACGGTGTTCATGTACAGATGGAGCTGAATCTTAAAAGAACAGTAGCCTTTTAAGTTTCATGCAAACTTAAAAACCATGTCTATAAGTTGTGAATTTCATGTTAGCTTGCATGAGACTTCGCATACCACTTTTGAAGTATTGCCTTCATGCTCTGATGAGTCGTACAACTTTGAGTAGAGCTGATGATATTTCGAGAGCGAAATGGGGGAGTTCACGGGTCGCCTCTCCAAATAGCGTTACACGTCATTATACGAAAAGTGATTTGCCAACCTTCTGGAGTTAAATACGACATGATTTTTTTCATAATACGATTTTAGCTCACAAAGTACACGTGTAAGATTTTTCTACACATTCAAATTAGTGGTATTCATTGTCGTCAGGGCATATACTTTACCTCGCACTATCAGGCGTATCATTGCATACCACGATTCAAATCCTTCACAGTAAACACTGTAAACGCCAGTGTGTCTGATATCTACCGTCAGGTTCAGTTGAAGTATTCCAGTCCAGGATGACATAGGGACACCGTCTTTGCGCCACAATTTCTTTCTTTGGCAATGGAAACCTATACTAGGCAGACTGAGCGTCACACTGTCCCCAACGCTTGCTCGTATGGTAACTTTGTCAGGAATGAACGGAACTTTGGTGGATAAAAGTAATGAAATTGAGATTTCCACTATTTAACGAGAGAAAGAGTATAATGCTTTTCAGGTTATATAAGAGGATCTGAAATTTAAATCATAATTAATACGTTTGTAATGAATGTTAAATAGAATGAAACATGATCTTATCTTTTTGCGTTGGATTTCAGTTATTTTTCACTTTTGTGGGCGCGAGATGTGATATCTTAGTGTTACAATTATTACACAACAAGCTTAATTGGAATCGTTTTCATTCGGCAATCTGCCGTTTGACTTACTGCCACCTGTCTTCTGAGCCACGCTGACAACACGTGAATAGAGATTTTTCTTGTCACTAGCTGTGCAAAAGTATGCTCCAATCTTAATGTATCTGCGAGATAGTCCAGACTTCACGGGGATTGCAAGATAAAGCTTCTGTGTTAATGTTGGTACGAATACTCCAATCACTAGCTTTGTATTGCCACTTGGATCGGCGTTGCCGCGGCCGAAGCATGAAATGGTCTCCGCTGTAGGATCCACAAGAGTGCTAATGTCGTACAGAGTTTCTGAAGTAAATCAGTATGTATATAGTGTAGCACGAGAAAAGTGTCAATAGTCATTTGAAGAAATATATTCAATAATACAATGGTGAATATATTTCCGACCAGTTTGTTCGTGCTGATCAGTTCATTTCGAGATATCCATCTTAACACCGTAGCGGTGCAAGTTAGGAGGAAATGCTAGCTCGCAAATGGCCAGATTAAACATATGTACTCCATGTCACTTAGTATATAATCGTCCACTTTTTCCACTTTTTCTGTAGCCAATGTCCAGGTCATCGGTACCCCTCTCCCTGCGACCGTCCGTCCCTCCGTCAGTCCGTATCTCTCTCTCTCTCTCTCTCTCTCTCTCTCTCTCTCTCTCTCTCTCTCTCTCCAGTCCCTCTCCACATAAAAACTTACCTGCCACGCGTTCACTGGTGAAGAAACTTGTTTCATAGATACCGCTGTGTCTACCAACAAAGAAAAATAGTGGCGCCTGAAAGTCCACAAAGAGCATTCATTGCATCTATCTCGCCATACGTAGATTCGACGTACCAGTCTATTGCATTTTGCATAATCATAGTATCCACAAAATAAATATTTCGGGCTTCTGTTGATTAAAAAAGATTCATAAAATGCTCTATAATTTGCGAACAAACGATGGAAGAAATGTCTTTTACTAAATCTATGAACTAATGGAATTTCAGACACATGAAAAGCGAATTCTAGAACACAATAGTAGGAATATCTAAGTTTAAAACATACTGTTTTGATGATTTTCCATATCTGGTAGTACCAAGGATAACAGACATCCTTGTTCCCGATGACCAAGTAACTGTTCTGTCCCTAGCGTTCGTGCTCCAAGGCTTTATGCGACCATCGTGCCATGCGGCGGCACAAATGCTCGAATCCTTCATTAATAAAGACAAACACTAGAATATGTTATATGGGAAGTACGACCAACGTATGGGAAGGTGCGAGCGTGGAAGAGAGGGGGCGAGGGCGGCAAGACAGAATAGTTCACTGTCGTTCAATGGCTATAATCAGGTAAGGGCAGGCTGTTGTTTTAGTGGCATGGAAATCATGTCGGAATCTATTCAACGACCATATTAGCTTAATCAATTTAGCAAGAAACAACACGAGGCTGGAGATGCCATATAACCACGACATAACGTATTATTTGTAAGGAATGCATGCCTTGTACAGAAATGTTTTTCAGTATTATGTTTCAACCATAAGTTAATGCTAGTTAATCAGTAGTAGAATCAATGCTGTGACGAAGACTTAACTGTTAATACCTACTTGCGTGTAGTTCACCGTACCCCAAACATCTTCTGCACATTTCAAGTCGGGGCAGACAACCCTGCAATCAGTAATATCACAAATATCACAAATATAAAATAAGTCACAAATGAGATAAGTCAACGTCTTAAGCATAATACTAATTAAGAAAAGAAAGTACTGTGACTGATTAAAACCAACCAAGGTTGTGCTTTTTAACCACAAAGTTCGAATACCTGACAAATTTTGATGACTTAAAGCTACTAAGTCCACTTATTTTTTTTCAAAACTTCATGAAACGGATCTTTACGCAAACCAAAGCCCAAATTATGGTCTTTGAACATGACCTCAAATTTTGTCATTGTACACTGAACTTAATACAGATATTTTAGCTTAATTTTTGTCTAAATGTACACAGCACCATTAAATAAAGATGGCTGACGAAGTGTCAATTTATCGAAATTCTGTTCCTGAGGAACACTGTCGTCGAAAACTGCAGTATGCTTGCGCATAAAATTCTGCTTAATTTCAAGATCACATATGTGCAAAATCGGAACACCCCGAGTAAGCTTAGCAATTATACTCAAATAATCGGGTTCATGTTGATAAAATTTGCAGTGCGCTAAGACCAAATTTCAGGTTAATCAAAAATATCAATATATATATATATATATATATTTTCTACTACCGGCGATCTTATTCACCAAGTAATAGTTTATTAACCATCGATCCACCTAGTCCTCCAATTCCGTGACACGAATTCCTGTGTAGAAGAAATTGGGTAATTGTGGGGTCAATAGTAACAAAAATTCTTTAGACTGAACAAAACAAATCTCCTGATTGCAATTTCACGCATACGCAATCTTGAGAATAAGCTACGGCTAGACTGCGCAAGGAGAGTGTACTCACCCCAGGACACTGGTGTTTTTCATTCAGAAATTGTGAAAGCCCCGTATGCTGTTTATATATGTGAGCATGCGCATTCCACAGTGCATTGTTTCCTGTACATTTTTCTGATTTACAACATATGGCTGTGGTGAGTTGTTGCCGAGATATTTGAAAGTTTACGCAAGTTTTATCTTGGCTGGTGCCAAACGTGGTAAGATGACTGTTGACCAGTTTCTTGAGGAAGTGTTCATGGACTCAGATAGTGAAAACAAGCTGGAATTGCCACTCAAAGTGACGGTGACAGTGACTGGGAAACTAATACAACAGTCACAAGTAATGCAGATTCTATCGATTCGGATCTCAGTGCAATTTTGGAGGAGTTACCGATCCCTGAAGCTGAACTTGGACGGGCCTACGACGATGCTTGGCTCACGCCATTCGCGCATGATGGAACTCATTCAGAACTAGATATTTTTGTGACTTTTTCACAGAATAGTTTTGTGTCCCCACCCGTGATTCAAGTTTTTGCATGTCAAGGTGAACTTCAAAACAGACTTTAGCAAGCGACTGCACCACTTATAAATTTGTTATCGTGCAAAGTTGAGGTAGGCCCTATGTTATATACTGTACATTCTTGTTTGTAGATGTGATATTACAAACAATAAATCTGCTTTGTTAAACATGCAAATCCCATGAATTCCCTTTTAAAAATGCTTATTACGGTTTTTGAGTGTCTGCTATAATGTTCTCATGTGCGAAAACAGATAAAAACAAAGGGTGTCGAGTTTGAAAGTTAATAGAATTATTCACAGGAAGACGATGGTAAAGATATGTATATGGTGAAAAATTCCATTAAATTCTGAACAACTTTTGTGCAGACTACTTTTATGTGAAATTGACATTACCCCTTCAAATTTCCAATTTAAAAATGTTAGGTCATTAATCTGAGTGACCTTCATAACAGCCCAGTGCATAGCAGCAGTGGTGACCTACATGTACTTAGCTTAGCACACAGGGAAAGTTGAGGCTTAGCAGGATAAGGGTTAAATTACAAGTTCACGCATACGCAATCTTGAGAATAAGCAAAATTATAAATTCACGCGCTACCAGTACGCTCAAAATGGAGAGCAAGTCAAAGGTTGTACTCTGTTGAAAACGTTTAGTACGGCAAAAGACTGTTACCACACCAACATTTTAATGGGAATTCAGTTTGAGCGCTGGAATTACATGTATCTGCGATCCCTGTTGGCTGTTACGCATGCTCAGTTAGCAAAGATTTTACATGACAGGTAAGTCAACTGACTCGGATGTCCGAGACTTCCATTTGTGTACTAATTAGCTCGTTTTCTACATGTAATCCCAGCTTTCGTGAAGTTATGAGTCGACTGAGTGTTTTAGTCCTCAGTTTCGTCCACAACTTTGTTAGAGTAAACACGCCAATGTACTGCAATATTTGCACTCAATGACCTTTGGTTACCGAGATATGACCTATTTGGCTATAAAAGCATATTTTGCATTGTTTCATGTCAGTAAAACTGAATTTTTTGAACGGCAAAAAATCAGACTTGAAAAACTGGTGACAAAGTTTGACATTGATGGTCATAAAGACTCATGTAAGGTTAGAAAGAAAATGAAATTTGCAACTCATAGGTACAATTAAATTTCCAGCGGGGGAGAAAACTCCGAGACCACTTTTCAGGCCAGTCACTAGTGGCAAGATGTTGCTTAACCTGCCTGCCATATTGGAATGTATTTGAAGTTGAAATTCTCTGTGTAGACGCTTCTAAGATTGAACTTCGATAATTTCTTTTTAAAAAAAACTCGTCTCTTATATATTTAGTGCTAAACGTGGCCCTCGAATTTGGGCATTTTTTTGATGTGGTCTTACTCTGACTGACAAGAGAATTGAGGCTACTCTTTTAGTTTAGAGATATCACCTAAAATATATGATCTAATATCAACAATGCAATATTACAAAAATTTAAATTTCACTTTTGAGACCCCAATTTTCTAAAACACTCCATGCTTTGTTCAACTTTACCAATAGCACTTTAGGGTCCGAGATTACATGCACTTCCTGTCTCTGCATAGAATATGGAGGAATTTCCTTCTTGTACATTTAGTTAATTTTCGTTACATAAGTGTGATCGCGGAGGAAATGTGGCCTTCATTAACTGTGTTTAAGACGTCAGAAGTCACCTGAGGTCGCGCAAAGTGCCAGAGAAGTTTGAAAGTATATCGGAATTACAGCTGATTCTTGCCAGAGCTGGAGATAGGAGGATGGACTGGCAAACCAATGGAAATGCGTCGTTATATATTTTACGCATCGACATGAGTTTAGACTTTGCTTTAGACAAAAATTGACGTGCTGTTATCCAGAACACACAGCATATTGTCAGAGGGATAAACCAGGAACAAGCACAACAGAATCTGATGTCATCTCTCACCCCACACCAAGTTTTGGTTGTAATGGATTTTGCAATGAAATTCATACCCATCTAGTTTCCGTGAAGCACAGTCCGACTGGTTTGGAAAAAAGGATCTCATGGCACGTGGCGGCTTCTATCACAAAGAAAGGTGAAAGCCACCAAGTAAAAATAAATCCTCAATTAGTATTCACTGTATTGATTTACTGTAACAGTACAAGATACAGGGAGTGTGCACTTAATATCTAGTCTTTTTTCTTGCCATTTCCCAACAAAAGCTTGACAGTGATGCATTCTTTGTCTCTTAGTAGATTTTGCACACAAACCTTCATTTTAACTGAAGCCATTTTGTACTTATGGATGATTTTAATATCTTTGTGAAGGGGAATTTCCCCCCCTCCCTTGAAATGTTTTGAATGAGCTACTGATATAATAATGTGTTGAGACGAACCGTGTTTGAAGTTGAGTGGTGTGATTCCGGTTTAGGTGGTAATAAGATGTAATAAGATAGTTCTTTAAACTAGATGACCTATTTGAGTTACATAATTGTTGTATTTCAGGTACATACTTTCATCCATACTCTAGATGTCTGCAAGCAAGACTTTTTCACTGTTTGCTGTTTAAGCTAGACGCTAGATGTGCGAAGGCAGGTGAAACCTAGGAATCCACAAATAACGGAAGCTTTCCTACGCTCCGACAATGCCAATTGTTACCATTCCGCCGCTTTTCTGTTTCATTGTTCTACATACAAGTATCTGGTAACACCGGCACCTCCATTCTGCGCTACGACTTCAGCAAGTCAGAAGGGAAAAGACATTTGTGACAGGAAAATCACACCCTTGAAGTCCCATGCCAAGTACTTAGTCAATGAAGGCAACAAAATGCAGTCGACCTGAAACATGCACTAGAGTCTAGAGGAGGTGTCAAAGGCTGTTATGTGTCGGCCTGTAGTGTGAATGCCCAAAGGTCCTTCCCAAGCACAGTATCCCAGGGATAAGTTTGCTGACAAGCTTTGAGTATTCCGCCGATGCCATTCGAGCATGGAAGGCCTATAGAGTAGGGGAGGAAAAACTTGTTATCAGCAAATCGTGTAAATTGTTGCCTCTGAAAAGTCTTGACCTTGCAACACTCGAGTGTTTTACAACTCCAAGGGTTGAGTCGGGGCTGGTATCCCGTGAACGTCATACGAAGTTCACATGCACACACTATGGGTGCTCGAAATATTTTCCTACAGATGCTGACCTAAATGAGCTCTTGGATGTTGATGCTCATTCACCATACCTCCAGAAAGAGACTCAGTTCTACCACATTTGAAGACAATCTGATATGTTATCTACTACCACAGTTGTATCATCACCTGAGTTGTCTGCTGTTTACGTTGTTGATCACGTCACTGCAGGATTGGGCCCTGAAATGTATTAGAAAAGCGGTCCGCTTCTCTGAGAAGGTAAAGACTTAACCCAATGATGTATTTCCTGAAGGTGAACAGTCAGGCAGAAAACAACAGCCAGCTGAGGTTGTAAAGATGATGCGAGAAGCCAGCAATAAGCAATGACAAGTTTTCTCCTCTGAAGTGTGGCTGTCGGAGCAGCAGATTGCTGGATTTTTCTCCCGTATGGCTGCCGCACCTCGAATCCGAAACATTCAGAATATTGAAGATGCTGATGCTGTTGCTGCTGCCCACGAGTTTGCCTCAAAGAATTAGTTGGAGCTCGAAGTCATGAATGAGTTATCATCATAAACTTTAGGAAATTATGAACATGTATTAGTTGTTGTCTATTCTTATGATATTGTTGTGGCCCTCATTATCGTAGCTAGGGGACTGGGGACCACCCTTCGCGAAATTGGGAAACATGGAAGATGACGCATATTCGGGGCTTCCATGGGGTAAAGATCTGAGTGGTGGCCGTTTGGGGAAAATAACCCAAGCCATTGATGGTCAACATTGAAATCTTTTTACATGATCGATTCTATTGAAACTACTGAGATTTTTATAGGAGTGATTATCTAGTTTTGAGAAACGTTTATCTTAGACATGTGTACTGAGCAAAATAAAAGGACTTTGTGTTACAGTAGCTCTTGTTTTCATCAAACAAAATGCAGCTTTTTGAAGTGTTGTGTAGAAATGCATCATACACTAAACCTAGCATACCTTCAAGAAACTGTGGTTTTGAGTCCGCCGCATGAACGGAATTTACATATTGTGAAAGTTTTAGCTGGTAAGTCGCAACAACACCCAATTGCTTAAATACTGGTTTGGAAAGCCGGTATCATGGATATCACTGAAAGTATTAGGTTTTCAATCGTAAATATCCGTACCTGTTATTTTTCTGAAATTCCATTGGCGCACTGCCAACATGCTCGGCCGCTGCCGCTTTTGTGTAGTAGAAGAAGCATAGCGTGACACTTTGTATGTCCAATAACACGACACTTCTGCTCGTATCCACCGTCCTCTTTTCACTTGTGATCTCGAAGATCTTGATTAGTTTTAGAATGAACTTTGCTAATATTTTGAGAGAACTTTTTCAAGCGCAGGGATTTGTTAAGGAAGTCTGAAAATGGACCAGCATGCACTGCAGGCAGTGCGTGGGATTCTTAGTCAATTACAGTGATTGAAAACTGACCAAGCAATGGGTAATGGGCACCCTTAATAAGAATAAAACCTGCTTTTCTGATATTTGGAATTGCTCTTAAATTATTCCAGTTGCGTTCGCAAATTATTTGCTCCAATCACTCCAGCATCAGTTAACAAGCAAAGCCGAGACCCAATGCAAAAAAGCGTTAAAATTCCATTGGTGAATAATCTGAAAGTTATAGTATGCAGACGCGCCGGTCATTACTGGTTCTTAGGTCCAGGAAACCCCACAGCATTCTCATATTGGTGATGTAAATATGCAGTTATAAAGCGCTATTTTCACCTTCTACTTCCATTTACTTGTTGAGTCTCTGTGCAGCGTAACGAACATCGGCTAGTTTACTCTTCCTCATCTTAGTAAGGTAGTTTGCTCATGGTACACATACCCAACACAAAACTGTACACTAGTTCGTGCATAGTTTCAGGAATTGCAGTACCAAAATCGAAGCTCTAAAGGCATAAACGTGCATAAGTAGACATACACGAACTGTAACTAGGCAGACTCTTCCAGTGAATAAGGAAATGGCAAATGATCTTATTTATTCAGAGTTGCAACAGTTCATGCTGTAAGTCTATTTGTCGCTGTCGCTGCTGGAGACTATTGCATGGTAGCTTAGGTGTGAATATTAAACAGTTAAGTAAACTTGGGGTAGTTTTCAGGCCACGCCTTTGAACTAAGCGTGAACAAGGCAACTTGCATAATATCAATGCAATAAATATAGAGCTCATAGCTTAACTAATCGTAAGAATCAATTATACTTTGGCTTTGTCAGAAGTTCTTAGTTTGATGTGTTATCTAACGAATAAGAGGAAATTTAATTGATAAGATCTTATTGGAATCTTTTGAAATTGATTTCATCTTTTACTGCATAACAGTCATGCAGTGGGTATACAAGCTTAAATTTTATGTAGTTACAAGTACTTCTAGTCTTAATACCAGCGTGGTATTAAACGGCTTACTAGTCTTACGGTTGTATACAGATTTGTAGTATGAATTTAAATGCCCAAGTGCAAGGCTAACTACAGTAGTCTTGTGGCTGTATACATGCTGACAGTTTATACAGCCTGTTTGTGTAAGTCTAGACACCATTGATTTTGTCTGTTCAACTGATAATTTTCAATGCACTCAAATAAATGACTGTGATGATGGTCTGTTTTTTCATTGGGGCCTTTTTCACGTCACGAACTACAATTAGCTATATAGCCATCTGCTTAAAAAACACACATGAATACTGTACCAAGCACATGAATGGCATATTTTTCCTTTTCTATGGCTCAGTTGAGACCATGAGTGCATATAAACTGGGAATCAAATAAGCTGTCTTCATAAATTTATTTATTTACATGTAGACATTTTAGGGAATAATTCGTTTCGATCGACGGTTTGTTATGTGTTGTTTTTGAGGACAAGTGGGTCAGTATGTTGCAACAGATGACAGGCGAGCACAAGTAGACTCTTCAACTGACAACTGCTAGCATTTTAGTTTAAAGGATTGCATGGCAGTGAGCCAGCAGAACGTGCCAATGAAGACAAGTGAATTGAGTGTATACCGGTCACCTCCCCATGATACATTAAGAAAGATGGTGATGAACCCAACATTGCTAAAGAAGGCTTCGTATTACATCAACAACAGATATTACCCAATCTAGCTTTAGGATTGTGACATGGTGTAACATTAGCAATGTTTACAGCATCAGAAAGTGTATTGTTTTAACCAAGATGCCAGCAGCCAATTGCTAATTCATAACAATATGATATACATGTAGAATAAACTGTTTTAAAATTCTTATGTATTGGGACAAGTGATTTGCTTATGCTTCCCCTATGTACCGTGCCGGAAATCTGTTAGCTGCCATGGATCATAACGAGCACATCAGGTGTCTTTCTGTCGTAGGTGGCACCCCCAGGAGCTGTCCTTCGTCTAGCAGTCATTCATGCAGGGGTGTTTGTTTTGACACCTCAACATAAATTTTGACACCTTGGCTTGGGCACCCTATTTAGCTTTTGGATAACCTGTTAAGAGCAATTCCATATAAAAACCAGATGGTGGGCTATATATGCAAAATCACCAATTTTTTTTGAAACTTAGCACATCAGCTGGCCTTGTCAAAAGAAACCTGAGCCTGAATTTTTAAAAGTTTCCGAGTTCCTTTTAACCCTTTTTACAGCCACTTAGTACTTTTTCTAAAAAAATAGCAAATAATAGTACTTAGAAGTAGGTGAGTTTTGTCAGCAACAGCACATCATCGCTTCACGCTATTGAAAAAATAACTATATAGCAGAAAGAAGAAAGAATAAAATACAAGAAAAACTAGTTCGGGTGGATTTATTGATTTTTATGTCCTCCCATTTTAGCCTACAAAAATATCATTTTCACTACTTAATATTAAGGCCATTTTTACGCATTTTTATCACTTTCCCAAATCTATATCGGATTCTTTTGGAACATGAGTTAACTTCCATCTGTTAAAGCTGTCCTTGTTCAGCCCAACGCAAGAATAAAAAATCTTGTCTCTTTCATAGTTTTTGTGCAGTCAGTTTTTACTTAACTCACTTACACACTTTTCTGCCAATCTGTGACTGTCAGTTTGATTAAAAGACTCTAGGTGGCGCTACTCGACTNTCAGCAACAGCACATCATCGCTTCACGCTATTGAAAAAATAACTATATAGCAGAAAGAAGAAAGAATAAAATACAAGAAAAACTAGTTCGGGTGGATTTATTGATTTTTTATGTCCTCCCATTTTAGCCTACAAAAATATCATTTTCACTACTTAATATTAAGGCCATTTTTACGCATTTTTATCACTTTCCCAAATCTACATCGGATTCTTTTGGAACATGAGTTAACTTCCATCTGTTACAGCTGTCATTGTTCAGCCCAACGCAAGAATAAAAAATCTTGTCTCTTTCATAGTTTTTGTGCAGTCAGTTTTTTACATAACTCACACACTTTTCTGCCAATCTGTGACTGTCAGTTTGATTAATAGACTCTAGGTGGCGCTACTCGACTGTGCAATTATCTATCGACCAAGATGCCAAATAGAACAAATATCATTCGTTTTGCTGCATCAGTAACGAAGGAGATCATGGGAAGCTGTATGAGAGATTTTTCTTCGCGAATTTTCAGTTTTGCTGGTGCAAAAATAAAAANAGAACAAATATCATTCGTTTTGCTGCATCAGTGACGAAGGAGATCATGGGAAGCTGTATGAGAGATTTTTCTTCGCGGATTTTCAGTTTTGCTGGTGCAAAAATAAAAATTCGTTATAGGATTACAGAAACCAAAAAAGTCAAGTTTAATGTCCTTATGAGTTAATAATACAAACCCATCACCATCTCATACTTCAGAGAAGCAGGTTTTATTCTTATTAAGGGTGCCCATTACCCATTGCTTGGTCAGTTTTCGAACACCATAATTGACTAAGAATCCCACGCACTGCCTGCAGTGCATGCTGGTCCAAATTCAGACCTCCTGAACAAATCCCTGTATATGCGCTTGAAAAAGTCCTCTCACACTATTAGCAAAGTTCATACTAAAACTAGTCAAGATCTTTGAGATCACAAGTGAGAAGAGGACGGTGGATACGAGCAGAAGTGTCGTGTTATTGGACATACAAAGTGTCACGCAATGATTCTTCTACTACACAAAAGCGGCCGAGCATGGTGGCAGTGCGCCAATGGAATTTTCATTTTCAGAAAAATAACAGGTACGGATATTTACGATTGAAAAAATAATAGCTTCAGTGATATCCGAGATACCTGCTTTCCAAACCAGTATTTAAGCAATTGGGTGTTGTTGCGACTTACCTGCTAAAAGTTTCACAATATGTAAATTTCGTTCAAGCGGCGGACTCAAAACCACAGTTTCTTGAAGGTATGCTAGGTTTAGTGTATGATGCATTTCTACACAACACTTCAAAAAAATGCATTTTGTTTGAAGAAAACAAGAGCTACCGAAACACTAAGGCCTTTTATTTTGCTCAGTACACATGTCTAAGATAGACATTTCTCAAAAGTAGATAATCACTCCTATAAAAAATCTCAGTAGTTTCAATAGAATCAATCGTGTAAAAAGTATGCTTTACGAGTCTCAAACTGAACATAAAACAAAAAACGCTAGTAAAAAGTGACACAAGATTTCAATGTTGACCATCAGTGGCTTGGATTATTTTTCCCAAACGGTCACCACTCAAATCTCTCCCCAATGGAAGCCCCGAAATTGCGTCATCTTCCATGTTTCCCAATTTCGCGAAGGGTGGTCCCCAGTCCCCTAGCTACGATAATGAGGGCCACAACAATATCATAAGAATAGACAACAACTAAAACATGTTTATAATTTCCTACAGTTTATGATGATAACTCATTCATGACTTCAAGCTCCAAGTCATTCTTTGAGGCAAACTCGTGGGCAGCAGCAGCATCAGCATCTTCAATATTCTGAATATTTCGGATTTGAGACGCGGCAACCATACGGGAGAAAAATCCAACAATCTGTTGCTCCGACAGCCACTCTTCAGAGGAGAAAACTTTTCCTTACTTATTCTTGGCTTCTCGCATCATCTTTACAACCTCAGCTGTTGTTGTTTTCTACCTGACTGTTCACCTTCACCTGGGTTAAGTCTTTACCTTCTCAGAGAAGCGGACTGCTTTTCTAATACTTTTCAGGGCCCAATCCTGCGGCAACTTGATCAACAACGTAAACGGCAGAGAACTCAGGTGATGATACAGCTGTCATAGTAGATAACATATCAGATTGTCTTGAAATGTGGTCGAACTGAGTCTCGTTCTGGAGGTATGGTGAATGAGCACCAACATCCAAGAGCTCATTTAGCCCAGCATCTGTAGGAAAATATTTCGAGCACCCACAGTGTGTGCATGTGAACTTCGTATGACGTTCACGGGATACCAGCCCCGACTCAACCCTTGGAGTTGTAAAATACTCGAGTGTTGCAAGGTCAAGACTTTTCAGAGGCAACAGTTTACATGATTTGTTGATGACAAGTTTTCCCTCCCCTACTCTATAGGCCTTCCTTGCTCGAATGCCATCGGCGGAATACTCAAAGTTTGTCAGCAAACTTGTCCCTGGGATACTGTGCTTGGGAAGGACCTTTGGGGCATTCACACTACAGGCCGACACATAACAGCCTTTGACACCTCCTCTAGACTCTAGCGCATGTTTCAGGTCGACTGCATTTTGTTGCCTTCATTGACGAAGTACTTGGCATGGGACTTCAAGGGTGCGATTTTCCTGTCACAGATGTCTTTTCCCTTCTGACTTTCACTGAAGTCGTAGCACAGATGCCGGTGTTACCAGATATGTAGAACAAATGAATCAGAAGGGCAGCTGAATGGTAACAATTGGCATTGTCGGAGCTTCCGTTATTTGTGGATCCCTAGGTTTCACCTGCCTTAGCACATCTAGTGTTAAACAGCAAACAGTGAAAAAGTCTTGATTGCAGGCATCTAGAGTATGGATGTAAGTATGTACCTGAAATACAACAATTATGTATCTCAAATAGGTCAGCTTGTTTAAAGAACTACCTTATTACATCTTATTACCACCTAAACCGCAATCACACAACTCAACTTCAAACATGGTTCGTCTCAACACGTTATTATATCAGTAGCTCCTTCAAAACATTTCTAGGGAGGGGGAAACTTCCCCTTCACAAAGATATGAAAATCATACATAAGTACAAAATGGCTTCAGTTAAAATGAAGGTTTGTGTGCAAAATCTACTAAGAGACAAAGAATGCATCACTGTCAAGCTTTTTTTGGGAAATGGCAAGAAAAAGACTAGATATTAAGTGCACACTCCCTGTATCTTGTACTGTTACAGTAAATCAATATACTAAAAAGAGGTAAAAACAACAACATTGTTCATCACTGTCTTTCTGTTTAATATTGAGCACATCTGAGAATTTGCAACACCTTTAATACTAATTGAGGATTTATTTTTACCTGGTGGCTTTCACCTTTCTTTGTGATACAAGCCGCCACGTGCCATGAGATCCTTTTTTCCAAACCAGTCGGGACTGTGCCTCACGGAAACTGATGGGTATGAACTTCATTGCAAAATCCATTACAACCAAAACTTGGTGTGGGGTGAGAGATGACATCAGATCATGTTTTGCTTGTTCCTGGTTTATCCCTCTGACAATATGCTGTGTGTTCTGGATAACAGCACGTCAATTTTTGTCTAAAGCCAAGTCCAAACTCATGTTGATGTGTACGGCGCATTTCCATTGATTTGCCAGTCCAACCTCCTATCGCCAACTCTGGCAAGAATCTGCTGTAATTCCGATATACTTTCAAACTTCTGTGGCACTTTGCACGACTTCAGATGACTTGTGACCTCTTTAACACAGCTAATGAAGGCCACATTTCCTCCACGATTGCACTTATGTAACGAAAATTAACCAAATGTACAAGAAGGAAATTCCTCCATATTCTTTAGTGACAGGAAGTGAATGTAATCTCGAACCCTAAAGTGCTATTGGTAAAGTTAAACAAAGCATGGAGTGTTTTAGAAAATTGGGGTCTCAAAAGTGAAATTTAAATTTTTGTGATATTGCATTGTTGATATTAGATCATATATTTTAGGTGATATCTCTAAATTGTAGCCTCAATTCTCTTGTCAGTCAGACTAAGGCCACATCACAAAAATGCCAAAATTCGAGGGCCACGTTTGGCACTAAGTATATAACAGACAAGTTTTTTTAAAAGCAATTATCAAAGTTCAATCTTGGAAGTGTCTACAAGGATAATTTCAACTTCAAATATAATCCGATATAGCAGGCAGGTTAAGCAACATCTTGCCACTATTGACTGGCCTGAAAAGTGGTCACGGAGTTTTCTCCCCTGCTGGAAATTTAATTGTTCCTATGAGTTGCAAATTTCATTTTCTTACTAACCTTACATGAGTCTTTATGACCATCAACGTCAAACTGTGTCACCAGTTTTCTAAGTCTGATTTTTTGCCGTTCAAAAAATACAGTTTTATTGACATGAAAAAATGCAAAATATGCCTTTATAGCCAAATAGGCCATATCTCGGTAACCAAAGGTCATTGAGTGCAAATATTGCAGCAGTGTACTTTGGGCCAGCATCCCAACACATGCACAAAGTATTAACTCTGTATGAATTTTTGAGTATATAGTGATTTTTCATTTTCATATGGTTTTTATATGGAATCATTCTTAATCATTTTGATGCCGAAGTATACAAGTAAGCGTTGGAGTTTCTTTTAACTAACAACAGCCCTGGAAGCTAACAGATCTGTCCAGAATCAAAAAATTAGTTTAAGTCATGCTGTCAGATAGGATAAACTTTATTGCAGACCTATGAGAACTCATTACTCTGCGCGTGTAAGCGCAGAGTACTGTTGTTCCTGGGTTTTCTTCAATTTTATTACTCTGTGCGTGTAAGCGCAGAGTACTGCTGTTCCTGGGATTTCTTCAATTTTATTCTTATTGTTATTCTTATTCTTATTCTTATTCTTCTTCCGACCAACTTTGAGGCTTAATAACTCCAAGATGGGTGCAGGTATGTTCTTTAAATTCTGCATGTGATTTTTGGCAGTACATAAATTTTGATTCGTTATATAATCATATTCCATATTGCACCGAAAGAGGTCATTTGGTCAAAGGTCATGTAACGTTCAAAATGTTATATGTCTTACGCTTTTCAAGGAATTCTTTTCAATTTCAGCACATTGGTGTAAGACAACATGCCAATTGAATACCCTAGTATACTTTGCAATAGGCCTAACCAATCAGAAAAAATAGGTCAAAGGTCATTGAGTGCAAACTAACATTTTGAGCTAGAGGCTTCAGAATTACGTTTTTTTTTCTAAGTGCGATTGAGTTCGAATTCTAAATTTTCAGGTCATTTGGTGTACCCATGGGGTCATTAGGTGCATTTTTCTTCTGAAAGTTTGACCACTTCATTCATTTTATATTCTGAAGTGCTTAAAGTAAAACATCTGTGATTATTAGCATTAACGACACTTTTAATCGAGTTAACAATTACTCCCTCATCGGGGCTCATAATGCACTGGAAGAGGTCAATTAGTGGAAAGGTCATCAAAAAATAAATAATTATGTAATTTCTCCTACACTTTTAAAGAATTCCTTTTCATATTGGTAAACGGGTTGCTGTCAGTAACTTCCCATAATAATTCCAGTAATACGCACGCGCAGAGTCCGTTATTGTCACGCCGTGACAATAATCTTTCTAGTTACTCTGCGCGTGTACGCGCAGAGTACTGTTGTTCCTGGGTTTTCTTCAATTTTATTCTTATTCTTATTCTTATTCTTCTTATTCTTCTTCCGACTAACTTTGAAACTTAATAACTCCAAATTGGGTGCAGGTACGGTCTTTAAATTCAGCATATGAATTTTGACAGTATATAAATTTTGATTGATTATATAATCATATTCCATATTGCACCGGAAGAGGTCGTTTGGTGCAAAGGTCATATAATTTTCAAAATGCTACTCCTCCTTCAGTTTTTAAGCTAACTTTTTCAAATTCGGTGCACAGGTATATGTCAACATGACAATTTAAAAAATTACTTTTCTAAGTAATCAGGTCATCCAATCAGATGAAATAGGTCAAAGGTCATTAGGTGCAAACTATAATTTTGAGCTAGACACTTCAAATTGACAGGTCTGATTGCCACAGGTAAATAAAATCGGAATCCCAAGTTTCAGGTCATTTAGTGCAAACATGGGGTCATTAGGTGCATATTTCTTCTGAAAATTTGACCTTTTCAATCAGCAAGTATTGTAATGTGTCAACCGTTAGACAACTGTGATTCTCAGCGTTAAACACATTTTCCATGGGCTTTGCAATAATTCTCCTAAAGATGCTTAAAATGCACCGGATAAGGTCAATTAGTGCAAAGGTCATGTAGCGTTCAAAATGTTATAGCTTACGTTTTTCAAGGAATTCTTTTCAATTTCAGCACACTGGTGTAAGTCAACATGCCAAGTGAATACCCTACTTTACTTCGCAAATAAGCCTAACCAATCAGAAAAATAGGCCAAAGGTCATTGAGTGCAAACTAAAATTTTGAGCTAGAGACTTCAGAATTACGTATCTGTTTACTAAGTGCGATTGAGTTTGAATTCTAAATTTTCAGGTCATTTAGTGCACCCATGGGGTCATTAGGTGCATTTTTCTTCTGAAAGTTTGACCACTTCATTCATCTTGTATTCTGAAGTGCTTAAAGTAAAACATCTGTGATTATTAGCATTAACCACACTTTTAATCGCGTTAACATTTACTCCCTCATCGGGGCTCATAATGCACCGGAAGAGGTCAATTAGTGGAAAGGTCATCAAAAATTAATATGTAATTTCTCCTACAATTTTAAAGAATTCCTTTTCATATTGGTAAACGGGTTGCTGTCAGTAAATTCCCATAATATTTCCAGTAATACGCACGCGCAGAGTCCGTTATTGTCACGCCGTGACAATAATCTTTCTAGTTCTTATTCTTATTCTTCTTACTCTTCTTCCGACCAACTTTGAGGCTTAATAACTCCAAATTGGGTGCAAGTACGGTCTTGAAATTCAGCGTATGACTTTTGACAGTATATAAATTTTGATTGGTTTTATAATTATATTCCATATTGCACCAGAAGAGGTCGTTTAGTGCAAAGGTCATATAATTTTCAAAATGCTACTCCTCCTTCAGTTTTAAAGCTATTTTTTCAAATTCGGTGCACAGGTATAAGTCAGCATGACAATTTAAAAAATTACTTTTCTAAGTAATCAGTTAATCCAATCAGGTGAAATAGGTCAAAGGTCATTAGGTGCAAACTAAAATTTTGAGCTATACACTTCAAATTGACAGGTCTGATTGCCACAGGTAACTCAATTTGGAATCTAAAGTTTCAGGTCACTTAGTGCAAACATGGGGTCATTAGGTGCATTTTTCTTCTGAAAATTTGACCTTTTCAATCAGCAAGTACTCTGATGTGTCAACCGTTAGACAACTGTGATTCTCAGCATTAAACACATTTTCCATGGGCTTTGCAATAATTCTCCTAAAGATGCTTAAAATGCATCGGATAAGGTCAATTAGTGCAAAGATCATGTAACGTTCAAAATGTTATATGTCTTACGTTTTTCCAGGAATTCATTTCAATTTCAGCACACTGGTGTAAGTCAACATGCCAATTGAATACCCTATTTTACTTTGCAATAAGACTAACCAATCAGAAAAAAATAGGTCAAAGTTCATTGAATGCAAACTAAAATTTTGAGCGATAGACTTCAGAATTACGTATCTGTTTATTAAGTGCGATTGAGTTTGAATTCTAAATTTTCAGGTCATTTGGTGCACCCATGGGGTCATTAGGTGCATTTTTCTTCTGAAAATTTGACCAATTCATTCATCTTGTATTCTGAAGTGCTCAAAGTAAAACATCTGTGATTTTTAGCATTAACCAAACTTTTAATCCAGTTAACAGTTACTCCCTCATCAGGGCTCATAATGTACATGTACCGGAAGAGGTCAATTAGTGGAAAGGTCATCAAAAAATTAATGTTGTTTCTCCTACAATTTTAAAGAATTCCTTTTCACATTGGTAAATAGGTTGCTTTCAGTAACTTTCCATAATAATTCCAGTAATACACACGCGCAGAGTCCGTTATTGTCACGCCGTGACAATAATCTTTCTAGTTCTTATTCTTATTCTTATTCTTCCGACCAACTTTGAGGCTTAATAACTCCAAAATGGGTGCAGGTATTTTCTTCAAATTTAACATATGATTTTAGGCAGTATATAAATTTTGATTCGTTATATATTCATATTCAGTAATGCACCGGAAGAGGTCATTTGGTGCAAAGGTCATGTAATTTTCAAAATGCTACTCCTTTTGTATTTCAAAAGCTATTCTTTTCAAATTCGGTACACAGGTATAAGTCAATAAGGCAATTTAAAAAATACTTTTCTAAGTAATCGGGTCATCCATTCAGGTGAAATAGGTCAAAGGTCATTAGGCGCAAACTAAAAATTTGAGCTAGACACTTCAATTTAACAGGTCTGATTGGCACAGGAAATTCAATTCGGAATCATAAGTTTCAGGTCATTTAGTGCAAACGTGGGTTCATTAGGTGCATTTTTCTTCTGAAAATTTGACCTTTTCAATCAGCAAGTATTCTGATGTGTCAACCGTCAGACAACTGTGATTCTCAGCATTAAACACATTTTTAATGGGCTTTGAATTAATTCTCCTAAAGATGCTTATAATGCACCGGATAAGGTCAATTAGTGCAAAGGTCATGTAACGTTCAAAATGTTATATCTCTTACGTTTTTCAAGGAATTCTTTTCAATTTTAGCACACTTGGGTAGGTCAACATGCCAATTGAATGCCCTACCTTACTTCGCAATAGGCCTAACCAATCAGAAATAATAGGTCAAAGATCATTGAGTGCAAACTAAAATTTTGAGCTAGAGACTTCAAAATTTCATATCTGTTCACTAATTCTGACTGAGTTTGAATTCTAAATTTTCAGGTCATTTGGTGCACCCATGGGGTCATTGGGTGCATTTTTCTTCTGAAATTTTGACCAGTCCATTCATCTTGTATTCTGAATTGCTTAAAGTAAAACATCTGTGATTTTTAGCATTAACCACACTTTTAAACTAGTTAATAATTACTTCCTCATCGGGGCTCATAACGCACCGGAAGAGGTCAATTAGTGGAAAGGTCATCAAAAAATTAATGTGTAATTTCTCCTACAATTTTAAAGAATTCATTTTCTTATTGGTAAATGGGTTGTTGTCATTAACTTTCCATAATTCCAGTAATACGCACGCGCAGAGTCCGTTATTGTCACGCCGTGACAATAATCTTTCTAGTTATTCTAGTCATTGGTCATGGAGGTCCTGAATAATCATAAAACTCAGGACGCCCTATGTGGTAGGGAACAATTGGGCACCCTTTGACAAATCCTTTTATTTGTATTTTTTTCCTCTTGAAATTTGTAAAGCTATTAGAAATAGGTACTAAATACACTAATCATGTTTCACACTCTTCATGTGGGTAAGTGATTGGTACATTCAGTTTAATTTCTGACAATGAAATTGAAATATTTGATATTCTTTATGAAGCAGCACGTCATCTTCAAGATGAAGAGCAGAAATCGGTTGTCTCTTCCTTTGAAAGCTTCTAAGAGCAATGACGATATCAACGAACTGATGGAATTAATTGCGAAGACCCGGTTCCAAAACATGTAAGACAAAAACGCATCTATGAACAGAATGTATCCCGCTGAGAACTTTGCTGTCTTCGAACGATTGCCATCAGCAGATATCTTTACGTCAAAGATGCCACCTGACGGAGATTATTTAAGCTGATATGGCAAGTATGTGTTATTCAGTCAACATGTGCCTTTCTTTGTTGCTGGATGTGCACTTTGGTTTATAGCCATGATATGACCAGAAATTACCATGTTCAGTGTGGCTGTTGACTTTCAAACTCTGCCATGGGCAATTTGTATAGTCACAGAATGGAAACATTTAGGGCTTGCAATTTTCGTCTTTTAAGAGGATTTCCTCTTTTTTGGCTTCGATTTCCCCTTATTAGATTCCCACTTTAATCTTTTTCGTATCTTTTTGATCATTATTTTGAGTTTATTCATGCAAAAATTTTATTTCAATTAAACTTGATAACACAAAAAAATCTGTCAGGGAAGCTTATTTAATTGTGGAACGATACATCACCTGGAAATTTTTCCTCTTTTTTGTCATTGGTCATTCGAAGCCTTGTGCATACAGTTTCTTTAAGGAGTGTGTGGTTTACAGTGCCACTTTCGGCATGGTGATACAGCTGGTACTTTTATTACCTGTTTTAACTCAGATTTACCATTGGATAGTTCTCTTGATTCTAAATATTTTCTCACCAAAATTTGTACCGTCTGTGGTTTGTCTGCATGTGGGTCATTGAGAGGTAGATATTAGCAGACATACTTTTGGCTGTCAAGGGTCACCATAAAGCTTCTGGTGACTTAAAATTATTTATGCTTTGTTCAGTACTGTTTTTCTGCTTAGGTAATTCACATTTATTTTAAAAACCTGCATTTAGACATCTTGAATTTGAGAGTGGTGGTGTTCAACATCATTGCTTGTAAGTAAGGTTTGTTACATGTATGTGAGTAGCAGATTACTTGCTATAATTCATTGCAAATGCTACGGAACTTCAGAACTTTTTGTCAGAAATTGACTTTTTTCTTCGAATTATTTGTATTTACTGTCAAACACAGGGAACCCTGTCTCAGATTTTTTTTACTTTCAGTGTGACAATAGACATATCAGCCAACAAATTACCCTTTAAAATCATCGTAACCTTTAATTTTGGATGGTCGATACCTCCGGTGTCCAAGGCAAAACAAAAGTATGGAACACCGTACAATTTTACGAATTGGGCAAATTTTGCGGCTAAATGACATACTCCTAATAGGTACTTATAAATATATGTTCAAAACTAATAAAAGTTTCAAAAATCAAAAAACCTGAATATGACTGATACAAACTTCTCTTGCACTTAAAATCCATTGAAGACTGGCACACGTTATGTCTATACAATGCGTTTATGAAATGTTGAGTAGCAATAGAAATATAGACAACAAGGAATGTTGACAATGAATTTTCTGGTGGAAATTGTCAACAGAGATTGACAGTTAACATTAGAGCCACTGGATGAATGCTGAAACATTTGGAACTAGTTATCTGACACTCATGTTTTGGTGCGCCAACCTGAAGTTGTGGCAAAGATCTCTCACTTTGAACCACAGAATTACTCTGGTGACAATGAAATGTTAGCAATAACAGTGAAATGTTTTCATCTCACAGAAGAACTAGCAATTGTTCAAAAGCAAGTTCACCAAAGTACCAACATTCAATGCTCAACTACATCTGTTTAGCGTGCATGTCGCAAAGGGTTTGTAAAAATTAAATTGTCCAAACACAACAGGCAACTCTGCGCACATGTTTCCCAAGATGTGCATGTTGCCACAAGATAATATTTCTTTATGCTTGATGACGTTTGACGTATTCTGATCGGTCTTTGGCCTCAGTGCCATCACATCATTTCGTTGCAGTTAGTCTAAGCCAAGTACACCTTCATACAGGCAAAACACTTGGAAATCCTGAAAGCAATGGTAAAATATATTTTCATGCGGTTTTCGCATTACTGTAGATTTAAAAAGGAACTGAGTAGTAACATATGTTTCTTGTAAATGAATTATAAGCAACAACTTGTTGACGAGGGTTGATTTTCTGTATTTGACAATCAAAATGTATAGAATTTTTTCATAATTGCAGACTATGAGCTCACAAATGCTTTTGTAAATTGACATTTAGTTGGTTTTTGGATCGGATTTATAACAGAAATTTGAATAGATTTACTTGTATTTTTCTTCACGAAATGATTTTAATTTTATGACCTGTATATCTGTTTAATTCAATGGAGACTCCAGTTCAAAGTACCTAATATGCAACACTAGGTCTATCAATTCCTGGACTCATTCATGCGATTGACTCAATCCTAAAGTGAGAGTAATTCATTGACTGCATTCACACTAATGAGAACAAAATTTTTCATGACACTATAACTTTTATTCGTAACAATTGTATGATTTATTTGCCAGCATGTACAAAGACAACGCAGATTTTCCATCCAAGAGTTAGATTCATACCTGACATAACACTTTTTCTGTTGTCAACAAGACTTTCGACAATTCCCGGCTAGCCTCTTAATGATTCCACGATTCCTCCACGATGGCGTGGATCCCTCCCTCTTGCCTACCACAACTTCTTGTTTTCCGAACAGGTTGACCTGTTATGCTTCAAGGTCAATTCTAATAGGCATAAAATATGTTTATTGCTAATCCGTCGGAAAGTCACTAGATAATTACATGTATGAGTCATACAATGTGAGGTGAAATTGAGTTAAAAAGCCAAAATGTCAACATTAAAACCAGCGTTATTTAAGTTTTCATTAAAAACCTCAGACAGAGCCTGAATCAGTACAGTTAAAGGGAAGTTGGCCTCTATAGACATAAGTTTCTAACAAGGCCCAGCAAGTCAATTACGTCATTAAATTTTTTTACAGAATATCTTTGGAATCGAATATAATGTGAACGGAACTAAGTGTTGAATAATGGAGAATCAAGTACTAAATATACAAAACACTTGCATATTAATATAATACATACCAATAACGTACTTTTCGAAAATGTCGACATCATGCACCACCAGATGACACTCAGCTGGGTCTCAAAGCGATTTCATGGCCATTAAACTCATAGTAAAAGTACATTTACTTACACACAAACACATCCCACAGCCACACTTACATAAAACCAGACATGTACCATACCTGAAGAACAGGAGACTTCACCAAATGTGAAAGGTGAAGAATCTGTTCTCGGAATTGGGTTCGGTTGGCATGGGTATGGGGATATGTATTGAAGGCTTTGTATCTGCTGATCTAGGATTGGGGTTTGGAGAATCGTAGCTTAATTGAGAGATGCAGCCATGAAATCCTTTCCACCCACTGCCCTAGGTCCATTAGTTACAAACCCTGGATATTGAATATCACAGTGTTACTCAGGAAATTTATTTCTCGTAAGTAATTGATATCGTCAATTGTAAGAAATGGTTTTATATAAACTCCCTGAAGACGAAAAGTTAACAGCCAAGCTCAACGAAGTCATGAACCACTAAGTTTCGGTCTCGGGTTTGAAACTGAACACAACGTACAAGGCTTATACGGATAGGTCAACTTCAAATGACTCAGGATAGTGACAGAAATACTTGATAGAACTGATATGCAGAGCAAATTAATCCAGCGGTTTACGACTAAGAATAACAACTGTGATTTTCAAAAGGGTGTACTTTCTGGTCCCTTGTGTTTAGCTAACAACAAATGTCAAAACACCTAACTCACTTGACTTGTGCTCGACTTCTTTTTCTTTCGTCAGCTGGTTCGTGTGCATTACGGGTAATCACTCTAATGGCAACGCCGCATAATTAATGAGGTTTCGCTGAATATCCGCTAACTTTTTATATTTTTTTGAAAAATTAGTAGTAAAACAACGGTAATACGACATTGCTCTAATTTAAAAATTTGTTAATTTTTGTGACATATTTCGATTGACAATTAACTCATTTTTTGTAGTAAGTAGGTGAATATAAAGGAAACACTATCTTTAAGAGCCACTGCTCTACATATTCTCAAATCCTCGTTTAAATTTGTGAAAATTTATATTTTCCTAATATTTTCCAGTAGTATTTATTCTAAAATGCATATTTTGCGGGATTTCTGTGTAACTTGAACAGTGCAACCAACAACTATTCCGGAACCAATAACAAATTTGACGATTCTTGTCATAGCTGTGATTACGAGCTCATACGCATCCCACAGAGTACGGTAATCCTGTAGCACAAAATACGGCCGATAAGTGGTATGCTATTTTGTCAAGTGTCTCCACAAAAATGACTAAATGAAGATTAAAAATTAGCCAATAACTTGCATGGTTTGTACAGTGTAGATTTCATAAAAAATTTTGATAAACTTTCCGTTAATTGAAGTAAATAACCAGCCTTTGAAAAATGGAAAATGACAACTTTGACAGTATCATTTGTGGAAAATGAGTGGACAATTAAGGCAGGAGTAAAATTTTTGCGCAAACCTGGTGTCTGAAGTGTGTTTGAATTGCTGTTGGCATGAAACCGTTGCGGTGCTGCCGTATTCCAAGAAGATACCTGAAAATTGAAAATGACAAATTGACATTTAACACCAATGATAACAACTTAAACTGCAAAAAAGCGACTTGAATAATGGTTGACAAAGAGTTAAGTTTGTCATCACGGGTTACCTCCATTGCAAGTGGAAACACCCTGATTGTCTGCAAGAAAGGGGAGGTTCGTTCGTACTCATCACTTTCCTCCAACGATGTTGATAATTGTGTTTTAATAACGGACTTTTTATATTCACACTCTCAAAAGTAATAAGTGTTCGACACGACTTCCGCTTGATCCCAACTCAGAATGGGAGGGAAAACTTTCAATTACTACTGTATATAGAGGTTCATTAATTCAAAGGAAAAAATCCAACAGTCATACCCTCACATTGTTTGATTACGCTGAATTCGATACCTTAATTTAGATTATTGACATCGGCTGAGATCGAAATTCTCCCGCTTTATCAGTCGAAATCACTGACTTCGCAGCTGCGTGTTCTTCTTCGCATTACGAAATGTATAGAACTTGATGTCCTTTATCCATGGATATTTCAATAAGTTGGCCTTTTTCCATAAGTAATTTGTACAGCACACTCATTTGTATTGCAAATTTGCAGGCATTGTGATGTCAGGAAAAATTCCAAGGTTGAAATCTCCCGTCCGCTTTACGTGGGTTCTGTTGGTGACGCCTATCCGCCAAAGTCCTGATCACCATCTGGCGGGAAAGTGAATTTCAATACAGACCCTATTCACGCGGCGGCCATTAAGATCCAAAGCAAGGCTCACTGCGATAAACAAAGCGAAAGTAGACATTGCGTGAGTTAAATAGCCGGTCTTTCGAGTCCAACCTGGATATTAAATTTTAATGATGTGTCGACAATTAACCACAGAGACGTAGAAAATTACATTAGAGAACAAGTTAAGGCGCCAAAGAGTTGTCTGGCGAAAGGGTTTAATTTTTTTCGGAAAACTAGGTTCGAAACATGAAAACTAAATATGACCAAATTGCGGCGATCGTAGTGTTACGGATTTGGTATTATGCTGAATTCAGGGTTACGTTTTTTCTTGTAAATTGTTGATCAAAATACTTTCTACGCGGACCAGATCATCTGCCCGTATTGTTGACGAGTTGAAGACATATTCGACAGTGGTGTCTGTCATGTGCAATTAGTCACATCTGGTTTAATTTGTTGATCAAGAATATTAACATCAAGCATAGCCTGATCATATGCACTCACTGGGTCTAACAGTTGATTTGTCATTGGTCTGAAAGAATAATTGATGTTATTAAATATATTTCATTAAAATAAAAAACCAGGCTCTTAATTGAAAATAAAAATTATTTGACCATCAATGCTTTCTTGGTTGAAATAATTCTTACGTCTATTTCATGTTTTAGATTTCAAATATCAATCTGGACCAAGTTGAATTTTAAAATTAAAACACCTAATTCGTTCGTCCAAAACATAACATCGTTTTAGAACTCAATTTCAGTTAACTGGACAATGAATCATAGTTATCATGTTTCTGCAGAAGCCTCTTTCATTCGAGGGGAGCGGTGCCAGTGCCTACTGAGAGGCGATTTTTTCGCCGAGTGAGGGCGGGAACAATCTACCTCCCGATCATCATCAATAGCACCCCCGCCCTGTTGCAAGCTCTCATAGGCTCTGCCTCAATTTAAAGTAGTCTTTTGTGCTCTTAAAAATTGTCACCTGTGTGGTTACAGGTGATGTGAACTCAGAGAGATTTTTCACTGGGGGAATTTTTATGCCTCGTGGGGGTAATTTCGCGTGATATTTCAATATGTTTGAGAGGGGAATAGGGCCGACATTGGTCCCCAAATTTGAGGGATTGAGGGCCCAGTCCATTTTAGAAAGAAAAATTATAATGTTTCAACCCTTAGCAGAGGCGGATCCAGGATTTTCAGTTAGGGGGGGCAGGGCACAGGAATAAGCAGCATTTCGGCAGATGCGCGCGCCCAGCCTAAACTCTGGGGATGCAGGGGTCTTGAATTCTTGGGTTTGCGGACTTGTTGACTAAAAAAAACGGTAAACGGGGTTCATTCAGCGCCTATACGTTGCATAACGCTCAATCGTCGTGAGAGTCCGTCACGAGTTGGTATATGGTGTAACTCGGGACGGTCTGGAGTCTACAGAAAACCACAGTTCAACTGTGAGTCTACACCAATGTGATAAACGAGAGTAGTTGTATTTGCTGCGTCAGCTGCTAGTATGCTTATCTCTTTTATGACACACAATGTACGTGTGACTGGGCAAAGCGTTTCCAAAATAATGTGGATAAATCAGTGGTGTGTGAGACCCCTGAGGTTCCTGTCAAGTCCTCACGGCAATTTTACGTTATGTTTATTCACCCCCAAGACCCGCCCTGGTTGCGTACGTGTGCTAGTCAGCAATTCGCACCCGAACTCAAAAATGGGATCTGATACAATTTTAGGGGGGCCCATGCCAAACCCCCCCCCCCCTTAATCCGTAGTCATAAAAACACAGCCTGGCTGGCCCATTCTCCGGTCGTTACTATGATGCTTAACAACTGACCGACATGCGACAAAATATGATCTAACTTTTCGAAAACATTTATAAATTTTACACGGACATATTTTGCTTCGTCGCGGCAACGACCCAACGCTTCCGAATCTCAACGTCTTGAGAGATTGTGAAGCAGACAGTTGCGTGTCCGTATTTTTTCTGACCGTTCGCGGAACAACACGGTTTGAAACACAGAACTATGCCGATAAGCTAAGAGAGCGATCGTAGCGAGCCTCGTTTTGGAATGCGCCTCCTGTCGGCGTGAATAGGGTCTATGGCGCTGCATTTTGAATATCAGCTATAGGCGTACAGGTGGCACTGAACAATTAGGCTGCTGTTGCAGCCAACTTGCAGTGACAAAAGATCAAAATCTAGTGGACAGTTTTTAGGTACACGTTGCATGTAGGCTCAGTGAATGTGGATTGTTTGTATTTGTAAGCATGTTGAGAATGAGAAAAGGTCATTTGCTCGTCTGTAGGTACACTCTTTTTCAACATGGCGGCCCCTGTTGCCTTTATGCATTCCTGGGTAGCGACTGAAAAATTGGCAGGTAGCTCTCAAACAAGCCAGAATTGATGAAAACATACCAGTTGCACCACAATTTTGAATTTCTCGGAAGCTTGCTTTCAGAATCTAATATTTTCTTGTGCGTGCGTGGACATGGTAGTTTTGGGGATTTTCCCTTTTTTCTTAGCCTATCTTGCTTTTTAATATGAAAGAAAAGACCAAAAATACACGGCACGATAAAGTTTCTTTGGTCATCTGTGGGGCTTTTGATGTGAAATGACTCAAAACATGGCATTCCTTGCACAGTTTTCGACAGGATGAAAAAAGTGACGAGTCCATTGATGTATGTTTTGCTAGGCAAAAGCCAGTGACAATTATTCATGCGCGCACCCAGGGTGGTTTCGGGGGGCTCGACCCCCCCCCCCCCCT
>NMRA01000930.1:0-32550 GCA_002633005.1 Phoronis australis | reverse complement strand
CCCCCCCGTTTATTCTTCTATCAACTGTTCTTTGCTGCCACGAGGTTGCGTACTGTCACAACGAATTGTCGGAACTGGTCTCATTTCGTTACAACTTATTAGCATTTTTAAGACCAACAAAGCGAATTTAGCACTAACTTTACTGCTGAGAAGCTGTTATCATGTCTCAAAAGTAGTCCCAAAATTTTAGTACGGGGCGTGCGCTTTTCACGAGCGTACTGTTTCAAAAAGACAACACACTTTTTTTCTTAGAAAACTCAAAAGGCCGAGAGTAATGCTAGCAAATGACGTTTATTAGATTGTTTTTCCCTTAAACGACTGGCACTGAACGGGCAAGGTGAGTGTCCGAATTGTCTCCCAGATTTTGCATGCACCCCGGTCGTCGGTCGGTTTCACGACGAGTTGACTAACACAACTCATACCCGGTCTGTAAGTAGGCCTATGAAATTTCGTGATAGACTGCAGTCTATGTTCTATGGTTTAACAGAGCTCAAGTCACAGTGTTACCTAGATGTATTTTGGCGATAGTCTTCAAACAGTTAGCTGGTTGGCACTTTGACGTTTCGTGTCACTGTTCCGGCCCAGGGAATCCGGCCCAAATCCGGAATATTCTGTCTGATTTGGGTCGTTCCCGTAGGACTAACGGAATTCTGATACTGAATCTAAAACTTTCAATTGATTAGAAATTCTTATGACTAGGTATGTTTTCATGCTATACAGACTTTATTTCGTAATTTTAATTTATTACAGACACGCATTTTTTTTAGCTTGACCGATAACGGGTTGCAGCATTTCAAGGCGACTTATTTTGAAAATTCAGTTTCTAATATAAAATTTTCAATGAATTTGAATATAGTTGCATTGTACGAAAATATCATGCTGATATGTGCTGTAAGCCTAACGTTTCTAAGTATTTTGCACCAAATTAAATGGCCTGTTGTCGTCTATACGCGTACGGTACACACAGTGGACAGCCGTCCGTATTGGAATCGCGCAGCGTTCACACCTTCGGCTTCAAAAAGATATTTTTTGTATCAAACAAATTACACTTTATAATAAACATTCGGAAATTGCTGATAACAATTCAGACGAAGCGTTTTGTTTTTCCGGCTGTTTCGACGGCACCAGTCACACTCCCGGGGATTCCCATACGGGCCCGTATTAGAATGTGTGCTAAATAATTGAATAAAAATTCTAAAGGTAGTGATTTTGATTAATTTTAATATTAACTGACATGAAATGAAAAATTAATGTGATTCCTTATTTTGCACTAAATTAAAAAACGAGTCATCTCTGATTCCAATACTCTGGAGACACGGTGAAAGCCAAATTCGTTGAAACGATGATGTCATAGACTTCGATTAGTGCAAGCGCCGTCTCAAGTTTTTTTTGGTGCTAAGTGGGGTTCGTGATGGGGCTACTGTATTGTCGAATGCCTACTTAATTACCGACTGGGGTATGATATGGCACAGTATTTTGATGTTTTTTATCAATAAATGTATTTTAGATGTAAAAATAGTCATTTTGGCACCATACTTGGCCTTTAAGTGTGCAGATGAAGCAAGTGTGCCATGACCACTCAACACTGGATTTTGTTAGATGACGTAATAAATCACATGATCTACTATAGCATTCGCATGCCTGTTTTAAGAGGAAAGTTTATTACCGTATTGAAGATCTTTTTTGGAAAACTTGGATATTTTACTCGGTATGAATGGAACTGAATTTGATGCTTTTTAATTTAGTTCTTAAAAAAACTAAATTAAGAAAAAGTAGCAGTTCCTCAAATCGAAAGTTTGACGTAGTGAGCAAGTTCTGTCTCTTTCGTACGAGTTCAGAATAATCTACTGCGAGTATCAGAGTAGTGCGAGATAAATTGGGGCCCATGTAGGTCTTTAAGTGAATAATACCTCCTTTCTTTCCATTCAGAGAAATGTGCTCAATAGCCAAGATCCTTGCCAATTTTCAATCCCAACCTTGATCGGTACATTTGCCATTTGACTTGACCAATGATGCCAGATATAGGTGATAAACTCAATGCAACAGAGCTTCGGTCAATCAGACACGTGGTGATTACAATGTGCCATTTGCTGACTGTGTCACATTTCCAAATTGAAGAATAGATATTTTAATTGGTTTGCTGTTGATAAAAAAGTCATAAACAGGTCCAATATATCTATGATAGCAAGTAAAACATGCCAAGGTGATCAAAAAAGAGAAGACTTCCAAAAGTAACACTTTCCTTCAGGATGGTGAAGTCCGCAGAAATTAAATGCCTTCAAATTGTTATTTCACTCGCAGAATGTTACGGTACGCGTTCCTTTGATCCCTGAGGAAGTGTACTTTATGTCAATAAAAACCGTGTCCATGTGTCGTCGAACAAGATGCCTGCACCCAACGTCATCCCTGGAGTACTGCACCTTCTGCTGTCACGAGGATGGCCTGGGGAGGGGATTAATGCAACAACCTATCTCCAATGATCCTGTCCGTGACAGGTAAATTGAGTTAAATTGAGGTAATTTTTGGTATATTATACCTCGAAACTTACTTGTTCCTTACACAATCAATAGCACGTTCGTTAATGTTATGTAGGACGGTAGGAAAATACCGAATTTTGGCCAGGTTTGGAACATCGTAAATTTTATCTCGGTTATGGCTGATAGGATTCGCTTAAAACTTTCAGATACTACGCTATCACGAATTGTCTTTAAAAATATCCACTTTTGCATCAGGGGCTAGTAAAACATGGGTGATATGATTTTTATGAAATGAAATTTAAGTTGCATAAACAAAAAAGAAACGATAATTCAGAAAAATTCACTGCGTTTAAGGTATTATCTTGAACACTTATGTTATACGAAGCGTGGTCATGTTAATGATCTTGTTGTTTTGCTACAAATGTACTTGTCTGTTTTGCTATTTTTCTTAAAAACGCAAGGTCACGTGACTTAATTAGTAACAAATTGTTATGAAGTTCGAAATTAAATTCTACGGTGTTTTTTCAGAAAATTTATGCTTTTGCGGAGTTAAACTCTTTGTCAGAATTAATATTGATTAAGAAATTATTAAGAATAGATCCATTTTAATTTACCCAAAATTTGTGCATATGTACTTTTAAATCATGGGGTCAGACTTTTTGACATGTACTTTAACGTCAAAATCTAGAAAATTCTGAGAAAAAATTGTAACATCCAATAATATGATTGGATATGATCATGTGGTTTTTATTAGCCAATCACTAAATAAGTAGAATGCTATATTATCAACAAGAAATCAACAAGATAATCAGATGCGCTAAAGTAGTCGAAGCATAAAGACTTGCTACGGTGTACAGAAGCAATTGTACGACGGAGCCATCTCGTGGAAGATTATAGAAAGGATCTTGCCAAGGACAAGGGTTAACGAACAGGAAGTTAACTAAGAACTTGTCAATTGTATCGTGGGTAGTAAGATACTACCTGAAATGTTGCGTCAACAGCCAGAGACTGTGACCAGCAAGAACAATCGCGGGTGGAAGAAACTGCCTGCAAGTGTTGCATCACCAGAGACGGTGACCAGCTAGTACACTGTCGCTATACAGTGTGTGTAGTTCGAAGATTCACCAACAGGACAGACAGCCAACAAGTGGAGAGTCCTAGCTTGGATAGCAGATAAGACATTTGATTATTTGGGTTGATTTATTAAAGTAATCTTTAAAGAGGCCGCTAGTGTAGCTACTTTTCTTTGTAGTTGGTTACTTAATTAACAGCAGGTTTCACTTGTCTAATTAGAGGTTATCATATAATAAATTAATTACTGGATTTGATTATTCACTCTCCATCTACGCACAATCTCAAAGCATAGCTACCTTTTAAACAAACCCACAGTCAATCGTCTGACACTCTATAGTTTTGAAAATATTTGGCCAAATGTACAGATTTTTCGATCACGTCCTACATAACCATAACATGATCGCTTGATACAAATCGGCAACATGAAATTCATACGCGTACGGAAATGAGTACTGTAATGACTATAGATGCGCAAACAGTAACAATATTACTTTTTGCTAAAAGACCATATCTGTGCGTTCAAAAATCAATTAGGCGAGCTGAATATTTAGCATGTTTTAACTGGCGCAAAGGTACTAATTGTTTGAGAACACCGTAAGACGCTTCGTAACACCCTCAGTGGATTCGTCATGAGGGTCACCCGAGGTCGTCATGCGTAAACAGGGAATGCTTGCGGTAGTGACCTCAAACTGCCGTGTACAGACAATTTACAGTTGCACGCTGAGTACCGCAGCTTAGACACACGCACAGGCGTTCTGAATTTAAAAATGGGCATACTTCGTTATATTGGCGTTGTCATCAAAGCACCAAGGAAATATAATTGATTTTCGCTTTCAATTTACCAATCTAACCTTAACGTAAGGAAGTACAGTTAAATATTCGCTTCAACAATTAGTTTGCGCAGTGCCAACGAACCCTTTTGCTAAATAGCATTCCCACAGCACGAGAGTAGAGAGTAACAACACACCCAGGCAGGGAATACTTACAAAATATGGACACAAACAACCAGCAAATAACCTCCATCCTACTGGACAACATGCTACCACGTCCTCCTCATGATAAACGCTCAACAGTCTGCTTGGTCTGCGTTTCCTGTCCTTTGAAACTGTTGATTCGAATATAAACGAAACAAAACTTCCTTGTCGAGGAGTCGGGTTAACTAAAACAATTTGCGCAGCCATTAGTCTTACTAGGTCAGTGTGTTGGCCATACTGGAGATATTAAAACGACACCCGTTAACCTGACGACTTTCTGAATGGAGCAACTATGCGTTTCTGTTTTGTGCCTGCAAAGGCAGGGAATTGTTGTTTTTTTTTAAATTTTCCAATGACATATAATTTATCTAGATAAAAATATTGCGTTATCTCCACACTCAGGGCAAGTACATGTACGTCACATTTTACAAGGTATTTATACCCAACCGTAACTTAGTTGTGAAAGTCTGTGTCTAAGGCACTTGGCAAAAACTATAGGCAGTTTTAAAGTCGGTGCCATAACTAAAGTGTTACGTTGCCCGTTGAGTCACAAGAGCATTACCAAAATGAAACCACACAAATTTACAATGCTATCCCCGGATGTGACCAACAATTTCGGTGACTGGGTTTCATTTTGGCTTAATCTTCCTCTTACTTTTGGAAATCCGAGGTAACTTAAATAATGCCTCACTGCAGAAGATACATGTGAACACAAAACAAATGGGTTTTTATTATTTGATTTTAAAAATGTATACAGTACAATTCTACGTAAAACGTTGGACGGTTATCGACGGAAATAAAGCATTTCATGCATCGTACGTTCATACTGTGTATACTTTCATTTCAGTAGTCTTGAGATCTTAAGGGTGAACCTTTGAACATGGTTCCTCCCGTGTTCTGATTTAACGCAGTGAGATTTTGCAAGATTTCAATTAATTGTGCATTGTAATGGTCAAGTCGCGTAAGAGTTTCAGTTCGTAAATAACCAAGATTGTCTTTTGGAAAATGCATGAAGGTGTTGTTTACTTTATTTGTGATGTAATGGTGTGAGGGTACAAGAATTTTCAACTGCATGATAAAGAACTGGCCTTAAAATATGCTGGTAACGACGACCCACTGTGTCTGTATATTGTTTATGGTGATGTTGTTATTGCTCAAAGAAGTTTATTTTGAAAAAGAAAACTTAGACACTCTAAAAAATAGAAACAGTATGTGATTATAGTGAATTTGTCATTTTTATTTTGGCGTTACTGTTTGTCAGGGTGTAAAGAATAAAAGTTAGCAACACATTAACTATGTTTCGAATGTTTTTATTTTGTAATTCGTCAATGCCTAATCAGTTGTTATTTATTTAATTGTTACTGGATTGGTTGGTAACATGATAAACGAATTTCCAAAACAATGGAAGTAACTTCCATTTTGCATTGTGTCCGCGTATTGGAAGTGGGCAGAGCCCTTTCTCATTAGGTGAGTGAGGATGCAGTCTAGAACAATTATGTTGTTTGTCCAGTAAACAAGATTCGGGAACATTTTTCCACTCCATGTGTCTTAATTACACAAGGTTGTTGGTGAAACCGTTTATAAATAACGCATATGACGTGTCACATGTTTTCTCAACCAAGTTAATTATACAGTACTTCCTGATTCTGGGAGGCTGTGTCTCTATGGCAAACGGAATCAGATATAGTGTGACGTCGTGAAAATCGGTGGGTCGTCGTTCATTTACAATTCGGCCAAAACCCATGGGGAAATAATCCACTTGTGGGTTTATTCGCGGTTGTCGTATACAGATATGATATCATGTGTGGGGGAACAGAACCCTCCATTTTTTGCCATTGTGCTGCACGCAGCCTCATTTCCTCGATCAAGGTTGCAAATGTGACATAACTGCAGCTTTTCAGTACTGATGTTTAGCTCCACCTTTACAATGCACACTTGTAATCGCTGTGTGGTGTTGATATGATATTTTGAAGTGCTGAACTCTAGACAACTGGAAATTAGGGTCAATTTGACTTCCTCATGGTTCCACCCTTGTTTAAGGACGGTGCGTCGACAAAAAAGCAGGCAAAATTAGAAAATGTGTGTTTCAGTGCACGGTTTACTTTTAAGATTGATTTAATTTGTTAAGTGCTTGTCCACGAAAGCACCAGCCACCCAACAGCAAGGTGGGGGTCAGCCGATTTTCACCAAATTTGACACATAGGTAGTCCTATGGGATCTATAAACAGTGATAAAATATTTCCCCACAATATTACGTTTTCCAAAGTTACAGGCTCAAACACATTTTACTGCTTCGCAGCCATGTTTTCACGCTGTAAAAACAGTCCAATTTTAACTGTTTGAATTTTTCCTTGAATGAGAGCTCATGAACTATTATTCACTTGCCATTGTTAACTGGTGCCTGTAGATTGTTACACAGATGTCTTGAAAAAAAGATTCCGATTTACCACCCTCATTTAGTTGTTTTACTACACTGGCCCCTGTTATGCCATATTGAGGTTATGCTCAATGCACTGCTATAGCAAATCTTCCCCCACTGCTATGAGAATGAAAATTGGCCAAAATGTTTACGAAACATGTTACTTTCATTGTATAAAATACAAAACTTTGTCAGCCAGTTTATAAGTTATACATTTTGGCACCTCAAATTTACTAAAATTAGACATTTTCAAATATCTGAGACCGTTGCGTGAGCACGTAAAATCAGACTGTCCTTAATGTTTTTCGATATTTTGCAACGAGTTTATTCCTACTGAATGTTTTGAATGTTTTACTACTTAACATCTAGAACTGTAGTACTCCTAGATACCACATATTTCTCCATTTTTTTTAAAAAGCCGATTATGTCCTCCCCAGTCAACAGGGTTAGACATGAAGTCGACAAATGTAAGTTATTTTGATTTACAGTTGTTATACTTTGCAACTTCCTCATGGGTATTTCTTCACACCAATTCAAGTTAGATTTTCTGTTGATCAAATGTTCATGCAGTGCATTGTAATATCAAACGAATGATAAGTTTAGTGCCATGACAACAATTTTTCATACGCCTTAAAAGAAAATGTCGCAGAAGTTTTCCTGACGAAATACCGGGTTTGCAGTTCTCTAAAAACATTCGAATGACAAGACAAAATCCACCAGACAATACCTATAAAATAAGGTGATGTAGTATGGCAACACAATGAATTTCTTCTTCTCCACAAACTTGAGGTAGCTATAGGTACCACATCAATGTTTTTATCAAAAATAACCACCACAAAATGAAAAAATTGGCTTTTCATTTCCAATTCGACAGCATTTTTACAAAGAAATGGTCATGGAAAAAATACTTTTGCAACATGGCATGCATTACAATTGCCGTGCGATTACAGTTGTACTTATATACTAGACCAGTTACAAAATTACCCATGGTAACCATAAAATGGCCAGTTCACCAAAAACTAAAGAGTCTCAGAGCTAATGTGCCAACACCTTTCGGTACTGCAACAAAAAATCATTTGAAGTGGATATAAACCTGCCTACTATCACATAAAACAGCTTTTGATTGAGACAACTTGCCATCATGAAATAGGTATTATTTCCTGGTCACTTTTGAGAAATTTATAATTTTGAAAGAACTGGCAATATGCATTTGCTAGCGACCAGGCTCTATAAGATGGTTTGTATATCAATGCGTGATATTATACACACAACATGGTCTCGAGGAATAGCAAACTATCAACTTGCTACAATTCCAGAAACCACTTCCCATCTGTATCAGGAACAAATTGAGAAAAGTTTATAGAGGTAAATGGTCTAAATCAAAACTTTACCTCCTGGACGGAATGTGGATTTACAACCTAGGCAGAAAGATGAGTGAATAAAACCAGACAAACTGCAACAGGGGCTCAAATAAATATTCATTTACAAACAAAAATCTATAATGGTAAATAAAATGCGAACAAAATAAAATCAGATCAATTTCACAATTTCAAGGAAAAGAAACAGTACAGTGGTCAGAAATCACAAAACGAACGTCTAGATGTGTTGGCCACACTTAGAAATCCTATCAGACCAAACAAATCCAGTGGCTAAACAAAAAGAACAATGTACCATTACCATGTGGCTGCACCAACTTAATCCACAGGCCCAGGATCATGATCGGTGGCTGGATAAAAATTCAATACAGGTTAATTGAGATTGTCCTGTTCATGCACACAGCAGTTCTGGTGCAAACAAAGCTTGCAACAACATACAAGCCTACTTCCCTACCCAGATTTGCCATCATAATAATGCCACCACTGGATTTAGCAGATCCGCCTGAGTACTTACAAGTTCAGCCACTGTACTGTTTCCTCCCTATGAATTTTTACAATGCTACATCTTTGACAATCTTAAAGCACAGATTTTCTAGTTCCAATGCACACTTCCCTTCCTCAGTCATATCTCCTACATTCAACTATTCCAGTTTCCCCACAGTTGCTGAGAGTGGCCTATCTCAACAAATTACTTTGTACCTGTTGTGGTATAAGCCAATAATCTTTGGCAAATACTTTTCCCCGACTCGTTCCTCACATCTTCTGGCCTCTCTCTAGCCCCCTCGCTTAGTTGTCCAGAAAGGTACCTTCTTGCTGGTTTTGAACTGTTCCATACCCAACCTTTACTAATAATAAGCAGGTTTTCAACTTCAGCAGAAACCACTTCTTCAGCATAAGCCTTTCCTGATTCCTAAAATTTTATTAATGAAAAAATTAAACATATTAAATTTAATGTGGCCATTTCGGCTACCAAGCTAAAGTGAAGACATCACAAATACTGTAAGTCATTCAGATTTGAGTATAAAAATTTACCAAATGAATTTCTAAGTACCTGTCTGTAGGACAAAGGTACAAAACAGAAGTGTGGCATGTTACCTTTTAACCGATTTCAATTATCCGCGCTACCAATGTGTCAGGGTTCATTGTGAAATGCAAGAGTTGTGCATTGAATTTCTCTTCATAACATTAATTGAAACATAAAACAATTGACCGATTTTAGGCAATTACGAAATTTGTTACAGATTTTTACAAGCAGTATCCATGGGCTGCAAATCTAACTTGCTTTCTTTTGACCCACTCTGAAATTTCATTAAGCCAGCCTGTTTTGTCTGGCAGCTTCTGCATATTCTTGAAAATTCATAGTTATATTCAGTCAGATGTATTGGAAATGTCTTTTGTTGCATGTGCACAGTCATAGTTATAGGGATCAACCAAATAAAAACAACACGGCTTTAACAGAGGTGGTTACTCTAATGCGCTTGAGTAGCAGCCACTGTATAATATGCATTTGCTGTGCAATTTCTAGCAAAACCATCTAAAATCCCCAATGCAACCGTACGAGATCCCCCCACCCTAGTTCGCTACCATCCTGGTTTTTTGGTGATTCCTACCTGAGCTCGCATGAAACAGAACGTTGAATCTTAACTTTGGTCACTTTTCAGACCTCTGTCGGATTTCCCCTCTTGTGTGCAGTGGATGTACTTGGTGTCTTTAGCAACACCAATATATGTTGAGGGTTGTAACGATGATTAGTTAATCTACTACGGTAGATATTCTAGCTCCCGCTGCACCGAGCCAGACAGACTACTTCAGTCTCAGGACACGTTCCACTTCCTTCACATCCCCTCACTTTTAAGATTTTCAAATGTCTTGCTATATTCCTTGTGCATTTCCCAAGAGTTTTCAAAGTTGTTCCTCTCGGAAATTTGTAAAAATACCACATTTGATGCGACCGGCAGTGCCAGATAAATAGATAAATTCGCAAAGCTGCACTTCAGCCTCCCGTTCAGTAACGCTAGGACCTCGCTAAAAAGCAGAACTTCGCGAGATAACGTGATATATTGCCGTGTATTTTAAATGAGAAATCGTGACTTTGACTAGGTTTTAGCTAGGTCCTAGCATAGGTCCTAGCGTAGGTCCTAGCGTCTACTAAACGCACGCCAGCTCAGCCATCATTACTAACGAATATTTTATGCTTTAGTTTGGTATTAAATTAGCTCATGAACAAATCTAGTATAATTTCATATTTTGATGGGTACTGTTTATATCCTTATAATTAATTAAAAACATTTAAGCAAACCAAGTATTTTAACTGCTGCATTATACAACGGCATTTTAATGCGTAGAAACGGCGCACAACTACTGTCTGGTTCAACACGACAAACACACACTGTGGGGTCTGAAAATAGTGAAATTCAGATACCTGTTACAAGCTTGACTGAAGGGCTGACAAAGTTTTTTTTTATTTTGTATTCATTTCAAGGGCATGAAATCTTTTACATGCCCATGTTATCATTTTCAGTTTTCTCGTGGGGGCAGCTTCGCTATAAGGGTATAACTTACTGCTGGTTTTTAACAAGCACGAAAAGTAAGTCCACGTAAACGACAGTTCCAGTGTTACCGATATTGTAGTGTCTATGCCGTTTTTACTTACATTTGTCATGAACCGTTCATGTGATATCAAAATTATTCAGAAAAGCTTCTATTTGAAGCACAAACTGCAGTAGAAAAATGTAGTAAAAAATGACTCATTCCGCATCAAGAAATTGCATCATTTTGCCCCTCAGAAGACTTCCCTAGTATCTCCTAAACCACCAAATTTTGTGATGTCATACTTCACCCAATTTCTCCAATCCATAATGTTTTATTAGACTGACTAAACATGGTTCCCAATGGCTGACCCCCACCTTGGTGCTTGTTTCATGTACTGGGGTCGGTGGATCCGTGGACTGACACTTAAACACTTGATTAGTACACGACATCTAGTCACAATGACATTGATATGAATGGACGAAGAATAATTTGAGTGCCGTGCTTCCAACGAATGAGGGCTAATGACCCCCAACAGATCCATTTGATACATCTCAGTTTTTTAAATCACTTAAAACTGCCGAAAACACACCTTTTACCAGAGCTTTAAAATAACACTATTACAAGTAGCTGCCAGTCATTCGCTGATATCGAGGCCAGTGACTTAATCAATTAAATGGGCAGTGACTGACATTTACCAATGCACAGGGAAACTGTCGTACAGAGAAGTAGAATACTTCGTTATGTTTTTGTTCCTATGATCACAGTATAACTAATGAATACTGTTATCCTTCTTAAAATATATGAGATGGCGCCCTTTGCCTTTTGAATAAACTATCTGTAAGTAGACTCGGAAAAACAGTTCTGGAGTTTCTGTGTGAACTATGAAATTGAGAAAATGAGAATCTCTAATAATATCGACAATGCCGTATTAAGCTTAATTCACATATATAAACATTTTGGGGTCCCAGTAACATAAACGGTTCCTTATCGTCACAATTTTCCAACCATACTCTGCCTCAGTCGTTTCAATTTTAGGGCAACCCCTTCTCGTCTGTCCATCACAATTATGACCACCCCGCCCACAGATATTTTTAAAAAGGGTTCATAGACAAGACCGGACACTATTTTGGGCTAAGCTCTAACAGCCGCGGGAACTAAAGTTGAAATAAGAATTTAATATGTCAAAATGTCCTACTTTGATATTAGCTAACTCAATATAAAACCTACTGGTTCAGCCAATCACCAAAAACAAAATTAAGAGTATGCTGCCTCATTTTAACTCTATTTTAGAATATTAAATGAAGATCTTGTCAGTTTTGGTCACACAGCCAGTCCAATATGTGTTTCTTTGTGAAGTCGAACTTGTAAGCCCGCTTAAAATTCCATATCAAACGGAAATGTGTTACCACAAGTTGGGAAAATCTGCCAGTTTGGTCTTAATCTTTTACTGAGTATTGATGCCGCACACATTTATATAAAACTAATCTTTTCTCTAGATGCCTGCTTATCGTTTCGCAATCAGTGCTGTTGGCGTTTGGTACATGTATGGAAGCAAAACGAAACAGGGTGCGTCAACCGAAACCTGATATCAATTTAATTCCTGAAAAAACACGACTTGCGTTTCCTTGAGACAGTTTTCAAGTTCAGTAATGAGATTAGTGACTTGCAGCTAAAAGTAGCTCAAACCACTCAGATGTCACGGGCGGAAGGAATAAGTATTTCCTATCATTCGTTAGTTGAGAAACCAGAAATCGTTTGTATGGATTTCAGTCGGCCAGCCGGACACCCAGTTAACTCAAAAACATAACAACACATTTTGATGAAACATTTTCAAAGTATATATGTTTCATTGTGTTGTGTTAAATAGGACCCACTTGATTGCAAAATTTCCTTGTTATCCCTCACGGTGTCTCGTGAGAGATGAAGTACCGGACACGTATAATTTTTAGTTATGTGTTTTGAACATGGAGTCTGTAATATTGACTTTTTGTGCTTTCCTCATTGCCATGAGCATCGGTCACCTTTTACACCAACTTAATACTCCTGACGCGAGATCAGACTGCCGCCAATTAGTTCTCGTATCTTTTAGGACCATTAAAACAATTGAAACGTCGAGTTCAGCAAAACTTGTCTCGGGGAAACTGTCATGGAAAGATGGTCTGTTATCGAATATATACATGTACATGTATACGTGAACTACCAGTAACTTTATCATGTACCATTGTGGATAATAAAATTATTTCCGATAATACATATTTTTAAAGTCGGGCTAGTGATGGCCTGAAGGGGCGGATCCAGGATTTTGATTGAGGGGAGACCAGGGCAAGATTTTGCCCGTCAGACATTCGCACTCAGGAACTGTCAAATCGAATCTGGGAGGATTTTAGGGGGGCCATGGCCCCTTTGGTCCACATCTAAATCCGCCACTGGCCTGTATATGGAAGATAAAACGGAGTCGGTATCCTTGTATGCAGAGTATAAAATAATGCTGCTCTTATGTGAACTCCTTTTTCGTCCTGCAAGTTTGTTCTGTCCTTATATCCATAGACTACAGAGAATTCATTTCACAAACGGAAGTCTGGCAGACGAATTGTCACTGAGCCGACATTTTAAGGTGCATTATCGTTTTTACGGCCGAAAAAACGCATTTTGAGGTTATTGTTAGGTAGGATGGATTATTTGAAGCTCTTTAGTGCGACTACAGGTGCAATACAATAAAATCAGCTGTGTTCTGTGTTTATATTTTCGCCGATGTCAAATACGCGTTTAACCGCTCTCTTATTTATCGACACAATTGAGACATCAACATAGGGTTTTGCTTTGAACGCGAGGGTCACGGTTCGGATCGGTAATGGCTGGTTTCAACAAATCACTCGTCCCGGCGATAATGATACTTTAATTGGGGATAACCAGCGGTTTCATTTTCTGTTCAGTTGAGACAAAGGTACATTAGAATTCTACATTTAATTTGGTTATAAAAGGAAATTTGGGACAAGCTGTTATTTTCATGCGAAATAAAAACATGGCCATAGTGCGTACTGAACATTGTAACTTTTAATAACAGGCAAAAATTAATAATTGGAGGAGACATCACAAATTATTTCTTTTACTTCTTAAACGTGTTGCATGACTCATTCCTGTTTCGTCTTTAGTCGCCTGTATCGCGGGAGTAGTTGTATTAGCATTGAGTAAGTTTAATGAGTGCAGTCAACCGTCCAAGCAAAAAACGGCAGAATACTTTAGGCACGTTTATCTCGTCAAATCACAGCTTTGATTTCAGAGAATGTCTGACAGACAACGGATTTTGTCATAATATACATTAACAAGCGGATTTTGTTATACATGAAGTTCTGCTTGGTCAAAGCCAGACAATTCAATTTCCTTTAAGTCACTTTAGTTGGATCAGATACTGTTAAAGGTTCAACAAACCAGAATATTTTGTCAAAAACAACTGTTTACTTTGGATTAATACCATTCTAAAATTGTCCACGTTTTGTTCTTAATAGACTAGAAATGTTTTGTAGGGCCTAGCAGAACTCTGGCGGTTTATTAATGCTTCATATACCGGGTACATGTAATTTCAGTCAAGGGAATTCATGTCCTTTCGTTGTAACCAATTTCAACGAGTCAGATAAAGATTACCAACGAGATAACGTTTTTTGAAGTACAAATAAGCCGCCGAGGAACGTTGTACCGTCCAAGGAACACAGTTTACAGCCTTAAAGCGGCTACAAACCTTACTTCCGCTTTCGTTTGAAGGTGGTCTTGCCTTGACTCAAAATTGAATTGATTTCTGTTCTTGAAGTACGAGACAATTCGTTATTGTTTAAAACCAGGCGTCCGTTCAGTAGACGCTAGGACCTACGCTAGGACCTAGCTAAAACCTAGTCAAAGTCACGTGTTCTCATTTAAAATGCACGGCAATATCTCACGTAATCTCGCGAAGTCTTGCTTTTTAGCGAGGTCCTGGCGTTACTGAACGGGAGGCAGGTTTAACAAGTACATGTAGATTTGTCACGGATACCGAAAAAGAGAGAGATAATTGAATAGTATTTTGTGTATATTTGAGCATTCCAGGAATTTAAGATGAGACAGTTTTGTATGATATGTCGCACAAGAAACGAAATGAATACATAATTATACGATTCTCATCACATCGAATTAAAAATAGCAACATTCATTCCACTTTGACATTGATCGTATTCCTTTTGTTGTATCACGCAGGGATGGGACAATTTAAAGCACAATTAAATCCGTCATCTCCACCAGAAATCAACTTTGATTTATTCCACTTAGAGTTAGGAAGTAGTACATTTCTCTTTTTGGAAAGAAGCAATAAAATTCGTTATTTCTTCAAAGCAAGCTCATAAAATTCAAAGTCACGATGTGACTTGAAATCTCATAGACTTGGTTAGGTAAAGGAAAATGACAAAAAACTAAGACAACAGTGGCATATTGCATGGAACAATTCCAACTAGAGATCTAAATACTGAATGCTCCATAAGTTTTCACCTCATTTGTGGACTTGCGCAAACATTGACTGAACTTTCTAATACCTCGTTCAATTCGTTGCTAAGTCTATTTAGCTTTAGTACATCGACAGTAATCTTTAAATTGAAATCTCAATATTAATGGAAATAAATAGGAACCTATGCCTCGTCTTCAATTGAAAGAGTGAAGTCTCCAGCTATTCCCATTGGTATATTGTGTTACAAAATAACATAAGTAATAGAGTAGCTCATAATAAAGATAAAAATAGAACAACATAACATATGCTAGTAAACAAAAATGGTCTTGGGAACTAAGTTGAGTCCCTATTGGGGAATGTTCAATGCAACTAGACGCCACTCAGGTCTCGGCAAATGCGATCTGGCAAATTTCTCAGGCGTCGCTAAATTGGAAATGAGTTCGCAAAAACAAAGAAACTTTGTATGCCGTATTGCTAAATTAATGCCCTCCACAAATTACGCATCGTTACTAACATTCGTAAATGAAAGCGCGCAGAAATGTAGACCATGTACATTCCTGTTTACATGTACAGCGATGCCGATGTGAAAAAATATAGATTTGTCGGAATACTAAAAGCCGCAACTGCGGCGTTTTTTGTGGAATGCAAATTTAGGTATAAATCAATGACGACGAATTTCCGTTCAGTTCTTAACAGGAAGGAAGCGTGCGTACGTCATGCTAGGACCCTGCTAATTTTTGCCGAACAACTCCGACTACCGTCTGTTCACTCTCTGCTAACGATTGAGCACGTGCTCGGAAGTGTAATGTGAGAGACAGATGTACTGCCTCCCGTTCAGTAACGCTAGGACCTCGCTAAAAAGCAAGACTTCGCGAGATTACGTGAGATGTTGCCGTGCATTTTAAATGAGAACACGTGACTTTGACTAGGTTTTAGCTAGGTCCTAGCGTAGGTCCTAGCGTCTACTGAACCCACGCATCAATAAAATCATTGTGAATCAAAGTTATCTTGTTTGGTGAAAAAGTGATTACTGTTTAAAGCTTGGAAGATTCCACAAATTTGAAAGCGAAATACATGTCAATACCGGATACTTCGTGGCGAACCAAAATCAGAGAACGTTTCGACGAACTGCAGGTCGCCAAATAGAGCTCTCTGCACTGTTAATACTACAACATAAGTATGGAGAATTTCACACGAACTGGCACACTCCTTCAAGTGAAATGGATGTTCAAATTTGATCTTCAAAAATGAAAAAATATTAAGGCCTGAAAATTGCCGAAAAAGATTTTACACGTACAGAACAGAAGTCGTTCCAGACAAGTGTATTTGGCAGAGAAATAACGTTTTTAAAGAAATGTTGTCAGTAGCAATAAAAAATGAAGATAATTTATACAGCAGAGTTTTTGAATATTGCACTGAAGGATTAAACTGAAGTTGTTGAATGCTTGAAAGAGATGATCACCTTTATCATTTTCTGCATTGCTTTCATGGCCTCTAAATATTGTGGATTTTTCTATTTGGCAAATGAAACGAAGTTCTTTTGAGACCTGGTTGTAGGGATGTGTAAGTGACATAGTTTTAATTCTCACAACATAACCTGGAATGGTTAATAACATCGAGTACGTAATTTTTTGATACTACATAGGCGAATACCAAAGTAGTGCAAAGTAGAAATTCATACACCTTACATTTTATCGCCTCCAATACACTAAAACAACCAAACGCGCCAACCAAACAATGCCGAAAAGGTGGCAAGGTTATGATTGACAAATCGTCTCTCGCAACCGTACATGTACGTAGTGCCAGTCGGAAGGACATGCAAACAACTTCATAAACAGACATATCGTCGGCGGAAAATTCCACCTCCACGTTTATTCAAACGGAGAAATCTAGAAACGCAGTGGGACTGTCTAGCTGTGCTGTTTCAAGGTCAATTCGGTGCCCACGGGCGGGAAAGCCTTGCTGACTGTTATTTATGAACATTTTTTTAAGTTTTAATAACACAAATTCAAAGACTAATTATCAGATCCTAACTTGAATATTTGCTACGAAAGCTGAATGCAATTTACAATTGCTAAGTTCAAAATAAAACTATTAACAAAAAGTAACTGAATTACTTTACATTGCGCAAGCGTGTTTTTACAAAAGTTGTGTCATGTGGTTGAAAGTTTTATACACCTCAAGTTTTTCGGCAAAAATGTCATGTGAGAAAACAAATCTTACATTCGTCTCAGGTTTATGGCGTGATTTAAGTATGGGAGACTTATGAAAAAGTGGATACTAATCTCGTGGGGCCAGTGACTCTTCATCGCCACTTATCTGTACCAGAAAGTACTTCAGAGCGGATGGTACTGGAAAACATGCTTAACCTCTGGCTACGTTCCTTGGTAATGCCCTCGTGATGAAAATCGGGGCTCGATGCTACAAAAATTGCAAGGTAGCAATTTCCACATTTGGTGGATGCATGCAGCAAATCATCGAAAAAATTCGTTTGAGTCGTAAACACTCATGTAAATCATGGCCTTCTCCTCACGGGATGTCAACATTGAAAATTTGACACCGGGAAGCTTGTACCAAATCAAAGTGTCTCAGTGCTAGCACCATGACTCCAATGGTTGTGGGCTTCCGGTGTCACGTGATTCCTGGACCAGTCTACCAGGTACTTTCATGGCTCACAAGACGATGTAGCCTGCATCGATGAAGAACTTTTCAACCAAATGCCTTCATTACCAATATTTAGTTGGGTTGAAAATAACGAATGTGTTTTATTAATAAACACATAACTACAATAATTGAAAATGAAATTCGTGAATATCATAATACAGAAAAAGTAATTTGTCATAAGAACTTGAACTATACAAATTTAGAAAAAGGTGGACTATGTAGAAAGACATTTTGTTTGACAATGCAATAATTATTCATTTGGCTATGTGCGATTCCTTTGTGAATGGAGTGCTTAAATGTTCTGTTATAAATGAACTTGTTTATTTACATCTTGCAATAGTTGATGCACGTTAGATGTAACACATACGTATCTCTGTAACGCGGTGTTTGTGAACATAATAAATGTACAGTAATAAAGAAGGTTTGTACATGCATTACGGTGTTTGGTAGATAATCCAAATTTTGACCTACTAGTGTCCTTGATAACCACAAAAATTGGCAGGAATTAACTTCATTCTGTTTCGCTTAGGGTTTTGTTACGCCAACGCTTAAGTGAGCCTAAGCCAGATTGTGGCTAACCCGTCCTCATCGATTCACAAAATAACACGCGTGGTTTAGTAGTGCAAGAAATCCTGTTCGCCAATGTTTCGGTGCCCTGTAACGCATCGATTTCAGAAATTCGAAGACTGACAAGATTTACTTTTCGATTTTATAAACGTTCATTTTGGTCGTTCGCCTTGCCCACTGTTCGTTTTTTACTTTTTTTTACTTTGAATGTAGCACGCTAAACATGCTCGTTGTTTACAACCGTAATTATCTCCATCACTACACTTTCGGTCAAGCCCATGAATAGTGACCGGTTCACTTCAACCTGTAAAGGCGCTATGAAGCCTTTGATGTGCCGAGGAATTCGCTGTATACTCTAGGGTGAACAGGGGACTCTTGTTCGCCCGACCCTGTAAGATTCTCATTATGATTGTGCAAAAAGTTTCTAGCATTTAAAACTGTCTGTTTACAACTAGATAAACGCCATCTGTTGACAGTTTCAGCCTATGCTGGATGTTCCTCATTATTTACAGTACAGCCACTGAATTGTTGGACTTTTTCCGGGCTGCCTCCGGCCTGGGTAGGCGTGTACGTATATGAAGATAGGCCGGAGTCAGGCCTCAATCGATCGTGACAACCTGGCTTGAGCGTATGCGTGACTGAGCCCGGAACTTGCCGTGAGTTAGGTGTGGACGAAGCGCGAGCGCAGCGTGAGCCAGGCGTGAGTTTCCTTGCCTTCATTACTGTTGGGACAATCTTAATTGCTATCCTCACTCGTTTAACGTGACTAGAACAAAGTACTGTGTCGTATTTCAGTTGATATTTCTCAGCGATAGAATCATCTAGTAAACAACTCTAACAACGTTCACAAGTGTAAGACATTCTTTACTGTGTCTGCAATATATGGTACTGGTCAGCTACATGTATCTCACGACAACTATTCTATGAATGTCCATTACGCAACATAGTTTACTATATACTTTATTAAAACGTGTTGGATGCACTGAATGAGCCACTTACTCAACTGAAAGTCAAAACATCAGTAATTGGATAGTGAGTAATAATATCTTTATGCTATTAATTCAACATATTTATCAAAATTGTATCATGAATATGTAATAAATTGAATGAAATACTTTTACTGTATCTGTTTGCTATTTGACATTTATTTTAGTTATATTAGATATAAATTGTACATTGAGTATTATTTCTCATTTATTTTAATATCAGTTGTATTGTTCTATCGTTTTTAACGAACTCTGCACCAGAGAGGCACTACACGTTTCAACCCAATCAATGAATTCATCAAAGACTGTTACAAATACCACATACATGTACAGTTGTAACACCGTTACGCAGCTATAAACCCTTGTTTTGTGAAACTTACCTTGACCGCAATAAAATTAGTCTACGCTGCCAACGTTAAAGCCATGTGTGTGCCACTCACTGTTTTATGAGCTACGGTTGAATTTACCTCTCCCAATTTCATAAAAATTGTCTGTTTGTTTGCCGGTCAACTTGATGTTTGTTGTGCGTGTGAGGCCTACGCATCAATGGCATTTGCTCAGTCGGGCGTTTCTTAAACGTTTTTACGGCTTGTAAGCGGGATAATGGAACTAAGCAAAAAAATTCAGACAACATTCATGCAGCTTGGATTTGTAAAAACTGTCTGATCTATACCCACCTTTCAACTGATTTTTTTGATCAGAAGCGGTGTGAATTCATTGTCTGCGTCTCAGTTCATAGCAGTCGAGGCCAATGATGGATTTGGGGGAAAATTGCTGATTTTGATGTATTCACTTTGTATGTAGCGATTGCACTTGTGGCAGTTGAAAACAATTGAAAATCATTTTGAAATCTGTTTTATCGGACCTTGCGCAAGATTAAATCATTTTGAAGTCTTTGCTCTAGTATACAGTTCATATTTTTAAATTTCATACACCTTGTGAAATAGAGATGGAGGCGCGTGCACTTTTTGCCACCACGACCCGATTGCAGTCTGACATTTTGTTCCAAGTGGACTTCAGCAGGCGTCCCTGCATTGGTGCATATTCACTGTGGCTGGTCAAACACCTTGGTGATCTCTCGGCGCTCTTTCATGTTTTTGTTTTCACCTTGAGGAGTCCCCGCAAACTTGCAGAGATGTTTAAGTGGTACAGGTAGCATTACGTCAACACTTTCGTGCGATTCCATGCTACTCAGTTTCAATTGGCTCGTTAGGTATATCGATTGAAAAAATGGTGTCAGGTACCAAAGTCCTCATGAATGCAAACGAATGTCATTTGCTTCTTGTTCGATGAAGACGTTTTCATACCCTGGGGGAGGCACGTTTGTCCGAACGGTAAGTGGCAGCATTTTCCTGTGTCTATGGAAACTTCCGTGCGTTGAACTACAGCTCCGAACCACCCATAACCGTCAGGCCCCATGGTTTTCATTTCTACTCAAATAGCTAGAATGTGAAAAACTTTGGCTTACTCGAAGCGTGACGGACGGTTCGTCAGGTTTGGCGTCAAGCCTCTGGTGAATTTTGGTGCTCAAGGGGCTGAGCTTGGTTTAAAGAAATTCTCTGGCGTCAATCACCAGATATTTAAATGTAGAACACTGTAACGACTGTTTCAACGTTGAGTAATATCCGAACGATTTAGGTTTGTGTAGAAAAAACAAATATAGCAAATGTAATGCATTCAGTACTAATTCTACTAAAATTAATAATTCATAATTCACGGTGATGAATAAGCGTAGGAGTTTTGATTTTTGACTCCACACTTTACACTTTAGGAAAATTTAGAAAAAATAAAGGCACATATCTAGCAAAATAACAGGATAAACTACATGACCAAGTTTCATATGATGAAAATGTTCAAGATAAAATCTTAAAATCGATGTTACAGTTTTCTGAATTATGGTTTCTTTGGTTTATGCATATCGAAAATGTCTTAATACCTGATAGTCTCTCGTGCAAAAGTGGAAAAATTTGAAAACAATTCCTCACATTATTTCCGAGAACAGTGCATAAATCATATTATCTAAAACCCTCACCTGAATCTAATCGGCCATCTCTGAACCATGCTCCTAAATGGGTCAACATTGGAAATTTTTCTAAGGTCTTGCATAACGAAGTAGTCTACAGTTCGATCAGCATATTTTGTAAATACCCTGCAATGTCCTTTCCAGGTCTTACTGATCTTAACCTAGTAAAGACGTGATTGTTTTTTGATTTTCTGGAAAATGCATTCAGGCCTGCGTGTGTGGAAGCAATGTCTTGAATCAGTGGTACATGTAGAAGCACCATAATAGACCAAAAATCGTGATAAAAAATAACTGAGTTCTGTTTAAGATGAGATCACAAAAACTGCGTTTCGGTTTCGTGCAACTTCAGTTTTTCTAAGGAAACGATATATATCTTGTACTTGTATAGCTCCTCGTACCAAAGTGGATTGTTTACATTTCCTTGCAGTATTCTGGAGTAGAGTGCATGAAGCATGATATCTGAATGTCTCATATGAATGCGACCAGTCATTTCTGAGATATAGCGTACATGTATGTCGTCTGTGCATCGGAAATGGCTATCATTTAAGAGGGAATTGCGACATTTTCTGTACTATAAACACCTACCCCTGGTAATCTTCAAGGAGTAAGTTTTAGTCAGATTTATAACTTTTCTGATACTCCTTAAAACGTAACAATAGAAAAGTGACTTAAACTATTCAGCAAAAGGCTCGCACCTTGGACCTATATTTATTTCAATGGTCCAGACACAGCAACAATCGTGTCTTCGCTATTGTTAGTCTTGAAGACTTTTTCATCAAAGATGACTTACATGTATAGTACCTCACAAAATCCCTCGGATAACACTCCACACGTCAAGTATTTCGGGAAATATCGATATCTCAATGTGGCAAAATATAAAGTCTCTGAAAATGTACTCATGATAATGTTTTAATCAAAAAAGTTTAGTTGCCGACAAAAACACTCATTAACCAAATGTCACTTGTTTTCATTAAATACATATTTTAGCACCCAAAAATGCCTTGTTGAAAAACTCAGTAGCACTCGCAATGTGATTTGTCGTAAACTTGTGCTTTCTGAATTGAGTGCATTCACAAGCTGTTATATAATTTCATTGTGTACCATGCTAAGAATGTCTTCATAGCAACTATTTGACCATACATGTATGTTCGACGAGGTTGAAGAGGGTCTGTTCTTTAATAACGCCAGAGCTAGAAGTGGCCGAGAAAACAATATAAACTTTCTTCCGATTCAAGTAAAAGTTTACCATCTGTAACATTGCGGAAGAAGGAAAATAAATACTAAATCCTATCACAGAATATCCCTGTACAGGCGAAATAATGAATATTCTGGGTAACTATACTGAGAAATTCAGCTATCCGGAATATGGGCATGAGACATTAAAGGAAAGGGCTAGAATTAAGTGGAGTCTAAATTATGTGTTGAGAAAACTGACAGTATTTACAGTATCAATGTAGAAGTAATGATCAGTTGCATTGCATTATAGATTAAAGTCTTGTGTATAAGGATCTCCCCGTGACGAATCTGTAACACTGCATACGGACGTTTCCACCAACGGAATGTGTTCATTACATCTTATACAGAACGTCACCATGTTTTAAAATCTTATGGCATGGGATTTGCAATAAAAATGATTGAAAAGCAAGTAGCGTATAGATTGTTTGATGAAATATATTTAAGGAATAATAATAACGTCAAAACAACATGTCCCTAGTTGCCACTGAGTTTCAAAGAGTTTGGTTGTAAATTTAATTTTTATGTTGATCTTCTACATGTAACTTTTCTCAAAAATTCAATGTTTCTGCAATCCCGAAATACAATATGGAGTTACACATAGGAAATTTATTTTGAAAATGAAAAAATATAATAAAACACAACCGAAACAAAACGCAAGACAAAGGTCTAGCTTATCATTACTGGACGCGTGGGGTTAAGGTTTCCGCCATTCCTTGCAAAGTCCACCCGCGGTCGCTGCTCAGTGATACGCCGGTTGTAATAAATAGTATGAGACCTTCAAGAACATCTCACAGGCAGTTAAACAAAAACGAAATAATATAAAAACAACAAACGTACCAGTTAATAAATGATAATAAAGTAAACAGTTTTAAAAAGGCAAAAAAGAAACAAATATTTCAGGAGCCAGTGCCCGGTTGTGTGAAAAAGTCCCAAATAGGGACTCAGTTAAGGTCCTCAAATTTACTTCGTACTTGCAGGTTTGTCAAAACACCGATTGTCCTATCTTATGGTGTTTGAGTCTCATGACTACGCCAATTTTTGGCTTTGATACAAATCGAGAGTGAAATCTAGATTGAATTATCAAAATTATTGAAAATAAGTAGGGATTTGTTCATGCAACTCCCCCAATTTAAGGACAAAGTCCCTAACTGTTTTGATTGAATTAAGGGCATTATTGGGGACAAATAAAACAAAAAGAATAATAAATATTTTAAGTTGTATTGGGAATTTCAGGGTCACAGCTCTACAAATAAATATTTCACAGAAGGAACCAGATGGGTTCCTTAATTACAAGAGATAACACACACATTTCCGATACCCAAAGTGTAACTGAGTATCGGATACTAAGTGGCACAGGTTAGCATAGTACCAAATGGGTACATAATACCAAATGGGTATTGGCCGATTGCCTACCAACTGGGTCGAGCAAAGCGGCAAATTCAATAACAAGTACCAAGTGGGTACAAACTGCCAAATGGGCAAATATCATATAAAGTACCAAGTGGGTACACCAAACAGCCAACTGGGCTATAACAACCTGCAAAGCAGGTTCCGGACAAGCTGAGTGAGCAGACCAGCCGGAGTGATAAAAAGAGATATTGTAAGGAACGTGGTGTTGTGGCTCAGTATGTGCCGAGAGCCGTGACCGGGGTGGAGAGAAGCAAGCTGCAGTAATGGACGCTCACGTACAGGTCTGGTCGCTAGCCAATGACGTCGGTTCTTGCCTGACGGTAACACGCTCCGGGCTTGAAGAAGGTACCAGCAGTGGCTGTAAAAACAACAATGACCAACAGCAGATTTTGTTCGGCAAAAGGGATGGAGCGTGGTAAAGGTAGAAAACGGTTGACTTACGAGTGAATGTACTGTTGCTTGAGGCTGGGCCAACAGGAAGCTGGAGAGAAATAACAAACAGCGCAACCATCGGACATGGTAGGAACTAACCAGCAGTTGGATATGAAGCATGAAGGGCTCTATAATGGTATTTGCCCAAATAATAGGATTTATGTCAGAGTGCCATAAATCTCATTATTCGAAAATATCATTATTCAAAGAAAACCTCAAAATATAGATAAAATAATGGAAAACTAGTACATCTGTGCCTTAAGAATGAAACAAATAAGAAAAAGATTTAGGGAATTTAGTTGAGTACCTATGTGGGACTGTTTTATGCAAGCGAACACAGAAGACCACATTCCTGCGGGGTTTCTTAATTAGCGTGAGCGGGTGAGAGTAATTTCGAGCAGCAATGTATGAGGGATTAAACAACATTTCAACCTCGAAGCCCGCAAGGGCGTACTAATTAACTGCGCACTGTTCTCATTCACGATCAAGATCTTATCTCGCAATACAACACATTTGTGTGCTTCCGTAAACCACATATATTTTTTCACGAATGACAAAGCAAGAGACGCACGGAATTAACATTACGGAGCATGTGCTTGGCACGATGTATCAAACCTGTATGTACCACAACCGGCAACATGTAATTAGTGAGAAAAGAATTGCAGAAAAAACGTGTCAATTTTGCAAACGGCAACTGAGGTCGCCAGAGCAAGAAAACACCGCAATCACGCGGAAGAACAAGTTCCAATCGTGACGTTATATGCTCGGGTGTTCAATAGCCATCCGTTTGAGGATGACCAACGGAACAGGGAAACCGAAAGCGTTCACGAAGTAAACTTTCGTTGTCCATACATGTACCATGTATTAGTCGAAAATCTAAAGCCGCATTGGCGAACAGCAGATCACCAAATCGAACGCTGACTGCAGCTAGACTGAAAACAAGCTAGAGTAATATGAGATAAGAACCATAAGAACGCCCTTTTGGTTCGTGAAGGAATATTGTCTACCCCGATGAGATGACATTTTATCACGTTACTCCCCTGAGGTGATTGGCACTCTTTTGCACAGGACGCCCTGTACGCAAGTAAACTGAAAGGCATAGGCGCTGCAAGTTAACGCCACTATAATTAGAACTAATGAAAATTAAAATGAAAAGTAACCTCATGCCAAAAAGGTAAATTTGGTTTGGGTCTCTTGTCAGAAACTCGGGTCAGTGGTGAGGTTTGCTTTTAGATGTTCATTTTAAAAAACGAAAATCCACTCCAGACGAGCAAAATGATGCGGGACGTTTCGGGTTTTTTCCTCATCGTTTGGCAAATCATGACGTTTCAAGTCTTGCTTTGTTTTCGTGCCTTGGTACAGTTTTTCTCAAAACACACGAAATCTTGGCTGCAATTTCAGTCGGTGAACGCAGGTTTCAAAGTAAGTCCGGGAAATAACCAGAATCAATGTTGCTTTTTCGACCTCACTTTATACTCAAAGAAAAAATAAGAACTGAGAACTGCAGAGCAAAATTTTCTCGCAAGAATACATAACAATGATTGCTAAGTGTTTTTTAGAACTTAAATACAAAAACGAGGATTTCGATATAACAGCTCTTAACCATCAAGGAATATTGAAACTTAATCGTCTTCTTTAAGCTCATACATTTGGAATAGCTAAATTGTACTGCAAACGTACATAAAGGTTAGAAGCATCAATTTCTACTGCATTTCTGTGAAGATCATAATAGCCGAATGCATGTGCCGCCTTCTCCTGTGTTCGCAACATGGTGTCACACTAATAAATTACTGAAATTGGCATATGTCTCGAACGTTTCCATGTACTGTTTCGCCAATCGATACAGAGCTGTATACTGCTCCTGAAAAAAATCGTAAAAATTGAAATCGCATGTTTTTCTACATGTACATGTATGTTATGCTTACCTACAGTAGTTCAACAGTGGTAATTACTGTTGTTCTCCAGAAGCAATGGAATGGTACGTGATCTGCACAGGTGTGAATCTGCGATATGGACTTGGGAAGCACAATGATACATGGTAATTACTGTAGCTCTCCAGAAGCAATGGAATGGTACGTGATCTGCACAGGTGTGAATCTGCGATATGGACTTGGGAAGCACAATGATACAAAGTACGTAATATTACACAAATGTGGATTGATACCGGAAGGCCAATAAAACATTACTTTCCTGATCAGATTGTATTTATATTATCGTGTGACCGTGTACTGAGGCTTCGTTTCTCTGGATCTTAATTACGTTTCATCAATATGTAGTTAAAACCGAGCCGAGGAGACAGAGACCCAAGGTTCAAGCAGAGTACCCCAGTAGCACTCGAGCCCACGACTTTGAGCAAAGGAAGCTAACCCTTATCCCAATATTCCACACTGTCTTTTCAATGTACTGCATTGCACTTACTGAATAACTGTATCATATTGTATTGCATTCCTATGTAATTTATTTATGTTAGATCTCCTCAACATGTACCCGACCCCAGTGGACATTTTCAAGATGATACGTAGTTAAGATGCATACGGACACGTACCAAATTGCAGATGAACTGGGGTCTGTTATATCTGACATGGCGAACGCTCTGAAACACGTCGATCCCTTGCTCCACTTTAATTTTAGATGCGAGATATTCAAAGGAGCAAAATACGCCACTCTGTGTGAAGCCGTCTCTGTAAAATGTAAAGATCGCAAAAATAACGTGTGTGATCAATTATCAATTATCAAAAATATTCATTTTCGGCTTTGCATTGCAGAACCGTAATAAAACATTCCGTAACAATGGGTTTCTGCGAAATGTACCCGGATTTCGATGGATGCAGGCATGACCGAAATAATTTGCAGGGTTTGAGCGAAAACGACGAGGTATTTGATCGAAAAGAGAAGTTATGGAATTTGCAACGCCCGGGGGAGGTTTGAGTGAGAGCATATCGGTAGAGATCGACCAGGGGAAGGCGAAGAAGGGGAGTGGGTGCAAAATGGATCGGACCTCGACAAAGTTGGTTACGTCTTGTTAAAAATCTGACTAGTGGTACATGTATTTCATGCATGGCGCTTATACAATCTTAAAAACATTGCAGTCCACTTGACGGAAATTGATGCGTCTGCACTCGGTTTTGGTTTCCATTCATGAAACATTTGACCTCGGATTTCAACATCGTCTGTATGAACGACGGTTACACACTTTCGTAATTATTGTATTTGGTCTGAAGGAGCAGAAAAGAAGGTTGAACCATACATGAGCCAAAGTGCCAATAGTCACACTTTCAATGACTTGCTACGAACTCGAATATCCGGGTAAATGCAAATGAATTGCCTAAAGAAAAACGTTTTTCCGTGTCTTTTGGTAAAATTGTAATGTATTATACGTGAGTAACTTCCAAACACGTGACAACAACGGTTTTGTTCCCTGTCTTCTGCTGGTATCTTTCTACCATGTCCACCAAGTCAATCAGCGACGCCTGAACGTCCGGATGAGGCACGTGTTGGTTGACAGGCCACCCTTTTAACTCCATTTGTATAACCTGACGTGGCTTTCCGGCAGGATCCTTGCAAATTACAATGTTTACTATAGCATTTTAGATAATACGTTTACAACAAAAGTCACAAATGTTTGTTCTACCGGTTTGCATTGAAAGGGCGTCCGGTCGTCTAGGCAACTCCGACCACACCAGCAACCGTCTGCCAGAAATTAATAGCTAGCTGAGATTGCCACCTGGTTTGGAAATGCATGACAAGTATTATACCACCATAACTACCTTGTTTGATTGGTAGGTTGACCCAAATATTCCGCATTGCCTCCGATCTAGTCAATACCGGGGTTTTCCAGGAGCTCTTTGGCAAACGTCCCTCTTGAACTTGTGGTTAAGAAATGGCCTTAGGTGCTCATTTAGAAAAAATACTGAGGCTTTTTTCTGTCTTTTATTGCCGATTACCCCACCCTCATTTAGTAGTTGCCTATTGTAAGAGGCCTACTATAGGATAAACTAGTGACTGGAGGTGAAATTAGGAAATTCAAGTTGCTTACAATGCATCTATTCAGTTGTAGGTTACCATAGAGACCTTGCAGATACCGTAAGTATGCAGATAGAAGTTATCAACATTTTAAGCACTAGTTCCAAGTATTAATTCTACAAATGATTAAAGTGTAAGCGAGAATCATCGACCAGTAGTTCGACAAAGCCCGCTTTGATAAGTCATTGTGATAAAATTGGTATGATTTAATGGTCACTTGACGGACCAGTATTTTTGAAAATGACTTCTGTCTACATTTCCAAACCTTTGTTCCTATGACCAGCGAGAGGAATCGTGAGTAGAAGATACTGCTTGCAAGTGTTGCGTCACCAGAGACTGTGACCAGCACTGAAGTACACTGTCGCAAGACAGTGTGTGTGTAGTTCGAGGATTCACCAACATGACTGTCATCCAACATGTGGAGAGTCATACAGCTTGGAAAGCAGATATTAAGACATTTCATTATTTTTGTTGATTGATTGAAGTAATCTTTAAAGAGTGCACTAGCGTAGTTACTCTTACTTGTAGTTGATAGTCAATTAACAACAGGTTTCACTTGTCTAATTAGTGGTTATCGTATAATAAATTAATTACTGGATTTCATCATTCTCTCTCCATCTACACAAAATCTCAGAGCATAACTACCTTTTAAACAAACCCACAGTCAATTTTCGACAGTGTGTATAACTCAAGGCACGCCATTTCTCTCTTCCAGTGGGAGAGGAGTTAACCTGTCCCACTGTAGGGTACCGGTCAATGTGTGCAGCTTAATACATCTGCAGTATTTTTAGATGAGTTGCGGTGTCTGCTTTAGTCGTGGGAATGCGCGTCCACATAAACTGACCAAATCTCCGCGAAATGGCGGTTGCAGCGCCAATGGGAAAGCAACACTATTTTTCACGCTTTCAAGTCCACTGAAGATTCAAATATGTCGTGATACCACGTATAGAAGTCCTGTACACTGATTAAGTACCTCGGTCAGTAGGGTTTCAAGCATTTTCTAGGATCTACACTGACATGTGCTGAATTAAAGACGCTGTTTCTTTATTATATGGCTGCCTGTCGCCAACATCAACATCAAAACACAGTACTACACTGGAGAAGTGTTTGCGATGTGTGTGGAGCGTCCAGTGGCCGATTTGATTATTGGGGACGTACCTGGCGCCTTGGACCCAGGGAATGTTGAGCGACAGCAGACGGCAACTACTGTCAACCAGGACGATATAGGCAATAGGCTAGCGGAGGGTCCGAAATATGACCCTCAAAAGGGTACTACTTCCCAAGAGGAAAACCCAGTGACCTCAACTCCAGAGAGAGAAGAGGTGGCCGACATGTCGGTAGGAGCAGATCCAGATGAATCCAGCAGGGAAGCGGTAGCAGTGACTACCAGGGCTCAGGCAGAGCGACAAAAGGGGACATTGAACTATTAGCTGTATCTCCCACCATACAAGAAGTGGTACTAAAGCAGTTCAAAGAAGCCCAGCATGAAGATTCGTCAATGAAAAAGCTGTGGGGGCAAGTCGAAGCCAAGGTTAAGCGACAGACCAAATGTAAGGGGTCATACGTTATGGAAATTCAGAGAGGAATACTCTATCGGATATTCAAGAAGGAAGACGGTGAAGAGGTGAAACAAGTTGTCGTGCCGAGCAGTTTACGGAAGTCCGTGATGAGGCTTGCTCATGAGTCTATACTCGGTGGGCACCTCGGTGTTAGGAAGACAACTGACCGTATCACCAGCAACTTCTATTGGCCAGGAGTGGCATCAGAAGTGACCCGATTCTGCAGATCATGCGACATCTGCCAGAAGACAATCCCTAAAGGTCGTGTGACCAAAGTACCCCTGGGAGAGATGCCTTTGATGCAGGAGCCTTTCAAAAGGATCGCGATTGATCTGATTGGCCCTATAGCTCCAGTTTCCGATAAAGGAAACAGATACATTCTCGCAGTGGTATATTTCGCTACAAGGTAACCAGAAGCAGTGGCGCTACCGAATATTGAGACAGAGCGCGTGGATAAAGCATTATTAAAAGTCTTCAGTAGAGTAGGGTTCCCACAAGAGACCCTGGGTGATCGTGGAACGCAGTTCACTGCGGAACTGATGAAGGAGGTCAGCAGGCTTGTGAGTGCACTGCAGCTACACACGACCCCTTACAATCCACGCTGTAACGGGCTCTGTCAAAGAATCAATGGTGTTCTATAAGCCATGCTGAAGAAGATGTGTCAAGAAAAAGCAAAGGATTGGGACCGGTATCTGCTAGCTGTCCTGTTTGCTTACCGGGAAGTCCCGCAATCAACCACAGGATTTTCACCCTTTGAGTTGCTATACGGCGGGACAGTAAGAGGTCCGATGCAGATACTGAGCGACTCTGGACTGGGGAAGACAGCAACGAAGTTCGTAATACTTACCAGTATGTCTTTGAGCTCAGAAACCGCTTAGAGGAGACCTGCGAGTTGGCTAGAAAACGTGTGTACAATTCACAAGGTATTCACAAGCATTACTACGACAAGAAGACCAGAGATAGGCAGTTTCAAGTTGGACAAAGAGTGTTGGTGTTACTTCCCAGAGAACACAACAAGCTTACTCTGCAGTGGAAGGGGCCTTATGAGGTTACAGAAAAAGTCAATCGTATGGACTACAGAATCAACATGAACGTCAAGATAAAGATCTTCCATGCCAATCTGTTGAAGGCGTATCACGAACGCCAAGCTGACAACATCACAGGTAAAGATAAAGCGATCGGTGCGGTGTTAATTGAAGAGTGTGTGACTGACGAAGCGGTTTAGAGCTTCGACAGCAGGTTATTGAATCGACGAGTTTAACAGTTGCTGTAGGGGGCTCAGAAGTTCATCACAAGTCAAGGCTTCGCAGCACTGGCTGGAGCATAAATAGACATTACGTCGGACGTTTTGTTTCAGTAGGCTTGTGAACGTACGGTCGGGATTAATAAAGGATTAACTCGAACCAGTCTTCAGTCAATCGTCGCACCGAAAGCTATTAGCACCGGACTGTAACAACCTGCACCCACCCACACACGGGGAAAACGTGACAATCGTTCACTTCATTTTATCAGCAACAGTTTCAGGGGGTGGAACACAGAAGGTAGAGGCACGACAACATCTGCCGTGTATCAATGACCATCAGGGGCAGCGTTTCCCAACCACACTCAGGGAACAACTGCATAAAATTGCTGTAAAAATCAGTATGAAGCCTTACCTTCTATCCTGTATGAAGATCCATAGTCGTGATCACAATATCACCATCACGTTCAGTTCGAGTGGCCAAGACTTCAACCCAAATTTGTCCGTATTAAGCAGTCCCGTTCTCCGGCCAGTAGCGCCTCCATATTCTCCACCTTTGATGCCACTGCATCATTTCTTAAATCTCTGACGCCAATCCCTTAAGACCATGAAATAAACAGGCAGATTGGAATATTTTACCCATGAGGAATCCGGTGATTTCGTGTCCCCATGAGCCATAATCAGGTGATTAGTGTAATGGTCTTCGTCGTCGCCCTTCTCGTCGTCTTCATAGGTTTTGTGTTTCATATGAAATCCACATCAGCTATCAAGTCCGCTTCAACAGTGGTACCACCACCAATATTAAGTCGCTCGGCTTTGATCACTTCAGCTACTCTCCCGCTAACTAAAAACACCGTTGCCATACATCGACATTGATTCAGTAACAGCACTTTCTTTTTGGAATAAGTTACAAACTTGGATTTCAAACGTCGTTGGAGATAACCTGTTACTGGCTGAAAAGCGTGTCCTCCTATTTGCATTCTTTGGAGATCATGGCTACGAAATTAATCACATATTAAGTACTAGTCCACGAGAGCACCAGCCATGAGCGGCAAGGTGGGGGTCACCCGATTTTCACCAAATTTGGCAC
>NMRA01000093.1:960486-1039365 GCA_002633005.1 Phoronis australis | reverse complement strand
ATGCAAGTGTTTACTCATTTTAGGACATGCGGGCAATTTCGCATGCGCATGAATTCTGACTACCGTTTTTAGTTGTGCTGGCCAGCTGGAGACGGTGGTCACTGTCTACATAAAACCCAAAGTGTTTTAGTGCCCGGGCGTTGTTTTTGGTATAGGTGCATCTAATAGCCGGAATATCGTTTATTTTAGCATGCAAAAGTTCAAAAATCACATCTGAGTCTGAAAGTTTAGATATGTTTGGAGCGGTGAATCTTCGGAGTGGTGAATCGGTGAAGTAGTGAACCTTCGGAATAGTCAGTGAACCGGCGAGTAGTAAACTTTCGAAATAGTGGGATGTCCCCATTTCCAACGATGTAAGCAACTTAATTAAGTAACACGCTAAAATACAACCAGATATACAATTTTGTTAAGTCATTCGCCAACTAGGCTTCATATTTCCGTCTGAGTATGCAATAAGGTGTAATTGATCACTCATTAAGCATGGCTGATTTGAAACTTTGACAGGAAATAACGCGAGAATGTTCTCTTTTTGGACCACATTACATCCTAATGTGTGTCCCGTTCTTTACGAGCAACCGTCACAGCATCCTCGTATCTGGTATTACAAATTCCGTCTCATCTCATGAACATGAATCGTCGTCGTGTATACAGATTTCCCTTCCCCCTAATTAAGCTGCGTCAAAGGCATCACCGAAAACTCTACAGTGTCGACGTTTGCAAAATACCAAGATCCACCGTTCTTGAAATTCGAACCACCATTCTGGCTACGTACCTGAACAGGATATATGCATTTGAGTAGAGAGATAGGGGCGTCTAAAAAAGTCGCCCCTACATCGATCAAACCTCTGCACGCTACTGCCCCACCGCTAAAAATGTCTGTAAAGTATCTTTTGTTGCATGCAGAATGTTGACTCGACATTATGCAAATGGTTTCAAGCGGTTACCTGGCGGGTTGATCTAGCTCAACTCAGGTACTTGGGCGTGTCTGGCGGGGATAACCCACCACTAGATTTGTCTGGCAGTATTTATTCTTAATACCTGGGCTTACGGGGAATATTTTGCAACTGATTTTATGTGATTACCTCTTGGATTGATCTAGCTCAATTCAGGTATTTGGGTGTGTCTGGCGGGGCTAACCCACCACTAGGCACTAGATTTGTTTAGTTGTGCTGGCCAGACAGTCTTACTTGAGCGATAAAATGACACGTGATTGATGAAAAGCGCCATCTGTTAGCCGTAAAGGTTTTGGATGAGCGGGTACCTTTTGCGACGACGATAGGTATCCACTTACTGGTGAAGGTAGCGGAGCCATGACTTTGCTACTAGTACTTCTTCTTCTTCTTCTTCGTTCAAGTGACCACACTACGTATATAAAGATAACGAGTAGGCTAAGCCTATTTATGCCTCAAACGATGAATGAATTACTGAAAACGTACACTGGTATCCAAATGCGTGTTATGCTGGGAATTTCCAAACGGTCACGTGGTTTTCGTTGAGAGTTCTTGGTTGCCGCAAAACAAAAACATAACACTAGCATGAGCGTGAGGAAATATTGAGTTTATTAACAAACCCCGGTAATTATCATGCGGCTGAAACAATATTTAACGTGGACAGTTTTAGTTTGTGTGTGCGTGTGTGTGTGGGGGGGGGCCCGGGGGCTCAGACCCTATTGCAAGTCAGGTGTCCGAGCCAGACCATCGTTTTTCCGTATTTTAGTCTTCCGTTTATTTTTCAGTGAAATGTCCACTTTCTCAGAAATTCGAACCCCCATATTTTGGGCTGGATGCCCGACACAAAGTATTGCCCCCTTATCAGTGATATCCTAGATCCACCACTGTAATACTAGATAGTTAAAGAAAAGTCATGAGCGTATCACTGAGGTAATTTTCCTTGAGACAACACAGCACCCCTTACATGCGTTTTATATTTTGAAAAAAGTCTGCATATTGATGTAACTATTATTCCTTGTTATAACAATTCCATTCACCTTTCGAGAACGGGTCTGTGCAAATGGATACTTCGGACCTCGGCTCCGGCCGGTTCGGCCGTCCAAGCAGTGTTGTTCACAGGCACACGCTGCTAACCGATGCATGTATACGTGTACCTGGTGCGTGTCTTACCAACCCCAATCCAGTGGTTTAAGCCCAAACAATTAAGTACAGTGGATTGAGGGCGTGTGCAAGTGGTGACGATGTGATCCGTAAACCTCCGACCAAGCATGAAAAGCTCCAACTGTACAAAAATTTCTGGCCTACAATCCAACCTTTCCTCTCACTAGTCAAAAAAGGCCCGATAAAACCGACACCACGACCCTAATCTCCCACGAAAGTCAAACTATTTCGGACCAAACACGAGTATGTTCAGTCTTCAAGGGCTTTTTCATCAACGTAGCCAAATTAAGACTTAGGAAATATGACCGACGGGACCCCACTAACGAGAAACACCCCAGCCCTATTCAATTTGTCATGGGTCATTCGGTGTTCAGTGCGGTACTGTTCTGGCCCGTATTGGAATCTGGCCCGTATTGGAATATTCCAATACGGGACTGAACGGCCCGTATTGGAATTCCAATACGGGCGGCCCGTATTGGAATGATGACGTCATTCCAATACGGGTCATCATTGTTCGTTTAAAATCAGTTTTGGCCGGTACCTCGAAATCTAGTCTAGCTCAAACTTTTGATGGCATACCATGGTTGAGATTTGTGGGGGTTTCTGCCGGGCACAATCCAGAGAGTAATTTGTCTGTCATAGGGCATTTAGTGATCTGTGACTGAAGTATTGATTCATATGGAATTGGTTTTGTGTGGTACCTCGAATGTATGTGCTAGCTCATTTTTTTTTGGGGGGGGTCTTTTTTGGTTTCTGCCGGACCCATTCCAGAGTACAATTTGTCTGTCATGGATCATTTGGTGTTCAGTGCGGTACTTTTGTTCGTTTTAAATCAGTTTTAGTTGGTACCTCAAATATCTAGTCTAGCTCATTTTTGGGCCCTTTGTATGGCCCCCAGGGGTCACACCCAGAGTGCAGACAACGGCAGACGTCCATTTCTGTACATACTCAAGGTGGACTCTAAATGCTTCCGTGGTCAGATGTTGGTACCTCGTTCATCTATGCTAAGTGCTTCTAGGCTGCCGGTCCCACTCCCATCTGATTTGATGACAATGCCGTAGGTCCTTCTTGGGAATCTCCAACAGGAAACAACAAGTGACACTAGGCCAACACTCCAGTGAATGGGGCTAAGTATACAAGGGAGTTCCTCAAGAATCCATCCTAGGCGGACTCCTTCTTGTCAATATCTTGATCAATGACATCAAGTTCTTCTTTGTGCCGAAAAAAATCTACCCTCATCAACTACGCAGAAGACAACAACCCAATCTCCGTTACTAAAACCCTAAGACAAGATAGCGCCGGATTCACTCATCAACTGGTTCGCTGTAAATGGCATGCAAGAAAATCCTGACAAATTCCAAGCAAATCTGCATAGTATAAATGAACACATTTTGTAAAAGCATCTCCATTGGAAACTGTCAAGCATACCGTGTGAACTGAAAGTTAAACCTCTAGGAATAGCCTTTGATACCAATCTAACTTTTGACTCCCATATTTCAGACATTTGCAAAAAGCCTGACAGCAAATAAACGTTCTAAGAAGAATTGGACACCACCTTACGATAAACGGCAGACTTGTCATTTGTCACTCTTTCATCCTTTCAAATTTCAACTACTGCCCCCTCTCATGGCATTTTTGCTCGAAAGAAAATACACTCACACTAGAAAAACTTCAACTCAGAGCCCTCCGTTTTGTTTACAACGGCGACGTTGGCACGCACGAACAACTACTCTCACTCGTTAACAAACCACCCCTTCATCTACACAAACTGATGACTTATTGCAATAGAAGTATTTAAAATCACCCAAAACACATTTTTCACTCTTAAAGAAGCAAGAAAACAATTACTCCTTTCGGTACAGCAACCTTTTAGGTATTCCTCAAGTTAAATCTGTTAAATATGTTAAAAAATCTTCGCTTCAAGGCTGCTCAGGTCCGCAACAGTGTACCGAATGTGTTGCGCAGAACAGAGTCTTTCACTATTTTTCGTGGATTAATTCGGACCTGGACCGGCCCCGAATTAACAACTGTTAACCACGATAAACAAATTACCATCCTAACAGATGTTTCACTCAACAAGACTATCAGCTAAGTGCTAAAATAATAAACAAATAACCATACAATAACAGACTAATCAAATAACAAAAGTTGCTATTCTTGCAAACTGATACTCAGCAATACACACTTACTGTCAAGAAGTTATATAATCATTAAACCTGGAGGGTTTCTTGATTTCCCTTCCTGTCCTTGTGACTACAGGTTTTGATTTAATCTCTGGTGAATCATTATCAGTGTCACTTGTTGATTGAATAGGATTGTCTGTTTGTTTGACTTTGTAACGAAATGCACTGGACAAATTAGGCTGTACAGAATGTGGAGATTCTGCAATGGACAATAATAGACCGGGATCCCAGAGCTTTTTTGGGCATGAAAAGGTAACCAATTTTCTTTGGTGCCACAGTGCTCTGTGGGTATCCTGATGCTTGGAAATGGCTGTCTGGCAGGTTCGCTCTGGTGGGTGTGATCAGGAGAGCCAAGAGAATTACACTAAAAAATTGAGCTAGATCAACTTTTCTGGTAACCACTTAAAACTGCCTTCGATACCTGCTACGTCATCCATTGTATCAAAATTGGTCACTGCCAGACAATTTCAGTGGTGGGGAGTACCCGCCAGACGAACATATACAGGGTACAAAAATTGAGCTAGATCAATCCAAGAGGTAACCGCTTGAAATCAGTCGCAAAATATTCACTATAAACCCAGGTATCACGAATGAACACTACCAGACAAATCTAGTGGTGGGTTACCCCCGCCAGACACGCCCAAATACCTGAATTGAGCTAGATCAACCTATCAGGTAGCCGATTGAAACCAATTGCACGATGTTCAGCATCACTGATCATGGCACAACAGTTAGCTGCCAGACAATTTCAGTGGTGGGGTGCCCCTGCCAGACGATTATCAAAAAGGGTTAAAAATTGAGCTACATCAACCCAAGAGGTAACCGCTTAAAACCAGTTCGAAAATATTCACCGTAACCCCAGGTATCACGAATGAACACTGCCAGACAAATCTAGTGGTGGGTTAGCCCCGCCAGACACACCCAAATACCTGAATTGAGCTAGATCAATCCAAGAGGTAATCACATAAAATCAGTTGCAAAATATTCCCCGTAAGCCCAGGTATTANCGCCAGGTAACCGCTTAAAACCATTTGCATAATGTCGAGCAACATTCTGCATGCAACAAAAGATACTTTACAGTCATTTTTAGCGGTGGGGCAGTAGCGTGCAGAGGTTTGATCGATGTAGGGGCTACTTTTTTACACGTCCCTATCTCTCTAATGAAATGCATATATCCTGTTTAGGTACTGTACGTAGCGAACATGGTGGTTCGAATTTCAAGAACGGTGGATCTTGGTATTTTGCAAACGTCGACACTATAGAGTTTTCGGCGATGCCTTTGACGCAGCTTTGAATTAGGGGGAAGGGGAATCTGTATACATGACGACGACTCATGTTCATGAGATGAGACGGAATTTGTAATACCAGATACGAGGATGCTGTGACGGTTGCTCGCAAAGAACGGGACACAAATTAGGATGTAATGTGGTCCAAAAAGAGAACATTCTCGCGTTATTTCCTGTCGAAGTTTCAAATCAGCCATGCTTAAATGAGTGATTACACCTGATGGCTACTCAGACGGAAATATGAAGTCTAGTTGGCGAATGACTTAACAAAATTGTATATCTGGTTGTATTTTAGCGTGTTACTTAAGTTGCTTACATCGCTGGAGATGGGGACATCCCACTATTTCGAAAGTTTACTACTCGGAAGGTTCCCTGACTATTCCTTCAACGATTCATCACTCCGAAGATTCACCGCTCCAAACATATCTATACTTTCAGACTCAGATGTGATTTTTGAACTTTTGCATTTTAAAATAAACGATATTTCGGCTATTAGATGCACCTATACCGAAAACAACGTCCGGGCACTAAAACACTTTGGGTTTTATGTAGACAGTGACCACCGTCTCCAGCTGGCCAGCACAACTAGAAACGGTAGTCTGGCAGAATTCATGCGCATGCGAAATTGCCCGCATGTCTTAAAATGAGAACGCACTTGCATTTTAAAATGATATGAAGTAGGAATACTGATGAATCATCAGCCAAGATACAATTCATCAAATTCATGTCAAGATCGAATCGCAGCGCGACGCACACGGCCGGGTCGAAACTAAATGAAGTTACTAGGCCACCCTGTCCCTGCCAGTCCTCATGAAGTCGGGGAGTCCCATTTAGTCTTCTTAAATTGAAACCGCCGTTGGTCGCCGCAGCCGTGCCCCAGATGTTGTCTCTGCTTGAGAATGAGTCGTGATCACACAACCAAAATAGTGAACTGTCGGAATTCTGGGCCCAGTCTCGAATCTTTTTACTCGAAATGGAACTCGAAATAATGTTTGGCATTTTTTAATCTACTTTTGTGCGAACTCAAGATAAGTGTCCATTACTCAATGCTCGAATACATAATGACTTACGTGGATGATTGATTAGTCATATTGTTCAGTTGACAAAACCAACATTAAAGCTAAAAGTTTGAGTTTAAACTCGAAATTTCGAGTTTGTAGTACGCATGTAAGGGTTTTTAAGTGCAAACTTGGACTAGAAACTCATATGCATGAACTATAATTATTCGAGCACAATCTGATCACCACTTATCTTGAGTTCGCACAAAAGGAGTAGAGAAATTGCCAAAAATAATTTCCAGTTCGTTTCGAGTACAAAGATTAGAGACCGGGCCCAGGGTTTGGAATAGTGGAAATTCAAAGTAGTGATCTTTAGAAGATAACGAACCTTCGGAGTAATGGGCATTCTGAGTACTGGACCTTCGGAGTATTGAACCTTCGTCATAGTGACATGGAACCCTGGAAATCTTTTCCATCTAGTTTGTGGCTGGTATGAAGTCTGCGGGGTTGTGCACCATTGACATTGATTGACTAGAGAAGATTTTCATTGACCAAAGTTGAGGTCTATGCCTACCTTTGCATCTCATGATCATAACGTGAAAATGCTCAACGGTGTATTCTCAGTGCAAGAAAACACAGCAGTTGAAGGTCTGGCTTTTAGCACGACGGAGGACTATAATGAACTTAATACTGTCAGCATGTACCGAATTTAAAAGAACAGAAATGTTCAAACGTGTGCACGCATGCATGTCAATCCATCCAACAATCAAAGTGGACACTGGTTGAACAACATATTTGCAAATTTGACGATCAAAATTTGAAAATGCCTACACTTCTACCGTACTATGGTTGCAATTAAACCAAAAACAGCAGAATAACAAATCTCAAATTTTCTGCTGTTGTGTTTCTTGGCCGAGTTTAAGGCATTCACACAGCACTACTTTTTGGGATTTCTCTCGTTGTTATTTACATTAATATGAAGCTTACTTAGGTCTTGGGGCTAGACTTTTATGCTTAGGTATAGACATTCACTTCTGGACTCACTTGTTACCCTTAGTTGTAGCCACCACGCGCGTGCTTTATGAATAACATCCTCCTCTTATCGTATGCACAATCCTGTCATCTACACAAACAGCGACACTCGGGCGAAGTTTACCGAGTTCGGTCCGACGCCACGTGACGCGGTTTGAGTCAACTTGAGAATTTAGTACCCTATTTTTGATTAAACGTGTTTGCAAAATCGCAAAAACGTCAAACTGAAAATAATTCAACGTACTCGAAATGTGACTTTAAGTTCTGGCAGGCACCAGAAAGACTGGAATCGACGCTTGTTTTTTTTTCATACAACGAAGGCATAGGGGCCTACCCTTTAGGTATATACGGGTGTGTGTGTGTGAGTGTATATTTAAACACTGCACTAATACAGACCCCTAAATAAGTGATATTCCATCGATTTTGGCTTAATATTTAATGTTTCCCACTTATTCTCGGTTACCAATCCAGTTTAAAATGTCCTTCAAGGAATTATCTCAGTGCATTGTAAAAATAACTGATTTTTCTATAGCCCGGAATTCTTTGTAGGCCGATAAACGAAATGGACCTTACCTAGAAATGTTGTGTGACATAACTGAAGTTGAAGAATTATTACCCCCTCAATTTTCTGTGTGGAGGTTAACTTGATTCGCCAAAGAATCCCAATCAAAAATTTTTGACCTATAAGTTTATTGGTTAGCAGTGAAACATGCTCAGACAAGTTTTCATTTATATGTAAATATTTTACAAGAAAACAGGTGTTCTATAACTTGATAAAATATGAAAGCCAAAAACCTAGCATAAATATAGCCACAGCTAGAATTCGTAAACTTGTACAAACTTAGACCAAAATCACTTTCAAAATCTTCAATTTTTAGAGCTCATCTACGAAAGATGGTGCAGTACATATTCACAATGTCTAATGTAACTCTTGGAGACAAAACACATGGTCTTTAACTTGGTAAACTGTGAGAAGCAAAAAGCTAACATGACTGGGGCCAATAACGAAATTTGCAGAAATTTTACTACATATTCAAACCAAAATCGCTTGCAAAATCTACAATTTTTGGAGCACATCTGCAAAAGTTAGTACAGTACATATTCATCACGTCTAATGAAAGCCTTGGGGACAAAACCACAGGCTCCTTAACTTGATTACTTTTGAGAGCCAAAAAGCTAACATGGCTGGAACCTTAAATGAAATTCGCACAAATTTTACTACATATTCAAACCAAAATCGCTTTCAAAATCTAATTTTGGAGCACATCAGCGAAAGTTGGTACAATACATATCCATCATGTCTAATGAAAGTCTTGGAGACAAAACCACAGGTTCCTTAACTTGATTACCTTTGAGAGCCAAAAAGCTAACATGGCTGGAACCAATAATGAAATTTGCACAAATATTACTACATATTCAAACCAAAATCGCTTTCAAAATCAACAATTGTTGGAGCCCATCTACGAAACTTGGTACAGAAGACATTCATAATGTCTAATGAAAGCCTTGAAGACAAAAACACATAATCCTTAACTTGGTTAAATGTGAGAAGCAAAAAGCTAGGATAACTGAGGCCGCAACTGAAGTCCCAAATATTCTAATACGCAACCTTTTTCAAAATCTACAATTCTGAAATTGTATAAAATATTTTTCTCAATGTGTATTGAAAATTTAGGGACCATAAACAGATGTTTTCTTACTTGATTATATACAAGAGCCAAAGAACTAGCATTTTTAGGTACCCATTTGAAAACATCAGAAGCGTGTGTGTTGTAATCTTGAAGAAGACTTGTCTAAACAGCAACACAGCTGGAAAAGAAGAAAATCAAAAGTTTAACAGTACACAAAAAATCAAGAAATCAGCATAATATGTTGTTATGAATTTCTGATAATGGGACAAATTTCCACTTCTCTTTAAAGAGGCAAGTGAATGCTCGTCAACAATTGCTGACGTCTAGTAGAGCATTTCACATTAACATGTGAGGACATTTTCAGAAGAAATCACAAAAATCAAGATTTTGAATGATGCACATGAAGGAAAACTCTGTGGTTACCACACAGTTTCTAATGTCCGTCACACTTATGATAAATGCACGCATGCGCTTCCAGTCAGTTTCTTCAAGTTGCTTGAGGTCAAGATCACAACTCCCAAGTACATCATTTAGCGATTCCAATCAGCCAATTTCACAAACTGTTTTTCTCCCACTAATTTCCCAGAATGCAGACTTTTAATGCAATATCAAGCAATCAATTTCGTATCAGAAACTGTTAATCTAAAATCTATCTTATTCAGATATGCACCAGTAACTCCTACATGCACACACAAATAAGGAAATTGCATCATCAAAGCTGTCCGTAAAAAGTATAGGTTAGTTATATTCAGAATGTACTTCACTAGTCTTGTAATTTTTTGCTCCAAGTATGATTGTAAGACAGTGACAAATTTATGCAGGTGTGTAGTATAACTCCTAGACACACACATCAAACTGCCATAAAACGTTTACAGTATTTTGTTGGACATTAAATCGACTTGTAAGTATAGAAACATCTTTGCATTTGAATCCAAGAAGTCTGCTGCAATAAAGTACCTGCTGTGTGCAGATGACATGGACAATGTTGCGTGGACACGACGTATGCTGCTGACTCCTCTTGCTTTGACGACGCTGAGGACAGACTGCATGATGGATGAAGCTACAGCCTATCAAAACAATTCACATGCATAAATACAAATAACAGATATTCACACATACCTTAGTGGTCATACAAGTTGGTGGTGTAACTCCTTAAAACACATGTATAACAAAAACACATAATCAAAACTACGTGACTCATCATTATCACAGTCGGATGTTCCATTTCAATTACCGCAAAATTGCGGGTTAACGCCCATGCCCGTGTAATCGCCCATCCTGATTTTTGGTCAATTTCAGTTTAAGCGCCCACCGCTTGGGTAATCACCCATCCCTTACTTTGTGCTAATTTCTACGTAAGCATCCATCTCTCGGGTAATCGCCCATCCCCAACATACCGCTTACAGAACTTACACTCAAACCCATGCGGGTACAGAATGACATTCAAGCTCCGTGGTATGACATCTTGCAGCACGCTGTGGTTGTTAGGTCCTGCTGTTCGACCATACAAGTTTCGTGCTTGAATGAACAATCTGCAAACTTCCCCACTTCTGCTAGAACTTGGACATAAGCGGTCACTGCTTGGGTAATTGCCCACCCACGACTTTTTGCCAATTTTTCCGTTTAAGTGCCCACTGCTTGGCTAATGGCCCACCCCCTTTGTCTAAGGGTTTCCCAATCTAAGCGCCCAGGGTGTTAACCCGCAGGTTTACGGTACCTTCTTGTGGGAATAGCCAGCCTGTCAGTGACATTCGAACCAAGTAGTTATAGCAGGTGGATATGCTCATTTCCAATCCACCACTTGATTTTGGGAAAACTGACTAGGCCGTCTGACCCCTCCTCACCTCTCAGCATTTGAATCATTTTTTGACACTTTTCATCAGAGATGTCACGGCTATTCTTGGATTGATTGCTGCTTCAAGATCCTTCTCCATATACTTATGATGAATAGTACCCATGGTGCGAAGCCAGAGAACAGATTAAACGTAGTAAAACTGAAAAGTAAATTGAACGATTGAAAACCTCAACAACAACGTTGGCCTTCAAAACTGCTCAGTGTGCTCAATTCAAAGAAAAAAGGAAACACAATAGAAGTCGAGATTTATAGTACCTGACTATTTGCAAAGTATGCAAGAAATTCGCAGGCAAAATGAGAATATACAGAGCCCTTACACAAATGGCCTAACCACAAGCACAACTATGAGCAAAACGGTCGTATTCCAATATGCAACATTTCTAGGTTCACAGTTCACACTAGAGTTTTAAAGGTATTAAACCATTTTCAAAATTATTGGCTAAGTACTTTCTCTTTTCCCAACCCCAGCAATTGACAAAAACACAGTTACACTGAACGAAGTTGATATTTTTCATGTTATGCACAGGTCCTTTTCATAAGTGTACAATAAGAAAAGACATCTGCCTTAGCAAAAAAAACAACAAATTATCAACATTCCAAGATCATAAAGCAACCTATTAAGTTGGAGGGAATGTCAGCCACCATGGGTGTTATTACGATATAAGAAGTTTGGACATGGCTCCCCCTATACCAGAGTTACTGCGTGTGTTCGCCGGTCACATGGTCATTGAAATGATGTTGACCTAAAAAAATTAGCAAGGCACCTTTCCTCTTGGATAATTGAGGGCCCTGATTTTACAATTATGACATTTAGCGAGCTGATTAGATATGACAGGTTGCGTATTTTGATTTGAAAAAAACTACCAGTGTCTAGTCTTGATTAATATTTGACCCGACAAATTGTGAGCTGAAACTGGTAAAGTTACTTAAAGAATAAGGAGAGATTCGCGTAATGTGAAAATAGTAAATTTAAAGGTTGAGTTCATATTGCATGTTTGAGATATCTCAAATCAGGTCAGTTTCATGCCCTGGGTACTTTTCAACGGCATTAAAATACTTCAGACTCGCTCACACCACGTTGTGAGTGTAAAAAGTTATTGAGAGACTGGATCGCGTTTGCTGCGGAAAAACAGTCTTCTGTTCATCGCACGACTTGATTCGAACTGACAGTGAGTCGACACACAAGTAGGTTTCCCCGAAATTAATTTTTATGGTTAAGCTTCAAAATCATTCGCCAAGTTGGCGAATGGACTTAGCTATACTGTCGCCAGTGCCACTCAGAACTCGCCAATGGTGGCAAATGTCTAGCATGAGCCTAGACTGTCCATATTACAATGAACTAATTATTCTAATGCAGGCAAATCCCCATCCGGTCTAGAGTATCACTCAGATATCACAACTTGATTTCAGGACACTGAACACATGAGAATATGCGACTCGTTATCATGAAGAAGTTTTCCGTACAAACCCCCAGTGCTGCAAATTATACTATACCGAATTGAAGGCATGCAGCAAGACAAGCTTTTGGCATCATGCTATATGACTGCAGAGTCTTAGCCAGCGGCTAATGAGGTAGAACAGCAACAGCATACACACCACAACTACAAGAGAAATTTCACGACGCAATGTTATGAACTTTTGCTAAACTGAAAGGAAGTCATTACAACTAGATGCATACTAAATGGCACAAAATTCATTAACTCAATACAGTATATGAATGCTGAACAATACTGTACAATATTCTCCATGAGAACTAGTAACAACCAACTTAAGTGTTTACTTTAGTAAGAGCTTAAACACTGCAGGGCTTGCTTGTTAATTTTTACTCAAATTGTTTGTTCTAATCCAGATAATTTAGAAAACTGGTAACATGTTTTTTGTGATTTTACCTTTATTTAAATCAAACAATACATGATCGCATTACTCAGCTAAGTTAACACCACACAGAAAATATACAGACTAAAATCAAACTCTATTGACTTTCAACAATTAGAAATTATATCATTCCTAGAGTGTCTACTAGGTTGGAGTAATCTGTAAATATTTTGGCTAAATGCAGAGACTAGTACAGTACTACACTCTACAGCTACACTACAGGGTTTGACTTACGAATGCCATGATATTGATAACCTTGCTTAACATCAACAAACATACTTCAGTTTTATTATAGCAAATGTAGGCTCAACAGATTTCACTTAATTTTTTTAGACCAGGGTCAATAATAATTCCAATAGAATAGGCCTATCACTTTAGTCGACTTACCTAACCGAAACGGCGAAAGTCCTTGGCACAACTTCGTAAAGCCTTGCGCTGACTCTTCGTCAAAGTCAACGGATGGGATCCATCCTCCAAAAACTTCTTCACGTCACTCTCACTGTACTTGAGATCATGCATCTTTGCAAAAAAAAAACGCCTGGAATGTTCGTGTTCGTAGCAGATAACGACTCAACTGTCTCAGAATAGCGCACAGAAGTGCCTTGGATAGGCAATGACCATCGCCTCTGTTGCCCAACAGAGGCGATGGTCATTGCCTATGCCTTAGGAAGATATTTCACGCTCACAAGACCGGATGCCAACCTGGCCAATCTGCGCATGCGCAAAGTCGAATTGGGAAGAAATTTCACGCGACACCGGTAAAATGCTATCTGGTCGCTAGATGTCGCGACAGTAAAAAAAAGTAATTTTGCTAAGCAAAGTCACAAGTTCTCTTTTAAAATTCACGGCAATATCTCACGTAATCTCGCGAAGTCTTGCTTTTTAGCGAGGTCCTTGCGTTATTGAAGTGGAGGCTGCATGATGTCGGGAATTTCCCAACTATTGCGACAGAACTCAACTCGGCATGGCGAGTTAGCTTAGTTTTGAGTCTTATCTTCTTTGACTTTGGAGCGGTCGCTGGTCGTTCTTTTCAAACGTAGGCCTACTGAACTAAATTTAGACTGGTCTTCAAATCACCGTTGGCGTTGGGTCTCAAACACTAGTTGTCGAGACAGACTGTACTTACTACTTGTCCACCGTACTAAATCCGTAATGTGAAAGGTTCTTTCGTTCACTTCTCAATCAAATTTGCAATAATAATAATGCAATTAAAGAAGTATCCGCTATCAGAAGGCACAGGCACCCGTTCCCATCAGGTGAGTGATGGCTTAGCAATTTGTTTAGATAAGTATTGACATTCACAACTACTACTAGAAATCTGGAAAAAAAACTGTTGAATTTGGTAATTATTCTAGCTGAAATTTGGTGTCCATGTGGAGAATTTCTCTTCACTGGTCACCACTCTGATTCTCTAAGCCCCAGACAACTTTTATGATACCTGTTCAGCACACCCTTTGTACTGATGTAGATCTGAGCTCAATGAAGTGGAAAGGTAAATAGCCAGCACTACTTTCTCAACAATGGCGATCACTTTATAACACCCGGCCAAATTGTTTTTCTCTGGCATTTGCACAGAGTTCAAGAGAGGAGTTTTAACTTGGTACATTTATTAAAAATATTACAAATAGACTAAAAAGTTAATTTGCGTTGATCTTGACATTGGGCCACTTCCCAAAGGAACGTTGGTTTTAAATATGTTTCGTACCTGTTTTCATTACATTTTAATACTCCTGTCTACTTGCTTTTTTGTAACTGTGGTGTATTACTAATAATAACTAAGAAAAGAGTATATTTCTACTTAATTAAAAACACGTGATTCCCCAGAAGCCGCGCTACCAGAGACTTCTCGTGGTGATCTCACAAACTAGTGAGCAGGGTATACCACACTCCTCCCTCCAACACGAGACTAACAAATCGCTTAAATGTCCTTAAAATAAAGTTCCGTCACCATTAACACTGAAGTTCCAAGGAGAACTACAAATACACTTAAACTAATGTTCAGCTAAGTCACAAATCCAATCTGTCCAGTGCCTTAGTAACACGAGTGGACCTGCGCAATGACACCGGTTCAGGTGATGCAGGTGCAGAGTCCAGAAATCCGGAGTCTGAATGCGTGTTTGAAACACTGACTGGTTCAGCTGGTGAATCACTAGCCACAGTCAGTGCCTGGTCCACAGATATCTGCTCTGAATTAAGTTCAACGCGTTCAGGCATAGAAGAATCATCTGCATTAAGGTGATCAGCATGTACGAAATGATAATTGTTTCCATACACTCGCACTACATATGTCAATGGTCCAGTAACCTTGGTGACAATTAACACCTGGAATCCATTTCTCCTTCCCACCGCGAGTTTGCTGAACGCGCACATGTTGATAAAGATTGTGCTGTCGCAGTTTAAGTGTTTGACCATCATGAGTGGATTTCTGGCAACTCTGCTTCCTTTCCACAAATTCCTGTAAGTTCAGTTTCAGCAGGGTGAGCTTAGTGCGCGGAGCACGTTTCAGAAATAGTTCGGCTGAAGTTTTGTCAGTGACAGAATATGGCGTGTTGCGATATGAGAACAACAAGTTCGACAAGTGATGCGACAATGGCAAGCGTGTATCAGATTTGTCCAACTTGTCTTTGAAAATCTGCACATAACGTTCCGCCTGTCCATTACTAGCAGGATGATAAATGGGACTGAATGTGTGCCTGACACCATTCAAGCGTAGAAATGTCTCAAATTCTGCAGATCGAAACTGTGGGCCGCTATCTGACACAAGCTCATAGGGCTAGCCGTTAGACGCGAACAGCTGACGTAATTTCACAATGGTGTGAGTTGAAGTCATTCCCAACATGGGAAACACCTCCAACCACTTGGAGTGGCTATCCACAACAATAAGATAATCCTTACCATCCTTTTCAGCATAATCGATGTGTATTCTCTGCCAGGGCCTGGTTGCCCATGGCCACGGAATCAATGGCGAAGGTTTTGGCATGTTACGAAATCGAGCACAATAACCACACGAACGCACTAAATCATCAATCTCCTTATCCAGGCCAGGCCACCAAAAGTAACCCCTGGCGATCGATTTCATCCGCACCATACCGGTATACAAATCATGCAAATCCGACATAAGTTTAGCTTGAAACTTGGCTGGTATAATAACTCAATGGCCACACAAAAGGCATCCATCTTCAAGTGACAATTCATCTCTGCTCACAAAATGCAGTTGCAGTTCAATACTATCGACATGATCAGGCCAGCCATGCGACACAAAATCATATACCCTTGAAAGAATTGGGTCCTTACGGGTAGAATCATGGATCTCATATGCCGTTACTGGAATAGAGTCCATGGTAACAAAGTGAATCGAGTAGGTCTCCACTTTAGACGCAGTTTCTGGCTGATCCACGGGAAGATGACTCAATGCATCAGCATTTGCATTCAGATGTGATCACTTGTGCACTATCTCAAAATGGTAACCGGATTACACCAGTGCCCAAAAATGCGAGTAAGGGACTCGTAGTCAGTCGCAAGAGTGAACATCCGATCAGATACATGTGAAAACACTTCACACCAAAAATCAGAGCTAGTCCCTCTTTCTCGACTTGTGCATAGTTCTTCTCTGCAGAACTAAGTGTTCGGGAAGCGAATGCAATCGGTTTATCCGAACCATCAGGCATCTTGTGGCTTAAAACCGCTCCCACGCCATAGGAACTAGCATCGCAGCTTAGAAGAAGCGGTCTTCTGGGATCGTAACGCACTAACACATGATCACTTAATAGCTGGCGCTTACATTCAACAAATGACTTATCGCAGGCATCACTCCAATGCCATTCGACATCCCCATGCAGCAGTGCATACAAAGGGTGTAACAGAGTAGACGAATTACGAATGAACTTGCCATAATAGTTCACCATTACGAGAAACGATTTTAGTTCATCCACATTTTTAGGTCGAGGAACCTGTGAGATAGCCGCCACTTTGTCGGCTAAGGGTTGCACGCCATCCACTGACAAGGAGTGTCCGAGAAACTGGATCTCCGGCATAGCAAAAATACACTTTGATCTGTTCAGCTTTATATTATATTTGCTGAGATGTGCAAACACCAGTTCGAGAGTGCGATGGTGTTGCTCTAGGGAATGGCCTATCACTAAAATGTCGCCGATGAAACATATACCGTTATTGATACTGGACAAAAGTTTATCCATGGTAGCCTGGAAAATGGATGGTGCCGTCTGTACTCCAAATGTTAGACGGCGTGGTTGCAACAAATACTTGTGAGTGTTCAAGCTGAGAAAGTCTGAAGAATGGCCATCTTATCGCAAATGATTAAATGCACCCACCAAATCAAGCGAAGAGAACACACACGGTGTAGAATCGTCACGTGCCAACTTGGCAAACAAGTCTTGGGTATTAGGTAACGGATATTTGTCATCCTCTGAGTGTTCAATAATTTGTAGTCGCCACAGACACGACGTTCACAGTGGGCGACGCCCAGTTACTATGTTCCACACGCTCCACAACACCACATTGTTCCATGCGACTGAGGTCGGCCTCTACTGACTCCTGAATTGAATAAATAATGGGACGAGCTTTTTGAAACGTGACTTTTGCATTAGGTTTAAGCTTGATAGACGCAGTGAAGTCTCGAATTCCCTCGCCATTACCAATAAACAGGTTTTTGTACTTTGCCATAAGGAGATCAATATTTTGCAGTTCATGAGATAACTTGAGGAGGGAATTCCAGTTAACTTCCAATTCTCGTATCCAATTCCTACGAAACAGCGAAGGACGGTTTCCCTTAACCACAATGAAAGGCAATTTTCTCGAGGGCTGCTCTTTAAATGTGACTGGCACCTCAATAACACCAAGCAAGGGCACGGGTACTTCGTCATACCCGCAAAGAGTAACATTTGGAGGCTCCCGATGAAATTGCGAAAAACTCGCCTTGTAAAGGTCTTCACCGATGGTGGTATGTGCAGCGCCAAAGTCTACGTCCATAGAAATGTCATGGCCAGCAACATTTACAGCTACATAAACTGGAGGCTCTTCCATCAGCCCCACAGTAATACAAATGCAAATTATCAGGGTCACCAAGCCTCACGTTATTGATAGATCCCGAATCAGTTTTAACATACTCTAACTTACACATAGGTTTAATATGTCCAACCTCCCCACATTTATAACATGTGGCACCTTCATGTCGACGAGAATGTTCGTTGTGTTTACCTCCACAGTGAAAACAAGAACCACTGTGCTTACTAACGCTAGAGAGGGTAGGAGTCACTTTGTAGCGGCTGGCACCACGGCCGTCGGACTTAGCGAAGACTCGGTGAACAGATGCAGGGCCACTCACCGCGGCAGAAGCCTCCGCTTGAAACTCGTGTGCATCTTTAACAGAACACTCCGCCACATGGGCCATTTGCACAGCTTGATCCAGAGTCAGTTTGTCAACTTTTTACAGTTTAGTTAATGTCCCTTCATCCCGAAGGCCTAACACAAACTGGTCACAAAGCGCCATGTTGAGATTATCCCCATAGCCACAAAGCAATGACAACCGCCGCAGATCGGTAATGAAGTCAGTGACACTCTCACGCTCCTTCTGAACACGCCTGGTAAAACGAAAACGTGCCGAGATTTCCAAAGGCTTTGGTTCATAATGTTCCTCTGACAACTTCACTATCTGCGAGTATGTTTTGTCCTTGGGAAGATCCGGCGTTGTCAGACTGCGTAAAATACCATAGGCCTCCTGCCTCATGAACGTAAGGATGGCAGGGACTCGCTTATCGCCTGCAATGTCATTTAACTGAAAATACTGCTCGGCTCATAAGTACTCCACAGTTCAGCCGAAGCATCAAACATTTGCAGGTTCCTCAGATGGGCCATCCTCGTCGCCAGTTTGTAGTGTATTACTAATAACAACTAAGAAAACAGTATATTTCTACTTAACTATATAAATCGGTAAATAAAACAACAAGAATGGATCAACTGAAACTTCTTAAAATATGTCATTAAAAAATTTTTTTACGCAAAAATGTATCATATTCGTTACACCATATCTTATATGTCAATTGTCATTTTGTGTTTGATTTTACTTTATTTCTGTTTTTGTTGACAAAGGAAGTTTTTACATCCGAAAATTTCAAATTTCAGTTGATCCATTCTTGTTGTTTTATTTACCGATTTATATTCTTCATTTCATGAAACAATAGTATCCTTGGGAGGATCTGGATCGCCTTATTTAGTTTCAGATATATTTTCTACTCTACTTAACTAAAAACGCGATTCCCCGGAAGCCGCGCTACCAGAGACTTCTCGTGGTGATCTCACAAACTAGTGAGCAGGGTATACCACAGTAACCAGTTAGGATTGCTATCTTTTTATTTTGTGTTTGAACGAAGTATTCAGTACAACTTAGAAGTCAGTTAATTATGAACCCATCCCTAGAAGTCAGTTAATTATGAACCCATCCCTGAATTTTCCAGATTACAGTTACACCAAACATGTCACAGCAAATAAAACTACACTTGCCATGAATAATGTGCTTACACGAAAGTCACGCATTTCTAAAGAGATGCATGACTTTTCACCGCTCGTCCTTCTAAGCGGCTTTTACCAGGATCAAAGAAAGGGCAGCGCCAGAGTTAGACTCTGTTGCGATGACCGCATTTTCCGGTGCTAGCAAGACCCCACTAAGTGTAATCAACCGACCATACACTGTAATAAACATAATCTGCCTGTACATACTGGCGAATTTTCAAAATGCATTAAGCAACAGTTTTCGTTAAAAATAAGTACCACAGCTGTATTCAGATGAAAAAACAACCAAGTGTCGTTTTGGATTTTTAAAAATTGATGAACCATTAGGCTGAAAACTACGAACATTGGGTACGATTGAAGATAAACGACTGCGTATTGATATACTCAATGGATTTACAAACGCTGATCAGAGTTAACAATATCACGTGGATAATTCTTTTAATATACACCTAAGCTACATTGAAACATCTTTAAACAACATTCAGTGACTAAATTAGATGCCAATAACTTTTAAAACATCGCTTATGGTCCAAGGCATTCCAAACTACTTTACTCGAGGAGTAACACACTAACCGGACAACTGATATTTTCAGAAATGCGCCAGTTTTGATGAATTGTAGTTGTAAAGGAAAACACGTATGTGAAGACAAGATGATGGATAGCTTTGTAGTAAACGAGAGAGTGCACACAGTGGATGAGGTTGATCGGTGGGCAAGAGCTGTGATTTCATTTTTATGACTGAGGAAAAGCTAGAATAGTTATGTAGTTACTGCTACCAAAATTGTCCAGAGGTTCCAAATCTTCAGTTTGGCTATCATCATATTTGCGCTTTTGTATATATTTTATGATTTGAGTTCTAATAAAGATTGAACTTGAACTAATGATAAAGTTTTGTTTACTGTGACATGTTTGGTGTAGCTGTAATCTGGAAAAGTCAGGGATAGGTTTTCAACTGACTTCTAAGTTGTTTTGATACTTCATTAAAAAAAATAAAAAGTTAGCAACCCTAACTGGTGAGAAAAAAAACAAGTAAACAGGAGTATTAAAAATAAAGTAATGAAAACAGGTATGAAACATTTAAAACCAAAGTTGGGATCGAAGTGGTCCTATGTCAAGATCAACGTAAATTAGTTTTTTGTCTTTTTGTAATATTTAAAATGTACCAAGTTAAAACTACTCTCCACATTGCAGGCTTTAACTCTGTGCAAATGCCAGAGAAAACTGATTTGGGTGTAATAACAACCAGCATTGTTAAGTAAGTAGTACTAGCTATTACCTTCCACTTCATTAGCTCAGATCTACATCAAAGGACATGATGAATAGCCATCATAAAAGTTGTCTGGGGATTAGGGAAACAGAGTGGTGACCAATGTAACCCAGAAATTCTCCACATGACCTGCCATTAGTTCCAAGTTCAATTTTTATTAAAACTCAAATCATAAAATATATACAAAAGCGTAAGTATGATGGTAGCCAAACTGAAGATTTGGAACCTCTGGACAATTTTGGTTGAGATAACTACATACCGGTAACTATTTTAGCTTTTCCTCAGTCATAAAAAATGAAATCACAGATCTTGCCCACCGACCAACCTCATCCACTGCTTGCACTTTCTCCTTGACTACAAAGCTAGCCATCTTAGTTGTCTTCACAGGTGTTCCATTACAACTACAAGCTATCTATCAAAACTGGCGCATTTCCGCAAATAGCAGTGTTCCGGTTAGTGTACTACTCCTGGAGTAAAGTAGTTTGGCATGCACTGGGCCATAACCAATTTTGTAAAAGTTAATGACATCTAATTTAGTCACTGTGTGTTGTTTATAGATGTTTCAATGTAGCTTTGTTGTATATATTAAAAGAATAATCCAGGTGATATTGTTAACTCTGATCAGTGTTTGTAAATCACCGAGTATATCAATACGCACAATCGTTTATCCTCTATCATACTCAATGTTTGTAGTTTTTAGCCTAATAGTTCATCGATTTTTAGAAATCGAAAATCAAACTTGGTTGTTTTTTCCATCTGAATACAACTCTGGTATTTGTATTTAACGAAAACTGTTGGTTAATGCATTTTGAAAATTGGACAGTATGTACAGACAAAGTTGTTTACTGCAGTTTATGGTTGGGTAATGGGGCTTTTCGGAGAATTCTTGCGGTGTCGCTGCTGTACTAGTGGTGATTGAATTGCGCATGCGTGGCTGTCTGCATGTAAACAACTGCAGGTAAAAGATGGAATTGTTATCAAAATACGTCGTCGCGCTAAGCCTCATTACTGCTAATTTCCCTGGTGCAAGTCTTCGACAGGTGGCCACAAATTCCCAAAAGACCTAAGGTTACTATATTTGTGGACAATTGTGGTCAAAAGGGTCAACTAATTGACAAAAAGTGTGTGGATGCTGAAGCCCCGTGTGTGCTCTATGACTATGCAGTTCCATTCGGAAACTACACAACGTTACTGACTTGGTAAGTTTTTAGCAATCAAGTTTCTATCAACATCGTTCGGTGATGTTATTCCCACCAGTTACCCCACTGAATAACAGGTTTATTGAGGGGAACTAGTGTTCCTTTTAGAAAACTCACCCGATGCTGGGTAGGCTAGCAGCACATATTCCTATTATACTGGGTTGGAGTGCTCCCAAAATAAGAGGTGTATGGTACGTGATGCACAGAAGTCAATGGTGACTTTTTCACAGCAGTTTCTCTTCAAAACTATGCTGTTTCCAATAAAATGTGTGAATTTCCTTATTTTATCGCGGACTCCACCCCCAGGGCTACCAGATCAGTTATCGAATCGACATGAATAAGCCTTAATTTAATAAATGTCGTAACATTGTATTGGAAGAAAAATTGACTCCTAGAATGAATTTTACTTGTTGAGATCAGAAGCACATTTTAAGTGTCATGAAAAATACACATTGTTAAATCACTTTTAGCCTGTTTCACATATTTTAATTCAGATATTAAATAAGACTTGGGTACAAATGTTATTAGTTTCTACACATAAACATGAAGATGAAACGTCAAGTATGTTCTGCCTTACAAAAGTAGTTTTGTCCTGTGTTTTCCTTTACAATTTGCTAATATTTTTCCGACTATTCTGTTACAGGTGAGCGAAAACAACTGAAACCAACCACCCGACCACCTATTTTACCTTTGGACAAAGTGAAAAGCAATCCTTCAGCAATAACCTGAGAGAATTGAACATCATTCAGAAATTAGCACTTGATATGCCTGATTATGGACTCCGTCGCAATGTTGTTTCTTTCTGTGCTTTTTCAGTTTGCCAGTTGTTTTTAAATACACTGATAATTGTTTATTCTCGAATCTTGTGCATAGCAGATTCTTATCCAGCTAGCTCCAATTGAAAACATACAATGAGACAATCGATGCAGTCACTGAATGTCATTTCCCCATAATGTGTACCAAATTGAAATGTTTTTACCAATAGTATAAAGCCTTTCTTCTGAAAGGAAACTTTAATGTCACTCAGCTTTTGGCTTTCATTTCACTGGGATCTAGTTTCAATGGCCTATAGAAGTGCTTGTAAAAAAGGTCTAGTTGCGACCCGTGGCTTTCTTTCATGTAACCTCATTCAGCCTCAATAACATCCACAATTAGACCCTTGAAGGTTAACACAGCAGCATATCACTTGAATCCTTTTGAGCCCAAAATCAGACCCTTGAAGTAGACCAGAGTGTCACTAGGTCTTCTTTAGCTTCAGTCCCTCATGTTTCTTCCAGGAACGGAAATAAGCTTTTGTCCACACATGACTCATTGCCTATGAAAGGGCATCCTCACCAACAAGGCTTACTTGTGTAGCAGTCAGATATAGTTCGTCTGAATACACAGACAGTCCAATGGCACACTGTCTTATGGTAACTTAGTGCTGCGATTCACATTTCTCCAGGGCCACTGACTTGCACATTGTGCCATGCAGCACTGCTGGTGTGTGGGAGTGCTGTGGGAAGAGAACGGAGTAACAAAGCTTGTCTATGATACAGCTTGAAGTGGCCTTAAAATGTCACTGAACCTGGAAAAAATATTGAAATATGAATAATTAAGTATTCCAGATTGGATCAAAAATGTTATCCCTGTTTTTCAAAATTATATGGTGACTGCTCTACAGTTTCACATGAAATTAAATAATTACTATTTTCAGAAACCACGGGTGTATATAATAAGCATTGCATAAAACTGTGTCTTTATTTTTTATTCGTAGCCATAACAATTCTTTAAACGCATCACTTGTCTGCAAAATATACAGGCTTTTTGAGACAACTTCAAACCTTTGTTACCCATTTTCAAGCCTTTTTAATTTTGATACTTTCAGCAATTTTAAACTCCAATTACAGGTTCATGGGTCTGTCAAGAATACTTCTAGTCTAAGGTGGGAACCGTTTCTCAGACTTTTAAATTTTCTTCCAATAGAAGAAATGAAGACTTGGGTCATTTAAAAATGATGATTAATCTTTCTGTTGTTTAAGAGTAATTACAAATCGTAAGGCACCATCAAAAATGTAATTTTCACAAAAATGGCAGTCATTTGAATTCATAACGACTTGCAACATTTCAAGGCATGAGTTAAGACTATTCAGTCACTGTGAATTCCGAAAATGTAATACATTTTCATGGGTTTACAATTGATACAAGTAGGAAAACAGTTTCAAGAAATCAACTTGAAGGGACTACATGAAGGTTAAGAATGACGTCACCATGCTCTTTTCCCCAAACATGTATTACCTGTTATTTCCACACATTCAGTTGTACCAAATATTACAACCCCAACCCCCCATGCCAATCCGCCGCTAAGGACCTGAATAAGAAAATTAACAAAATGACTTGCATACCTTTCTTTAAAAATAGCTGTTCCTTTTCAAAGGCTTTGTTCGTTTCCTCCAAGAATGAAAGTAGGCTTGGACAAAAGATTTGCACTGGATGGGAAGATCTTGTTGGTTAGCTGCAGTCAAATGCTAAAACACAGTTTTTGTCCATTCAGGGACGGTGCAGAAGCGATGCAAATCTCCTCCGCACGGTACAAGCCCTCAAACCTAAAAACCAAAGGTTACGTGAAAACAGATGTGATAGATTTCTATTTCAATGTGTAATAGATTTCCAGAAGACATATGATAGGGAGTAAACAAATAGTCTAATGCAATGGATATTTGTCATGTACCCCGCTTTGCCACTTGGGCTTGGATTGTAATCTTAACTCATTAACCTGTATCGAGTTGACAGCTTAAACATTCAGCATTGATTGATGTAACTGTCACTGATAAACTGTTAGAAATCATTCCAAACAATAATAATGCTTTGATGTACGAAAAGATCCCGATTGCTACGTCAAATATCGTATCACATACAACAAACAAAGATTAACCCGACTGGCGACTGCCGCGAAGTCGACATCGGCGAGTACCTCAGTTAACAGGCATCGGTAGAATAATCGTGGAATAATCGTTAAAATAATTGCAAACCTTACCTTTGTATAAGGTTGTGCTTATTTCCTCTCGTAGAAGCACCCTTTTCACGCAATCTCAGATTCAGTTTGCACGGCTGCAAGCCATTTCACCATGTATTTAAAGTGTACGCAACATGACTCTAGTACCTCAAAATAAATTTTATTATTATATCTTACTTGATTTCAGTGCCTTTAGTGCACAACTCATAAAGAAACACATAAAAATTGAAAAAAATAATAATTATGTACAACGTCATGGGCTGAACCCAAGTCGTTTGGCTCACTGTTCGGATCAGCAACTAAGTGTATAGAGTGAAGTGAAAGTAAAGTATATTTAGCGTCGAGAAGGTTCGCAGAGGGATGAAAAGATGTGTTTGCGGAGGCTGCAGCAACAGCAGTCAGACGGAGAACGTCTCGGTGTTCCGAAGGACGCCAAAGTTGCGCAGTAGTGGCATTGCTTCTTGCGCCGAACGAGAGTGTGGGACCTCAGCGTGGACCAAGCGATTCTGTCCAGGGCCACTCTGTGTTCTGCCCTCTTTGAGGAGTCGTGTGTCGACTCCAATCAGAGGAGATGTTACGATGAAGGCCTGGTTCAATAAAGGACAATATTTACTATTCAGAAACATCGGCTCTTTATTCAGGATCGTCTGTTGGATGACTGGGTTGACTGGCCGAGCCTGAGGCCGCTTCTCTCGCGGGTGGATCCAGTTCGTAAGGCCTCAGAGCTAGAAAAGTACGCAGCTGAAAACACATCAAACTCGTTCTCGCTTTCGTGCAATCCCATTTCGTCATCCTGGCCACCATTCTCGTACATTTCTTCATAGTATTTGTTCATTTCTTGCTCATAATCGTTGTCGCTACTCTCCGCCGTTGTTCAATGCTAGTCGCTGATCTCTTGTGTTCAACCCATGATGTCACATGGCGGGAAATGTGAAAATTGGCAAAATTGAAAGAGAAATTAAAATTTCGAGCTAATGACACGAAATTATCATGGATTTGGCTAAATTTTACCTCATACATTTAGTCTGGCCACCGTAATTCGAAATGTGCAAAAATCCATGGTGTGTACTGTTTAAATGGCTCACGAAATCGAGGCTATTAATCTATCACTACTAGTACACGCGCGCCCTCTAATTATTGTAGATTTTCCGAATAGCCCCATTACACTTACTTGGGTCTTGCTCGCACCGGACAGTGCGGTCATCGCAACTGAGTCTGACTCTGGCGCCGCGCTCTATTTGATCTCGGTAAAAGCCGCTCACAAGGATGAGCAGTGAAAAGTCACACATATCTTTAGAAATGCGTGACTTTCGTGTAAGCGTATTATTCACAGCATGCAGATTTTACCGTACTGAATACTTCTTGGCATTTAATGGCTAAATTACTATTTTACCACTAGTTATCCAGTTGAAAAACATTTTAGTGTCAATGCTGAATTTTGGTTGTGTTAAGATTTGCATTTTCACACAGGCACTGCGCATATGGGTTAATGTAACTTTATCTTGCATGACACTTTCACTTGCTGTAAGGATTTTTTGTTGATTTAATAAAAATCTAAATATTGAACGGTAACACCTGTAAATTTGGTTGCTATAGCATGTGAGGAGCATCACTCTGAGTCCACTAGTGCCATGAATAGCCAAATGTAACAAACTGTTAGGCGTATTGGCTTGCTTTTGTATGTCGTCACCGCGAGAATCACCTTTTAATGCAAACAGTTGCGAATAACACCCGCACGCAAAGATGTACATTCATACCCCTATTCAATACAACTGTGTTATCGGACTTTTGTTGTTTGTGCTGCATGGAATCTCGCGGTGACGCAAGATGACCCGAAAAGGCAGCTTCACTTATCAATTGACAGGTCCTACATTTGCGCGATTGAACTCACGTTTTCTTAATTTACCAAGGCTTTGCCAGGACTATCTGGTTAGCCCAATACATCTAAAATAACAAAATTCTGTTGAAGTTAATTTTGTTGGTTTTTGAATTTTGAGTTTCTAGACATGTTGTAATGCTGTTTATTACCATGTGTTTTTACCTTTGTATAGATTCTCAAGGTAGTCAAGCCGCATTCTATCATCCTGTTGCTCATGATGCTGGGATTTGCACAAGGCATTTCGGTAAGTAAAGCTAAAGTGTGTTGTATGTTTATGATTTCCCTTTCAAACTCACAATTATATATAAAAGGCTGTTCTTGTTCCATTTGTTCATTTTTTCAGTGCAGATGTCTCTCTCGAAGACATTGTTTCTTTTGTCGGTAAAATAATTGATTTTATACCACAATATCAGCTTCGAATGATCAATACAACCGTGTAATAACCCATTTAGTTATCTCACTAGTGAGATAACATTTTGGCGGGAACCGAGGCTGGTTTCGAAGTCGGGCCGCAAGAATTTCGGGTCTTTGACTTTACCACTGCACCACTCAGCAGCTGATGTCATCTTAATTTCATATATACCATTAAAATTGTCAATCAAAAACATCTCTGTTTGCGTTCGAACGGTGAAATTTGATGCACAACTTCCTGATTCATAAAAATATTGCACACACGAGAAGCCGTATATTAATGCCCATTCAGTTGACAAAAATGGTCGGTTAAAGCTCAAGAAAACTGAAAATTTTAGTCTGAAGATACCTAAAACTTGATATCTTACTTTTTGTGTGACAGGGCCAAGAAACGGTTACTTAATTAGCATTTTATGGAATTGAATGAGAACTATTTTCTTCCCCATTGACAACCGACTGTAGTGCGCAGACGACAAGTGAACAAGCAGCGAACCACTTCAAGTCGCATTTGAATTTTATTGCTCAATCTCTTCTTTTATTTTTGATTATGTCATGCTGTGTTGCCAATGTAACAATGCAATATAGTGAAATAAAGTCAATGTTTTACTTTATTGGTGGCCATTCTCTATCAATTCAAGTATTTTAATTTTCTTCAAATAAATTCAAAATGCTTTAATCAAAAATTTCAACATAAATGTTGAGCTCAGTACAGTGTTTTGCAATAAAAAAAACAAGTAGACAATGTTTTGATGACCAAGGCGTGGGTCGAAACTGTTAAGCACCCAGCGTGTTCCATTTGTCTGCTGCGTTTTTCCTTTGGCCTAACAGGTGTCGGTTAGTGCCTGGGACAAATAGATACATTGCATAGACAATCCCTGAGTTGCTTTTTGTTCCGTCTAAAGAAAATTTAATTTCGAAAATATCTTCTGAAAATGAACAAAAAAGTGCATTAGTAAAATCGACAAGTTTTTAAGTGGTCTCAAAAAAAAACAGTCGGTAAATGCACTAATTTTAGTCTCAGTTCTTCCATGCGTGTTCTCCCGAGAGGTTAGTACCTAACGTGCAGACGAGCACTCCAAATTGGAACGATAAGTCCCGCGTGGTTGCGCTGCACGCGAAACAAGATGGCGGACGACCTTTGGAGCCTGACGACAATAGGTATCCGGACTATACTTGTAGGGCAATGGTAGGATTAGGCAATGACCATCGCCTCTGTTCGGGCCAACAGAGGCGATGGTCATTGCCTATGGTCGGATATAGCGGTCCTGGATTTAGAGAACCAGGCAGTCACTAAATAACGGGCAAGTTACTTAGTGGATGAAACTGGCACTCTTAAAGGATAATGCCACCCGATTTAATTAGTCTTTTTTGCCATCTTAATCGGTCTATATCCACATCGCCTCGCATATGGTCGACCTTACCTCGCCTAGACACAAGAAAGAGGTGTCGCGTTAACCTGCCGGTGAGGAAGGTGAGAAACGACGCTAGCGACGTCAGTGGTTCATATGCAGAGTGAATGCCGCTATGTTGCGGTGCATCGTTCCCTCTTGTCCGAACTTTTAGCAGCTTCGAGGAAAGCGGGTATATCGTTTTTTTTTTACTTCCCCGAGAGTCCGAAATGCTTAGGAAGTGGCTCATGGTAGTGAAGAAGGAAATGTACGCCGTAAATAGCAAGCATGAGGCCGTGAAACATCTCCGTGTCTGTGGCCTGCAGACGTCGACAGTGCCTGACAAATGCCGGCTTACCCAATAACTCCATACGTTCCGTTGTCTGTGCTTGTTCACGGCGCCTCTCTAGTATTTGTTCATCACTGTATTCCTGTTCAAATTGATAGCCTGTAAAACTTAACGATCCACCTGCGAAGTCGGGACTGATGTCGAGCTCTATAGCTCGTCCTTAGTCGGGATTGCGAGTTGTCATGTTGGCGTTTATTACTCAGCGTTCTGTTTCAAAATGAATTATTCTCACCCTAACCAATACTTATATAAATCTGAAACAAAGAGTGTCTCATTAGATGCAATTTGTAATGCCTTTGGAGTGTTCGTGAGTGCAAATGATTTGGGAAGCCAGCAATGAATAAATCACTGCGTTACCGGCTTTAGGTGCAATAAAACTAATTGACGGGTCACTGAGGCCGTGTGACTAAGCTCATGCTAATTTAGTGTTTGCTGGCAGAAACTGTTGTGAAACAACTCGATTTCTATCCCACGACCAGGTACGTGTTAGGGGAATCTTTATTTACATTTACATTACTCAGTAATGATTGTCAATATACAACTTCTGCCCTGACGGTACTGTGGCCCAAAGCGGAACTGAATTCGCGGTCCCCGACGAGTAAGTAGATTTGCAGTTTCGTGGCTAATTCACCAACATAATCACGTGCACATTACTTTGGGTCACTAGTATAGTATTTTCTTGACTGGAAGTTTAGTTTCCACTGAACTTTGGCTGGTTTGTTTGTGATGTCTGTTCAGTTTCCGAGCCACTGGCCGGAATAACGAGTCAATCCGGCCGGCCGCGACGGGCCTGATCGCGCTCCGAGCCACTGGCCAGGATAACAAGCGTTTTGTTTTTAGAACTCAGAAAATCACAAGTCTAAACAACATAGATCTAGGTTCTCCTGTCTGTATCTCACGGAAAATACTTCGAAATTATCTCCGAACACACCCCAAACTCCCTTATTGGCCTGCCGAACTTTGTAGGCTACGGTGTGTCCAAATACCAATAATTCCGTAAGAGCGAAATAAAACAACACGTTTTTGTAAGAACGCGGTGTATTTTTAAGGGCGTTACATCGAAGTTTGATGATTTATTGGTGTTAAACAATGACTCCAAGCGATGAGCTGACACCAGTAACCCCTGTTGTGAACTGCTGAACAGAATGCGTGTGAAATCGATGACGTAATTGGATAATTTCAACACCTCCGTCTGCCGTCAGGTGTCAGGTAACGCAACCGCACGTGTAGTTATGGAGTAGAACTACTCGATCTAAATTGATACAAATTAGCGTCCCCTCCCCGTGAAATGAATTTTTCTAAGCGCCCGGTATACAGCTTTTCACCAAGCTAGGTGATGCTACGACATATGCTTTGTTGCTTGTACGGATTGTTTCCAATTTTTTATTTTTTCCATAGCATAATGATGGTGGAAATGAAAACGTTGCAAATTTGAATTTTAATGTTTGCATAATCCAGAAAATCAGAGGTCGCTAAACCTAGTTTTTTAGAACATTTTCGGCGAAAGACTAGCAGAAGATGCCCACTCTTTCAAAATTTCCATTAAGGTATTAACTATTCCATGCAGCATTATTTAACTGGTCTTGGCTAATTATCATTTTATGGCCTGGTCATCCATTCAGCCAATTATTCACACATGCTGACGCACAATTACAATAGAAGCCTGATGAGAGTGAAGGTGGATAAATGCACTGTTCCTATAGTTTATTGTGGTAGTGAATGTGTTTACCACATGTATTACACGTTTTATATTTTGTGCAATCAGTACGTAACAAAATTCATCGTCACTCAGATTCCGTTTTCTTTATAAAAAATGAAGTAATTTTCTTCATTGCACAGTGGAGCAGGCGACGGAAAAGGCATTTGTAGTGCGCAGCGCCACTGCCTGTCGCCAGGGATATTACGGGAGAGCCTAGTGGCTAGGCCCTGTATGCCGCACGCATACAGGGGCAATAGTACATCCCCACAAAAAGTTATGAATTTCAAAATGCAGGAAGTAAAGTCAAATGAAACGTGCATTTATGCTCATGGAGGTATAGTTAACACATACCATGAGTTGGGAGACGATGCAGTCAATATAATTTGAACAAATCATTGAAAATCTGTCGCGGTTTGCTCCACTTTCTACCACCGGTGCCATTTTGAGGAAGTTATGTGAAATCACGCATGTTGACAAATGAAAAGTCCAAGGTACACACATCTTACAAATTTTCACCTGATGCCTTCCCGTTTTGCAAGTGCCTCGAGCCAGCGTCACGTGCTTCGCTCAGTACGTCTCGCACTAGCCTTTACCTAACTCACGTGACTCAGTTGAATTACTTTGTGGTTATCGTGCGCGTGGTGAAAAAGTTAACGGTGATCAAAAAAGTGGAGTTGGAATTCTTTGCCAAAGTCACCTTAATTCTTGTAACTAAGCTTCATCAGAGATATGTGTAGAAGTAAAAAGGACCACTGGAGAAAGCAAGCGCTTTTTAAATGATAGTTTTAAGTGTGGAATGTATTTTTGACAAGGTGAAAGCTCTTTTCGGTGACTGGATTTGGCCTACCGCCCGTTTAAAATACATGGGACGAAATTCGTACAGAAAGTGATTGGAAGTATTGCAGTCCCTAACTGGCCAGCCGAGGGGCTGCGTGTTGCCTAATATTTAGCCATAGTTCCGTTACGATTGCGCCGGTTGTCCGAATCGGACACTTGAAATTGGATCTGAGCCCCCCTTCCCCAAACACACTAAAACTACACTCATTTAAATCTTGTTTCAGCTGTATATTGTTAATTACCGGGGTTAATTAATAAACTCAATATTTCCCTAAGCTCTTGCTGTTTTTTTGGCAACCTGCTAAGTATAGGCTCTGCCGTGCGACCGGCAGTGGCGCTGCCCACTACGACTCTGTTTCCATTGTCTGCTCCACTGTGCAGTGAAGAAAATTACTTCATTTTTATGCGCCCACATATTTATATGTGGACGCATTATGCCGTCATCTCTGTCCGTCCGTCCATCCGTCCGTCCGGGCGGCGTCCATCTGGCGTCCGGCGTCCGCTGCTCTATCTCCAAAACCCTTTGACATACGTTCATGAAATGTAGCACTTGTGTTTCACTCATGAATGGGACGGCATGTGCGAACTTTTGGACGGATCCGACTACTGGTGTGCCCCCTAGTGGCAGTTTTATTTTTTTACGCTTACCTTTGTATCTTGAAAAGTCCTGAACGGATTTTCATGAAATTTGGTATGTAGGCACCTATTAGTGAGATGACGCTATCCTCTCGTTTTCAGATGGATTTGACATAGTTTGCGCCACCTAGTGGCCATTTTTATTGTTTTCGAGTCTGTTTTTGTGCGTCCACCCCTCTATCAACCAAACCGCTCTAAGTATGATTGTGAAAATTGGAATGTATGTTCTTACTATGAAGAGGACGGTTGACGCTGAATTTCCCATGACTTTGATTACTGTGGCGCCTCCTAGTGGCAGTTTTTTTTGCGCCCATGGCTGTATCGCCCAAACCGTTTGCAGGATCTTTACTAAATTTAGTAAGTGTATTTATGTGATGTTGACAACGGACGATGACGACTTTAGGATGATTCTGACTACCGGTATGCCTCTAGTGGCAATTTTAGTATTTTACATTGACCTCTGTATTTTCATAGGTCTTCAGGTGTATACTTTGTGTTACTTCGTGACTATGAAGGAAAAGTTCCAAGTAGAAATTTGTTTCAGGCATTCTAATGCTGTGCTAATCTCGTATGTTGGTAAATTTGTTTTTAATTTTATGTTTTTGTGGTGCTTTAAGCAACTGATGTATAGGATGTGCTTGTATTATGAAGATACTCACATTTTGCCCCTAGCCTATTGAGACAGTTACCATGCCTTTCCATTTTGCAAAGTACAACAAACTACACATATGCCCTCTACTGGCCACTTTATGGTACCAATAAACAACCCTAGAAGGATACCGTATACGGTGCAATTGTGGGCGCATTTCAACGCTCTGCGTTGCTCTTGTTTAAAGAAAATAGAATCTGAGTGGCGGTAAAAAAAACAGAAGCTACTGGTAAGATGTGAATTTTAATCGAAGCCTTTAGTGAATCACTCAGAAACTCATAATTCTCTCTTTGTCAAACCTTAACTTAAGACGATTTCCAACGCACTCGCGTCATTATTGCCAACACAAAAAACGGATTTGGTCTTTTGGACAATTGAAGACTACTTTAAATACAAAAAATTTGTTACGAACTGATTGCACAAAATATAAAGCTTGTAATAAGCATTACAAAAAGAAGTAGGTTTTGCGCGCAAACGCTGTGGACCATAAACAAGTAGGTCTCTTGGAATCAAATTAGGAGTTAAATCGCGGTGGTGCAGTGGCAAAGCACGCGCGCTCTATCCGCCAGGTTGTGAGTTCGAGTCTGTGGTAATCGCAATTTTTCCTGTTTGACATGTTCTCCGTGTGTTTTTGCCTTTTTTTCTTGGATAATACTTCGGATATCAAGGAAAATGCTTGATTTTTAGAGGAAAAAACAGAAAAACTTCCTGGGCGGGAGGGGGGCAAACCCAACTCCTGACCCGTCCTCTGGTGCTATGCGCATCTACAATCGTGCTTTGCGCAAGTGTTTGCAGACAAAATGTTGGGCCCCCCTTTTGATATCCTAGATCCGCCACTGCACGGTACTGTTACTCCGCACTTTTGTAAATTTATTCATGTAATATCAATCTGAGGGTAAAAGAACCTTGTTGGGAAAATCTGCTGTTATGACATTTTTACCTCCTTTTGGCGACACACTGGAAAATCTTATCGCTACTTTTACATTTTCTGTCGCCAAAAATGGCGACCTGAAGAACGACTTTTCGAGCTCTTTGCTAGCGTAGTAAAGCAAATAACGTATTCCGATCACCTGAATAGAATTGGCGCTTATTGATTTGTATAAGAATGAAAATTTCCATTTTACAGATCCAAAAAGCTTGTACGAATTATTTTTTCCGACGCAAGATATGTGTATGAACTATTTTCCTTCGGTCACCTTCTGCATGAACTATTGGAGACAAACGCCATGTTCAAGGTTCCTGTACGAACTAATAGAGTGTACAAACTAATAGAGAAAACAACCTAGTCTTGATAGCATGTATAGAATTTATAGTTTTGTTACTTTTAGTAGCAGGCCATAAGTTTTTAATTTACAATTTGGCATGGCATTGCTGAAGAGCAGCGAAGTTGTGACATTTCATCCAATATGAGTGAACCTATTAAAAGGGAACTGTAGAGTTTCTCTGACTAAATTTTGCTTAGTTTTCTATGCATAATGTGGATTGACCTTTCGCAAGCTCCGCCTCTATGTGACAAACAACAAGGTAGAGGCAAATACACTGTAGCTAAACGTCGTTCATGGTGGAATCGATGAGTGTTTTTTGCACTATCTGAAAACGCTTTGACAAAGACAACAGATGATGCTTTTCAGCAGAGAATAGTACGTTCATGATGTGGGAATTTATTAAGGTGACTGTAATATTCTGTATGGTAATCTATTTTGCCCGAGGTACGCCATGAGCTATGTTGCAGAGTAAAACAAGATGAGGATTGCGAATAATGTCATTAATTATTACGTAAGTAGAAGAACTATAATTAAGATTCTGCAAGATGGGTATGGAAAAAATGGCACCTGCGTCTTCAATGAATAGCTCTTAATGATGGAGCCAAAACAGAAGAACTGCCTGAAGTGCCTAAAGAAAATGTACAGATTATAAACACAAAACTTGAAAAGACCTAACAGGTAATGTATAATGAGAAAAGGAAAAAATTTGAACAGACACCTGGGTTGGGCAGTGGGAAAAAATGCAGAGAACCAAATGAATGTAGGTCTTGTAAGCGGCGAGGTAGGTTGCTGAATGAGCTAGACCAATCAGGTGTTACGTAGAGAAATGTATTATTACGAGGGTAGAACCTTGTGGCTATAAATAGAGATGAGTAATGCAAAGTAAACCCTAAGGGTTGATATCAAAATAAAAGTGACAAATGTCAAAATAATGACGATAAATGCATTTAACAAGTTAGATTTAATTTGAGTGCGCGTATTGGTTGTGGTGAACAACGTGTTTCGACGAACAAAGAACGATGTATTCAAACTCTTAATTATTCTACTAATAGCAATGAATAAACATCTAGTCATGGCGATGTGACTGGTATCACCATCTATTGAGTAGACAATACAACATCCTCGTTATAAAACAAATCGCTACGGAAATGAGTAAGGTAAAAAGTTATAGAACACTTATGTCCGTGAATGTCCGGGAGGCAAATTTACACAAAAACAGTTAACTACAGCTAATCTCTATGCTATAACATGTTGTGATTTCCACAACTGCTGACTACAAGTATTGCAGAAACGTGCTGTTTAAATCATTAGCAGACTACCGTATCAGAGTATTGAACTGTGTGGCTCAGCGGTTTGAGGTCGGGATTCCTGTTTGGGATACCTGGGTTTGAATCCGGCCTTCACTGGCTGCGGCTATCGAACATTGCACAAAGGTGTCTCCTACTCCTCTGAGCTCGGTCTTACTAGCGAATGTGTGCAAGGGGGTGAATTAGAACTTGGATGTAATGCAAGTTAGTTGCTCGTATGAAGTCTGTGAGGCTGTGCATAATTGACAGTATTAACAAGATAAGTCTATCTTCATTGAACAAATTTTTATTGGGTCTATATCTACTTTTCCCCCAAAATGTGAACATCCTCGTAGGTGTTTTCTCAATACAAGAAAACACTGTTATAGTTGAATGTCTGGTTTTTGAGCAACGACGGAGGGCTGCCTATAGTGAACTTACCGTCGGTTTCTATTGTATTTAAAAGTATGGAACACGTACACGCATACGTGTCAATCCACAATCAAAGGAGACACTGGATGAAAACCATACCTGTATTTGATGAACACTTTCAATTCCAAATTTGAAAATGCCTGCCCTTTACCATACTATGCTAGCAAGCAATATCAGATAAGAAACCTGTTTTTTTGCTGTTTCGTTTCTTGTTCGGTTTTAAGGCATTCACACCGAACTACTTTTTGGGAGCTTAGCGTTATTTAGCTTAACTTAAGGTTTAGACATTTACTTCTAAACTCCCTTTTTACACTACGGTGTAACCACCATGTGTGTTCAATGCCGTTGAGGCTCCTCTAGTCATCTGTGCGCTTCTGTCGTCTGAAGTTGGCCAAGTATGGCCGGATGATTATGTAAAGCGCTTTAAATCAGAAGTAAATTCAAAATTATTACTAACTCCGTTATCATTGTAGTTGGTTGTGCCAGTAGCTGTAACAATTTTGTTGTTGTCCATAAGATAGGCTGGGGCTAGGCCTTCTTCGTGGGTGGTTTGATAAAACCCCTCGAACCCCCTGGCTACGGGCCTGAATTTGACAGCTTCAATGGTGTGGTTGGTTTTTTTGGTATTTTTGATATGAAATTAGTGATTTAAGCATCTCTGCTGCAAGAAGGTATTGCTACCCACCATGTTTATTAAAGGAGAGTGACACCCAAAAACAACCTATTTTGTATCAATTTAGATAGAGTAGTTCCACTCGATAACAGCAAGTACAGCTGTTTTACCTGACGGCAGACGAAGGTGTTGAAATTAACCAATAATGTCAGAGGTTCAAGTGCAGTCTTTTCAGCAGTTCAAAACAATTAAAGCTCACTGGTGTCAGCTTATAGGTTGAATTGATTGTTTTACACCAATGAATCATCAAAATGTGATGTAAAACCCTTACAAATACTAACAGTTATTAAACAACGGTGTTATTTTATTTGGCTGTTAAGGATTTTTATGCACCCCCGGAGTGGTCGCATATTGCCGTCATCTCTGTCTGGGCATTCTTCGTCCGGCGTCCACAGCTGTACCTAAACCCTTCACAGGATCTTGATGAGATTTGGCAGATGTGTTCCTATGAAGATGACGACAGGTGATGACGAATTTCGGAACTCTTCAACTACAGGTGTCCCCCCACAGACAATTTTAGTTTTTTTACCCTTACCTCTGTATCTTTGGAGGTCTTCAACGGATTTTCCTAAAATTTGGCAGTTATGCATGTATTAGTAAGATGATGCCATCATTTCCTTTTCGGACGGATTCGAGGTACTTTGCGTCACCTAGTGGCCATTTTTACTGTTTTTGAGTCTGTTTTTGGCGTCCCGTCCTTCTATCAACCAAACCGCTTTGGGGAGGATTTTGAAAATTGGCATATTATGTTCTTACTGTGAAGAGAGTGGCTGACGATGATTTTCAGACAGCAACTGTGGCACCTCCTAGTGGCAGTTTTGCGCTCTTGGCTGCATCTCCTAAACGCTGTACAGAATCTTTATTGAATTTTGCTGGAGTATTTATATAAAGTTTTCAACAGAGAACGATGACTTTGGGACGGACTGGACGACCGGTGTGCCCCCTATTAGCAATTTTAGTTTTTTACGTTTACCTCTTTATCTTCAAAGGTGGTCAACGGATTTTTATAAAGTTTGGCTGATAAGCATCTATTACAGAGGTGACGTTATCTTTCGGTTTTTGTTGAATTCGTGGAATTTGCACCACCTAATGGCCATTTTTACTGTTTTCGAGTCATTTTTGGCATCTGCTCCTTTGTCAACCAAATCACTCTATGGATGATTGGGGAAATTGGCATAAATATTCTTAATGTGAAGAGGAGGGCTGACTCTCAGATGATTGTCCGACGAACTTGACAAATGTGGCGCCTCCTAGTGGCAGTTTTTTTACGCCCATGGCTATTATCTCCTAAACTCTCAGCAGGATCTTTATTAAATTTAGCAAGTGTATTTATATCTACTTGACAACAAACGATGGCTACTTTTGGATGCATCGGATTACTGGTGTGCCACCTAGTGGCAATTTTATTTTTAATTTTACCTCTGTATCTTCAAAGGTCCTCAATGGATTTTCATAAAGTTTTGCAGATAGGTATCTACTAGTGAGCTGACACTATTCTCTGGTTTTCGGTTTGATTCGGGATATTTTGCGCTACCTAGTGGGCATTTTTACTGTTTCAGAGTCTTGTCATTTGGCGTCTGCCCCTCTGTCAACCAAACCACTCTAAGGATTTTTGTGGAAATTGGGATGTATGTTCCTAATGTGAAGAGGAAGTCTTACGATGATTTTCTGACGACTTCATATACTGTGGCGCCTCATAGTGGCAGTTGTTTTTTTGCACCTATAGCTTCCTACTGGCATTTTTATTTGTTCAAATGTTTTCCTCGGTTTCTCAGATGTTCCTTGACGGATTTTTATGAAATTTGGCAAATAGCTTTGATGACACGTACCAGTTTTCAGATGGATTCAACGTATTTCGCGTCACCTAGTGGCTATTTTTATGTACCGTCCAAATAAACACCCCTTGAAGCACACCATTTGCGGTGCATCCGTGGGCACATTTCAATGCTCCGCATTGCTGTTGTTAGGTATTTAAACATACCGTAGCCTACAAAATTGGTAAGCCAATTTACCGCAAGGTTGGTTGCGGGAGTTTGGGGTGTTTTGATGATAAATTCAAATTAATCTTCCGTGAAATATAGACAGGAAAACATAGCTGCTTGTTGTAATTTTAGACTTTTTTTTAGTTCTTTTAGTTCTTGTGTGTTAAAACACTCAAAATACTTGCTATCCCGGCCAGCGGCTAGCGGAACCCAATCAGGCCCATAACGGTAGGGAGGACAATCAATAAGTAGGTTACGGTGCTCCATATCTGCCTCCGTGTAAAACCCACGTCGGTAAATTACCCAATTTCAGACTTCAAAGTTAACTATAAGATAATTTTGTGTTATAAATCGTTACCTTAGTCTTTATTTGTAAGTTTGTAATCTTTTTGTCTCAAATTATCGCTGATAAATCATTTTTTGTAAGCTTTTTTAGCGCACGATTTTCCGCCGTGCGATCAACTTTCGAAAAAGTACCTCTTGTTCCTCCTATTCAAAATAGCATTATACTCTCAATTACAAACATGAAATTTGGACAGGATGTAGTTTAGATGCGTGCGCATCTCCTCAAGTTGTTTTCTGGAAGTCAAGGCCAAGTTTTCATGGCGAGTTTTCGATCGTCCGGAAGGCCTAATTTTGGTCGGTCGAGAGATTGATATTTTTCCATTTACGCAATATGCCCCCCCAATTTTTAGATGAGGAATTTATCACTCTTTTAACTGGTAGTTATTTCATTTTTAGAAATTCTGTCAAACTGCTGCGCATTGGCACTTTTCAAACAGCAGTCGTTAGTTCACTAAGTGGCCGCATGTCAGCGCCACCAGTGGCTACGTTGAAGTTCAATGGCATCGCAAGTTCACCATTCGAAATAAAGTTGTTACAAAGTTTTTAATGCGTAAATGATGAAATCCTTCATGTTAAGAATGATTTGTTTTCCCAAATGGTCTTTTGTCTACTTTCTGATGTTTTTTGCCACGACGCGATCTAATAGTACATGGGTGGCACCCAGCACTGAAAAAAGTGGGGGAGCTATAAGCCTCCCCCAGCCCCCTGTCACTGTCAGCAATGATGTGTTGCCCATGTAGTAGTATTCAGGGGCAGATCTAGGATTTTTAGATAGGACCCCCCTCCTATCTAAAAATCCTAGATCTGCCCCTGAATACTACTACATGGGCAACACATCATTGCTGACAGAGTATTACGCAGGATTTTACCCGTAAGATATTTGCACCCTCAAACTGCCAAATGAAATATGTGAGTTTTAGTGGGGCCACGGGCCAGGCCCCCTTACCCCCCAAATCCACCAATGTGATCTTGTGATTTGATGTGAAATTTCCTTGTAGCTCAGAATGTATTTATTTCTGAGCTGATGTGATGTCTTTGCTCTTTACCTTTTAAGCTGTGTATTTCATTGTTTTCATCAAATATGATGAGCCTGTTCTATATGCTAACAACACACTTAAACAGCAATATCTCTGTAGAAATCGATCCAAATTTTATATAATACACACCACCATGTTTGACACAATGAGACGAATCTTTTTATATGCAGCACATGTATATTCTTTTATTTTTTACAAAATTATGTAAAAAGGCAGATATTTTACGCATAATCGTCGCGTTTCAACGGCAATTTTCTCGTTAACCACTCATCCAATTTTTCTGATTTTTGCTCCATTTTATTTCTCACACCAAGGGCTTTTCAAAAATGTATGACTCGTGGGTANTTGTAAAAAAAAAAAAAAAAAACGTCCTCCCTAATAACGGTGATTGAAGACATCACGAACATCAACCAGCCGAACTGGAAACTAAACTTCCAGTCACAAAAAGACTATACTAGTGAGCCAAAGAAAAAATGTGAATGCTGATTATTTTGGTGAATTACCCGGAAAACTGCAAATCAACTTACTAGCTCGTCAGGGGCCGTGAAGTCAGGTTACCCTTCCACAGAACTGTCTGGGCAAAAGTTGTAGGGTAACAATGATTCGAATAATGTATATGAATATCTAAATAAAGATCCCCCTTACATCTGACCATAGAATATGAAATCGAGTAATTGTTTCACAACAGCTTTTTGTCAGCAAACCCTGAATTAGCGTGCGCTCACACGGCCTCGGTGCCTGGTCAATTAGCTGGTTTGTTGCTGGCTTCTCAAAACCTTTGCACTTAGTCTCGCAAACACTCCAAGGCAGTACAAAATGTATCTAATGAGACAGACTTTGTTATAGTTTGATATAATCATTGTTTAGGGTGCACAGACAACGGAACATATGAATAGTTCTGAAAAACGTATGAACTTGACATGGTGTCAGTGAGTTGAGATACTTGCACGATAATGGAACGACTGACGCTTGCCTTTGCTGCTACAAAATTCCGCAAGTGAAACGAATTCTTGGAGAAGCACAGATGTGTCTCATGGACCATCCTGATTTTGCAACACATCTAAAAAAGGTGTGCTTATGACGTTTTTTAGGGCTGTGAAAAAGAAGTGGGGAAAACATCCTACACCCGGAGGAGCAAACAAAAGCCTAACGAACGAGTCAGTCATCAAACAGGTTACATAAAACGTTATGATCTCACGCCTTTTTGTTTATGTTTTCATGGCCAACTACAATTCTCCATAATCAAAAACTGATCAACAACCAATCCAAGTAAGTGCAGGCCACTGACAGTCACAGAGAAGTTTCACGGCCTCATACTTGGTATTAACGGTGTTCTTTTCATTCTTCACTACCGTGAGACACTTCCGAAGCATTATGGGCTCTCGAGGAAATCGAAAAAACGATACACCCGCTTACCTCGCAGCTTCATAGTTCGCAGAAACGGGAAAGATACACCACACCATAGCGGCACTAATTTTGCCGAAGAACCACTGATGTTGCTGCGTCGTTTCTCATCTTCCTCACACGTTAACCCGACACCTCTCGGGGAGGTAAGATCGACCGTATACGAAGTGATGCGGATATCGACCAAGTAAAATGGTAAAGAAGACTAGATTGGGTGGCATTCTCCTTTAAAGTAGGCATGTTAGGAATTCGTCTACTTTGTGGAAATTTCCAATAATTCACACATATGCCTTAATACTAACTCACTGCGTTGTTAATACTTGAACTTTGTTTGCTGAACTGAGTTCACATTTTCCTAGAGATCCTTGGAGACGTCTTGTCTCTTGCGATGGGATTATGTTAAGTACTAGTAGCGTGAACTTTTGTCACATGAGATCTCATTTACATAGTGCATTATCAATGACCCAGCTTACAATGGGAAAACTTTGGGGCTTTGATATAGATAGCTTCTTGTACCCCTTTGTTGAACCACTTCTGCTCTGATGTCTCCATATTTTTATTACCTAACTTTGGCATCGAGTCATGGTTATATACCGCAGGTTATCTTAACTCAGTTTATATTTTCTGTTTGTAGGCATCCTGTGGCACATATGTGCTTGAAACAAACCCGGAAGCAGTATGTAAGAAATGTCCTCCTGGGCACTTTGTTAAACGTCATTGTAATGCCAATGATGAAACTGAGTGTCAGGTGTGCCCGCAAGGACAGTATAATTCAGCATGTACCCAGTCGACCATGTGTGCAAGCTGCGACTTTACTTGCGATTCTTTATATGGGGAGGATGAAAAGGAGCCATGTACCATTGTGAAGAACCTGAAGTGTGGCTGCCCAGATGGCTTTTACAGGAACAACAAATATGAAGTGTGCAAAAAGCACACCTCATGTGACGCTGGATATGGAGTGATGAAGTTAGGTAATGGAATTGATGCTAGTCAGTTTACAGCAAAAAATCTACTTTCCGGGACAGAACAAAGTTGAAACTGGGAAATGTTTCAGAAACGCTGGTTAATTAATATGTACTTATTTGTGGCATGAGCTTAGATTTAAGTTTTTTACTAGTTTGAAAAGTGTGTTTGTGTAAATGAGTAGGCCAACGCTATGTTGTTTGTCTAGAGTTTGGAGTATTTGTTTAGGGTGTGATGTAATCACTTTCTGTCCCTATCAGTTCTCTTACCAAATCATGTACTAACCTGTGCTATTTTTATGCGCCCAAGTGGGTGCATATTGCCGTCATCTCTGTCTGGGCGTCCAGCGTCCGCAGCTCTATCTCCTTGATGATATTCGGCAGATGTGTTCCTATGAAGGTGACAATGGATAACGAATTTTGGACGTCTCCAACTTCCGGTGTGTTCTCTGGTGGCAATTTTATTTTTTTAAGTTTACCTCAGTATCATCTAAGGTCCTCAACAGATTGTCATGAAATTTGACACCTCGTCATCAGTTAGTGAGATGATGCTATCCTACTGTTTTCGGACTGATTCAATGAATTTTGCACCACCAAGTGGCCATTTTTACTGTTTTTGAGTCTGATTGACGATATTTACTCACGACTTCGAGAACTGTGGCGCTTCCTAGCGATACTGAGTTTTGTTTTTTGCGCCCATAAAGCTGTATGTGCTAAACCCATTGCAGGATCTTTTTAATTTAGCAAATGTATTTATATGAGGTTGACAACTGACGGCGGCAACTTTCAGATGGATCCGACAAATGCTGTGCCCCCTAGTGGCAATTTAATTTTTATGGGCCCACATATTTATATATGGACGCATTATGCCGTCATCTCCGTCCGTCCGGACGGCATCCATCCGTCCGGACAGCGTCCGTCCGGCGTCCGCTGCTTTATCTCCAAAACCCTTTGACATACGTGCATGAAATTTGGCACATATGTTCCATTCATGAATGGGACGGCATGTGCGAACTTTCGGACGGATCCGACTACCGGTGTGCCCCCTAGTGGCAATTTTAGTTTTTTACGCTTACCTTTGTATCTTCAAAAGTCCTGAACGGATTTTCATGAAATTTGGTATGTAGGCACCTATTAGTGAGATGACGCTATCCTCCTGTTTTCAGATGGATTCGACATAGTTTGCGCCACCTAGTGGCCATTTTTACTGTTTTCGAGTCTGTATTTTTGCGTCCACCCCTCTATCAACCAAACCGCTCAAAGGATGATTGTGAAAATTGGCGTGTATGTGCTTACTATAAGGAAGACAGCTGACAATGATTTTCAGACGATTTGGACTACTGTGGCGCCTCCTAGTGGCAGTTTTGTTTTTTTGCGCCCATGGCTGTATCTCCCAAACCGTTTGCAGGATCTTTACTAAATTTAGCAAGTGTATTTATGTGATGTTGACAACGGACGATGACGACTTTAGGATGATTCTGACTACCGGTATGCCTCTAGTGGCAATTTTAGTATTTGCCTCTAGTGGCAATTTTAGTATTTTACATTGACCTCTGTATTTTCATAGGTCTTCAGGTGTATACTTTGTGTTACTTCGTGACTATGAAGGAAAAGTTCCAAGTAGAAATTTGTTTCTGGCATTCTAATGCTGTGCTAATCTCGTATGTTGGTAAATTTGTTTTTAATTCTATGTTTCTGTGGTGCTTTAAGCAAATGATGTATAGGATGTGCTTGTATTATGAAGATCACTCACATTTTGCCCCTAGCCTATTGAGGAGACAATGACCATGCCTTTCCATTTTTTGCAAAGTACAACATACTACATATATGCCCTCTACTGGCCACTTTATGGTACCAATAAACAACCCTAGAAGGATACTGTATACGGTGCAATTGTGGGTGGATTTCAACGCTCTGCGTTGCTCTTGTTTTGTTTTTCTGTGTATCTCTGACGTTCCTTGATGAATTCTTATGAAATGTTGTTAATAGATTTCTATTAAGGAAACGATGACATGTTCCCGTTTTTGAATGGATTTGAGGCATTATGAGCCACCTAGTGGTCATTTTTTCTGTTTTCAAAACTGCTTTGGTGTCCACCCTCCATCAACCAAACCACTTTAAGGATTATTGTGAAAATTTGGGCATATGCTCTTTGTGCAAGGAGGACTCATTGACAATGATTTTGTGTGGACTTCAACAACTGTGGCACGTCCTAGTGGCAGTTCTGTTTTTTTAGTGACCATAGCTGTATCTCCTAAGCCTACTGCAAGATTTTAATTAAATTTAAGAAGTGTATTTATATAAAGTTGACAGTGGACGACGATGACTTGCAGACGGGGCCTACACACACTGTGCCGCCTACTGGCAATTTCATTTTTTCCATTTTCTTTCGTTTCTTTGAAGTTCCTTGAAAGATTTTTATGAAATTTGGTAAACAACTTTCAATTATAAGAAGTGATAATATGTTCTCGTTTTGGATGGATTTGACATATTTTGCGCCATCTAGTGGCCATTTCTATTATACAAATAAACACCCCTAGAAGCACACCATTTGCGGTGCATTCGTGGGCAGATTTCAGCACTTCGCGTTGCCCTTGTCTAACTTGCCAGACTTCAGTGCTGATTCCATGAAATCATCCCAAATTAGAACTGAGCTAAGTGCCTTAAATCTTGTGCCTATCTGTGTCATTCTTTACCCACAAATTTAATCTTTTTCTGCCATTTTACCTTCATGGGCTCTTCTTTGACTCATGACATTTTCTAATAATGTAATCAAAAACTGGACCATTAGTTCAATGAAAGTAAATTGGGACTCTGCCTGTCCTAGAACAACTTTTACTATGTGCAGCTTACCCCATTTTTAAATGGAGTTTCTACACACACATATATCCATTCACTAGGGTAAGGCACAAGTTGTCCCCCTATGCATGACAATTGGATGTCTGATGCAAATTTGCCAGTTGATAATTACATACGTGATGCCCCAGTTTTGTGGATACATGCAGTGATCAGAAGTCACATGGGTTACCGTTAGAATAAGCTGTCCCACCTTGATATGGTAGAGTTTGTTGTCATAAGTGGGGAAAGTTGTGCTTGTTTAAGTAGCGTCTAGACAGCCTTCAAACCTAGCAACAACTCATTCCAGGAGTAAGTCTGCGTGTGGAGTGTTGCATGAAAAGTTCCCAAATATTGACATAGAAATGTAACTAAAACAGCATACAAAAGGATAATGATATTTTCACCTCTCCAGTGAACTTTGTTGAGTCCCACTTTGAGACTGTTTAACGCAGCAAATACAGTTCTTCATGATAGGTCTGACGTAAGTGAACTTTCTTGCGCAATTAAATCTATGACCTGCGACTTGAGTCTGAAATTTAGTTTTGTTCCACATAACAATAATTTCTTAAACATCATTTATATAGTACTTGAGCAAGAGTGCAAAAATTCTGAGAACTGTTAGTTACTGAGATAATATCTATGTGATGCACTCAATAATTGTTTGAGTAAACTTTCATCAAGCAATGTTGGAGAGTTGGAGCGAAGGACCAAATTTGCTTTTTTTTTTCATCTTAAATCACTTTCATGAAAGCAATCCCAGAAGTAAAAGATTCAATTTACCCCTAGCAAAAAGTCACCAGCTTACATTTTTCTAGCTTTTTACGAAAGCTGTTCTGAATCTTAAGTTGTTAAATGGTTAAAACAAGAGTGAATTTCCCACTGGCCCATGTTGGTTGTGTTTTGTTTCACAGGGTCGGAAAACTCAGACACAAATTGCACGAAGTGTGCTAACGGTACCTTCAGCTCAGTGGACAAGAATCTGAAGAACCCATGCAAGAACTGGACAGAATGTTCAGGGGAACAGATGCAAGCTTCACCAGGAAATGCCACTCATGACAGAACTTGTACATCAGCCATTATTGACAAGACGATGAAAGGTGGTGAAGGTATATCTAAGTGATAACATTGCCTTGCGATTTCTCATCGTACAATAAAAGTGTCATCTGAAAAACTTAATTTGATTTTCAAAAAACTGCATGGTTAACTCGCAATGCTGCCTTGCCACTCTTCTTTCACTTCTAAATTTTTCTGTTTAAAATTTACTATTTGGGAGATTTCATTTATGGTACTTCTGTTGTTGCAAAATACAAATTACTTACATCAGAATTCTCACTCGTGCTCGATCTTCACACCGAAAAACCGATGATGATACCAAGCAGTGCCACACTGATACGGCGCATGTATTTAAATGTAGGTCACATGCATGATTGTGCAAGTAGACTGTTGTACTTCCACACAGATGAATGCACAGCCCAGCAAACACTGGTGGTGCTCTCAACCAATACAGGAACAGCAGTGACCATAAACAGTCTGCTGATACTGTATTCATGCTTTCAGCACTGGTGCGCTCAAGAGCAGATTTTGCTTTCCATCATCTATTGTTTACAAGTCACCAAATTATCTGTGTTGTCACCATATGTTTATGAGATGACAATTTGCATTTGAAAAACGATGTTAGTACTGGAAATAAAAATTCACTGCTGGTCACTCATTTAAAGGGTTTAACTGCTTTCACACAATAACTTTTGGAGTTGGTCCATGTCAGCTCTTAGTTACATGGCAGCCTTGAAAACTTTGTCAACATGAAAATTACTGATAGGATGCTGGTAGTCACTCTGGTTGTGTTTACAATGGCCAGTGTGTATATGTAGCCAATAGGTCAACTCAGTTGTGGAGTTTCACTTGATGATTGGATCATAAACAAAGTGAGAAGGTTGTTAGAGCTTTCAAATTTAGATGTTTTTTGGAAAAGCGTCTTAAAAACATGACTCCCAATTTGATATACTTTAAAAGGAAGTCTTTGAGTATTTCAAAATTGAAAAATATTTCATTCACAATAATCCAAAATTTGAAGATTTTGATAACAGATGGGCCCCTATGGTACTTTTATTTTGAGGGCAGTTTGTTTTTGAGTTGTAAATATATGACCCCCACCACAAGTGTGCATTGTGCATAATTATGTATTCGAGTATGATGGTTTTCTCTTCATTTCCACATGTTTTTAAAAGTTTTATGTTTAATAAAGAAACAAGAAAAAAGCAACTGCGGTGATTAACCTCCGCCTTCTAAAGCAAAACCACTATCTGTTTATACATTACTGTATAAATGACTCGGAACAAGGTGATCAGATACAAAATACTTGGTCTTCCTAAAAACAGGTAACATGTTGGCACACTGTCAGTTTGCACTCGTCTGTCAGTGTTACATTTCTGATAATGTACTTGGTTGCAGCTTGTCAGTTTGCAGTGTAGAAGTTCTTGACATGTCTTGTGTATTATGTAATCATGAATGGGACATTGTTATTTAGAGGCTAGGCAGCTTTTACTGTAATTGTTCAGTAGTTGCCGTGGTGAGTTGCAAGCACTAGATTTGCCAGAATTGATAAACTACTTCTGTCATGGTTTTAGTGAAGGGTACTTATGAGCAGTTCAGGACAATGTGGTCAACGCTGCCACATTCTTTTCTCTACGAATAAGGCTAAAAGCTAGTGTTCCTAGTAATTTGTTGCCATTAACCAAATGTCATGTCATTTCAGGTGGTGGGATCACTGATCAGACTGTGCTGGCCATTGCTGCTCCAATCTGTGGTTTTATAGTGCTGGCTCTGATTGCCTGCGGTCTTGTATATCTATGGTTTGTGTCTGTTGAGTACATATAGTTTTATCAATCATTTCCATTGACTTCCTTTTTGCTGAATAGCTGACCATTCTTAAAAAGATCACGTTTATATATTCTTGTGGCATATGAAAGCGAGGCTGGCCATGTCCAACGCCAGAAATTTGTAACATTCTTGATCCGTTAGGTGACGCTTAGCGCCATGTCCCTAACCAATCATGATAACGCATAGTTAGGTTAAAGGTCAGGAAGCTTGGGCGCTAGTACCGTGAGCTCGAAGTCAGTATGTATAGTCTGCAGAGCAATACTTGTCAAGTTTACAATAACAGTATCTGGAATTTCTGGAATCCCCTAGTTAACAGTATGACAGTGCTAGCTGGGGCATCGGGGTCACAGGTCTCTGTTAACTTGTACACATAACCATAACAAAAGTGAATTGAACGTCGGCCAGGCAGTCGCGTGTGCTTGCAATTGGCTAATTATGCGGGCTGGCAAAGCGGTTTTTATTAATTTTCAGATGTTTGCCAATACAAATTTGAGTGCGGAATCCACTTTTAAGTAACAGTATTGAATTAAGACGAAGGACAACGTAATGTGGATCACAAAAAAACCGAAATAACATTTGAAGATTTAACTAGTATCAATTACTCACAGGCGAAACCTGCATAAACCTGTATAAAATCCGAGTTTTTCAAACTTCGAAAGTATTTCTAAACTCATACCGGATGAGAAAATGAACATGACACTTTCTTAGCGATTCTGAGCTACGTAATCTCTCATCTACAAAGTGCAAATTCCATTGCAAGACAGCCAGGCGATCGGCAACATTTCATCTCACAGCACTGTACGTGGATCCATTTTCAGAACACAAGAGACGTGGAAAAATTTTCGAAAAACAGCATGAAATTTGGATCAGCAACCTCTGAGTACTCCTGGTAGTCACCTAGGCTATCTGCAAATCTGATGGCAAAATGAATTCAGCCACAAACTTGACTTCAGAATGAGTTATGCGCTCAAATATTGACTTCCGGACGATCTTTAACATAGGCCTGAACGGGGCAAACTTCAAGAGACGTGGAAAAATTTTCACCAATGTCGCTGATATTTGGCAGTAACAAGTCTTAACATACACTCTGCGCTACAGGCTATCGGCAAATTGTGTAGTTATCTCCCCTCACTTATAAACTCCTGATTATAGCCTGTTCTTGTGTATTTCTTATGGAGGGCTGCTGGCAAGATTTTGCGCATGCGCAGTAGTGCATGTTACAAATTTCTGGCGTTGCAACGTAATGACTGCCTCCATTTCGTGTACAGGCTGTCTGACGTTAGTACCCGATTTGAATTTGGTTTCATTAAAGTATTCCTCATGAACAACTTCTGAGTACCTCAGGTTACAAAGATTTGAAGAAATGATCAAAACATGAAGAAAGAAGCATCATTTGTTATAGTCACAAGTCCTCAGTCAGCAATAGGGTCGACACTCACGCGAATCTCGTTGTACTAAACCCACGATGCCACAATATCTGTCAACGAAGGACTTTTGGGGCTTGGTGTTTTCTTGCCATTGGAGGTCCACGTGTTCTTTGCTGTTTAATTTTTTACAAGTTTTTTTGGCTGTACAGTTTTTGTCCTTCCAATGCCAATGATGTATTAGTGCCGTCCTAGCTTACAACTCTGATGGGAGAAAGCTGGATGAATTTTAATGAGTGGTATTAAATTTTTCACCTTCCCAACTTCAATCAAAGACAGGAAAATGCAGAGCTAGTGGATAAAGCAAAATTGTTGGGTTAATTTTTAACCGAAAACAGCTGACATTGTGAATATTTCCATGGCAATACACCTCGACGGCTGACGTGTGGAGATAATGACTGACTTCAAAACTCAATGAAAACAACGTGCTTTGTTACCTCCGTGACAAAGGAGAGTGCTATCTGTGAGCTGTTTTTACCTAATGGTGATCAGTGTCTAATCACTGAGCTTATTGAAAGAGTGCACTTGTTGCTGGATGTGGGCTTCAACCTGACAACTATGGGACCTTTAAGTACAATATACGCCAAAAGTATTCATACAAAAACTTGACCGGGAATTCTCCTTCATGATGACTATCGGTAGAAGCCATTTGTCAGTGTAGCTTTCCGTAATGACTGAGATTAGAGGATATTTATCAGGAAAGCTATGTAAAACTATGAGGTTGCTAAGCTATTCTATAATTTCAATTTTCCCACTAGTGTTGTCATTACCAGTCATAATTATGGCAGAAGCCATGGTGGGAAATGGCATTCTATCTAGTGTCTTTTGTTCTGTACTGTAGCAGATTTTTATGCACTCATATGTACATGTGCACATTGTTGTATATGTCCGTGCATCCATCTGTCTGGATTCTATTGCTGTATCGCCTAAACTTTCTGCAGGATTATAATGAGATTTGACAGAAGTTGTGCTATTAAGTTGATGACAGACGACAATTTTCAGACTGACCGGCATACCATAGTGCACCTTGGTGGCAATTCTATTTTGAACACATGTCTCTCATGCAGGTTATCTCAGAGTTAATTGATAGATACTAATGAAATTTCAAATTGGTAAATGTGTGTCTATTAAGGAGATGGCAATGCCTTTCCGTTGGAACTGATTTGACTTATTTTGCACTACCAAGTGGCTATTTTTTAGTTTATTTATTTTGAGTCCATTTTCGACATTCACCTCTATCTGCCAAACTGGTCAAAGGATCGTTATGAAATTGGGACATTTTACCTAATAGACCACAGCGGACATTAAATGGCATAAGCCTGACTGCTGTGGTGCCCTTTAGTGGCAGTTTCGTTGTTTTGCATCTGTCACTGTACCTGACCTTACAGGATATATGACAGCAACTTTTCTGACAAATATGACTACTGCTGTGCTCCTGGTGGATATTCATTTTTTACTCGTTTAGCTCAGTCTGTTTTCAGAGTTCTTTGACAGAATTTCATGAAATTTAGTAAATAGGTTTCTATTATTTTCATATGAATTAAGGATAGTCTGTGCCGCGTAATGGACATTTGTCTCTCTGTACGACAAACTGCTCTAAGGATCTTGAAGAAAATTAACAGGTGTTCTGACAAATTTTAATATCCACAGTTCAATTTTAAACCCCTTGGAGGTTCTTTGTGAGATACAATAAGTGTATTCTATGGTTTTGGCAACAGATGAAAACTTCTTTTGGATCCTACTACGGCTGTGCATCAAAGTTGCCAAATCTATTTAAATTTTGTGTTTGCCTTTCTATCTTCAGAGCAAATAGGTTTCAGTGAATAAGACTATGATGCCTATCCATTCTTATGCACATATATTTATATGTGGGTGCATATTGCTGTCATCTCTGTCTGAGCATCCGGCGTCCGCAGCTCTATCTCCTAAACCCCTCGTATAGTAGGATCTTGATGAGATTTGTCAACTGTGGTCCTGTGAAGCTGACGGCGAATTTCCTTTCCGACGGATCCGATTACCGCGCCTCTTTATTTTCATAGGTCCTCAACGGATTTCATGAAATTTGGTACATAGGCATCAATTAGTGAATCGATGCTGTCCTCCCGTCTTTGGATAGATTCAAAGTTATTTTATGCCACCTAGTAGCAGTTTTTACTGTTTTGGTGTGCGGATCTCTATCAACCAAATCACTCTAAGGATGATTTTGAAAATTGGCACATATGTTTTTAGTGTGAAGAGCATAGTTGACGATGATTTTCCGACGACTTCAACAACTGTAGCGCCTAATAATAGCAATTTTGTTGTTTTGCATCCATAGCTGTTTCTCCTAAGCACACTGCAGGATCTTTATTAAATGTAGCAAGTGTATTTTTATGGAGTTGACAACGAACTTTCAGATGATTCTAACGAACACATTTTTTCTGTTTTGCTCTTTTTCTCAGAAGTTTCTTTGATGGTTTTTCATGAATTTTTATGAATAACCGTCTACTATGACAGGTATTACAGTATAAGCGTCTATTAAAGAAATGATGTCATGTTCCCATTTTCGGATGGATGCAATGTATTTTGCGCCATCTAATGGCCATTTTGACTGTTTTCTAGTTGGTTTTTAGCACCCGCCCCTATCAACCAAACCACTCTAAGGATTATTGTGAAAGTTGGCATATGTGTGTGTAGAGGGCAGTTTCTGATGATTCTACAGACTTCAATTACTGCGGTGCCTCCTAGTGGCAGTTTTTTTGCACCTATAGCTTTATCTCCTAAACTCACAGCAGGATTTTTGTTAAAATTAGCAAGTGTATTATGAAGTTGACAACGGACGACGACGACTTGCAGATGGATCCGACAAATGCTGTGGCCCCTAGTGCCAATTTCATTTTTTTCCATTTTTCTCTGTTTCTTTGAAGTTGCAAGACAGACTTTTAAGAAATTTAATAGTGTTCTGGTAAAGAAACGATAACATGTTCCCATTTTCGGATGGATTCAACATATTTTGTGCCATCTATTGTGTATTTTTTATGATACAAATAATCACTCTTAGAAGCACACCGTTTCACCGTTTACAGTGTATTTGTGGGCTCTGCATTGCTCTCGTCTACAACTAAGACATATTTTTTCACCACATTGTTTCCATTTTCATACTAACAGTCCCTAGAACCAAATGCCTTTGACCTCAATGTGTTTGTCAAACAAATCAAAAATGGTAAAAGATGGATTTAACACCAACTACTACGCACATTGACTTAGAATGTCCTCAATTTTTCAGGTTTGGTATGTAACTTTTTAACGATGTACAACAAAAATGGAAACCCTTTTCGTCATCATACCTCGAGTTGCTGTGAAGTGTATACTGGCTATTGTCCTTGAAAATTTGTTATGGTGTTGGATTTAGTGATTTTTGTTTTGGTCAAATTATGACATTGATGATTTCATTTCAGGAAAAGAAGGAATCATCCTGATGGAGACAACTCAGGTTTGTCTTGAAAATCGTGAGCGTGCTACATGTTCAATTATAGTGTGAGGCTTTTTGTTTGGCCAAAAAAGTATATTTGGTTCTGGTCTGTACCCTGACACATTTTGAGACCTGGGAAAGTGCCTGACCACATCAATTTCAGTCGAGGTATTGTGTTTTTTAAAAAAGTGGTGCAAAAGCACGCAAGCAAAGTTTGAAATGCCATGATGTAGTAGTTATGTACAAATTACCTGACTGTACAAGATGCACTGGGCACCATTTGAAAAGTCCACAGAGCTTGGTTAAGCCACTCGTATGGCGATTCACCAATAAAAAGTGATCACCATTATAGTGGAGCATAATACTGCAGTACTTGCCACGACTTGTGGGCTTCTGTCTATCGTGTAAAATAAATTACTTCATCCCTCTTAGCTCTAATCTCTGTCTTTCTCTGTGCTTGCCGCTAGTCATTTTTTCCGCCCTCCCCGTCAGTGCAGCAACCCTGCCGTAGTGCTACCCGGAATGGACACCCAACCCAAGCTATGTCACTATCCACTAAGTTAATTTTCAAAATGGTGAAGGCGTAATTTCAAAATCGGAAACAAATCTAAATTAATGTTTAGTACGTTGCACTTCTCCATGCATCTGAACTGGTGACATACTGCGTCCTATAAGTTGCCTCTTGAATGACGTTGGAAACAACACCATTAATTAACCAAGACCTTGTTCAGTCACTAACTTTCATTTTGTGCTGCTACAAGTTAATAAAAAGAATTTGTCATGATTACAGTTTGAGATGTGTGATGACAGTGCGCTGCCACAATAAAACTTTTTAGTAGCAACTTTGGGAGAAAGAGTGTTTCAGTAATTATATCTGGAAAATCGATTGACGGATTTCAATCGTTGTGTCTTGAGAAAGGTATGTGACAGCAATGTTCCTGCACCAGTCGATTTTTGGTGAATTGTCTGTCGCTAGAACCCCCCAGTAATCTTTCCATTTTAGAGATGATGGCATCTACCAGTTTTCAGCAGATTCCGAAAAAAAGACATTGTTGGTCACTCAATCAGGCGTGTACAAAATTCAATCTGTGATACCTGTCTAAGCTTGCAATATGTTATACTTCATATGAGTAGAAGCTACAATCTACACTGTTTCTGTTTTTCAGGTGATGCAATAGAACCAGATCACAACATCCCTGAACTTAAAAAAACTGGTAAGCTATAGGTGTCGTCTTGACTTGACAAGAGGGCAACATTTGAGGAACTCCGCATTGAACACCCCTAACATTTTAATGCATTAAAGGAATACTTTACAACTTTTAACAGCCTTTTATACATCCACATTAAACATAATGTTGTCGAGCGTATGGCATTCAGCATCACCCTATGGAGGATCTTCTCATGTGGTGAACATGCCCTAAGCAGCATCGCAACCAGATTATCCACATTCTTTTGGGCTCAGTTTCTGTTGTGAGTTAGTGATGTAGTACAATGAGATTCCATATAAGCCATGCTGGGTACTACGTTTCACTGACTACCTCAAGGCTTGTGCTTTTGTCGACAAATCACTATTCACCGATTTTGAAAATTCCAAAACCATCTTAATCTAATTTTCACTCCTCTACTCAGATTTTATAGTTTCCATAAGTTATCATATCCCATGAGGCTTTGAAGCCTTCTATTTAGATATCTGATAAGAAACTATAATTACCCTCACTATTCTATTGATGACCCCTGGTGAGGCTGAAATGTGGATGGAACCTATCAGCCTGGCCACAGGACATTGAAGAAATTCAAAAGATTAATTTCTCCGAATCGATCCTTACCTGGTTGAAAGGGGATGTTTACAGCAGTTACTGTTCCTATGAAACTAACAACAAATGACAACGGATCTATCGCTGTGCCCCTATTGGCAATTTGAGTGTTTTACGTTTGCCTATGTATCTTCAAGGCTCCTAAACGGATTTGCAGGAAATTTAGAATTTAGGTTTCTCAGTATTGCGGAGATTAGGAAGTCTTTCCATTTTTACGAGCCCACATATTTGTATTTGGACGCATTATGCCGTCATCTCTGTCCGTCCGTCCGGGCGGTGTCCGTCGGGCATCGGCTGCTCTATCTTCAAAACTGGTTGACATATGTTCGTGAAATTTTGCACACGTCCGTGTTCCTTTCTTGGATGGAACGACATGAGCGAAGTTTCGGACGGATGCAACTACTGGTGTGCCCCCTAGTGGCAATTTTAGTTTTTTACGTTTTTAGTCTGTATCTTAAAGGTCCTCAACATATTTTCACAAAATGTGGTATATAGGCATTTACTAGTGAGAACACAGTATCCTCCCGTTTTCGGATGGATTTGACGTAGTTTGCGCCACCTAGTGGCCATTTTTACTGTTTTTGAGTCTGTTTTTTAGCGTCCACCCCACTATCCACCAAACCGCTCTAAGGATGATTGTGAAAATTGGCATGTACGTACTATGAAGAGTACGGTTAACGATGATTTTTCCGACGACTTCGACTCCTATGGCACCTCCTAGTGGCAATTTTTTTGTGCCTATGGCTATATCTCCTAAACTGTTTGCAGGATATTTACTAAATTTAGTAAGTGCAATTTATATGATGATGACATGAGATGGCAACGACTTTCGGACAGATCTGACTTCTGGTTTGCCACCTAGTTTTATTTTTTTACGTTTTCCTCAGTATCTTCAAAGGTCCTCACCGTGTTTTCATAAAATTTGGTGTACAGGCTTCTGTTAGTGAGGTGACGCTATCTTTCCGTTTTCAGATGGATTCGACCTAGTTTGCACCACCTAGTGGCCATATTTACTGTTTTTGAGTCTGTTTTTTGGCTTCCAACCCTCTATCAACTAAACCGCTTTCAAGATAATTGTGAAAATGTGTGTTTTTACTATGAAGTGGACTGGTGATGATGATTTTCTGATGACTTCAACTACTGTGGCGCCTCCTAGTGGCAGTTTCGTTTTTTTTGCCCGTGGCTGTATCTCCAAAACCGTTTGCAGGATCTTTACTAAATTTAACAAGTGTGTTTATGATGTCGTCAACGAACGACAACGATTTTCGAATGGATCTGACTACTGGTGTGCCCCCTGCTGGCAATTTTAGTTTTACATTTACCTCTGTATCTTCAAAGGTCCTCAACCGATTTTCATAAAATTTTGAATATGGGTGTTTATTGGTGAGATGAGGCTATGCTCCCGTTTTCGGATGGAATCGAGGTATTTTTCGCCACCTAGTGGCCATTTTTGCTGTTTTTGAGTCTGTTTTTGGCGTCTATCCCTCTATCAACCAAATCATTCTGAGGATGATTTTGAAAATTGGCGTATATTTTCTCAGTGTGAAGTGGATGGTTGACCATGACAACTTTGACTACTGTGGCGCCTCCTAGTGGTAGTTTGTTTTTTGTTTTGTTTTGCACCCATAGCTGTATCTCCTAAACCCAGTGCAGGATCTTTATTAAGTTTAATTAGTGAGTGTGTTTATATGAAGCTAAAAACGGACAATGGCGACTTTTAGGCGGATCCAATGAAAAGTGTGCCCCCTAGTGGCAATTTCATTTTATTTGGTTTTCCGCTGTTTCTCTGAAGTTCCATGACAGGTTTCTATGAAATTTGCTTTCTATTAAAGAAGCAATGACATGTTCCCGTTTTGGGATGGATTGTACGTTTTTGCGCCATCTATTGGCCATTTTTATGGCACAAATAAACAACCCTAAAAGCACACCATTTGCGATGCATTCGTGGGCGCATTTCAATGCTCCACGTTGCTCTTGTTAAATATATTGAGGTTTTCTTAACCACTAAGCGGCCATTTTTATTATTTATGAGTCTGTTCGCTTCTGTCCGTTTCTCTATCTGTCAAACTGCTCAATGGATCATGAAAGTTGGCACAGATATTTGCCAGCTAACTCAACCTACGACAGTGAAAAACCTTTGCTCCACGCCTTGTTAAAGGCGAAAGCAACCTTTTTTCATGTCATGTTTAGCAAAAATAAGGTTCGTTGGTTATCCCAGATATATTTTCAACTTAATTACAGCTTTTTGTAATTTAATTAAATATTCGTTCTCTACTCCGGAAGTGACGTTTTGGGAGGCAAGCATTTCGCGCCAATTTCTTTTCATATAGTCTGACTATGAGAGCTGTCGAGTTAGTCATTGATCTACCTCGGTTGTGATAATTAAGTTCGGTCGTCGTTTGCTTTTGTTTACGAGTCAGTCAACATGCCACACTGTTGCTGCATACGGGGATGTACTCATTATGGCCCAAAGCCTGTAAGCAGGTCCAGTCAGTGAAGAGTACAGTTCATCGTTCAATGAACAGATCAGTGAGCCAAACTTTGATAAGTTTATGGTGGACTTGTTTAAAGTATTGGAGCTATTTAGAAGGTGCCAGGTGTGTGGCGAGGGAGTCACACGGCGGGGTGTAAGCAGTGTGTGTGTGCTCAGGTCACTATCCAGTGGGAGTGTGTCGTAGTACACTCTGGCAAATGGGACAGTTGTTCCTCTGTCCGTGAAACAATAATGAGTACATCCCGGTACGCAGCAACAGTGTGGCATGTTAATTGAGTCGTAAACAATAGCAAACGACGACCGAACTTATCACAACCAAGATAGAACAATGACTGACTCGGCAGCTCTCACAGTCGGACTATATGAAAAAGAAATTGGCGCGAAATGCTTGCCTCCCAAAACGTCACTTCCGGAGTAGAGAACAAATAATTAATTAAATTATGAAAAGCTGTAATGAAGTGGAAAATATGTCTGGGGTAAGCAACGAACCTTATTTTTGCTAAAAAAGACATGGAAAAGAGTTAATTGCCTTCGCCTTTAAAGGCGAAGGCAACCTTTTCCATGTCATTTTTAGCAAAAATAACGTGGTAGAACAATGACTGACTCGACATTTCTCACAGTCAGACTATAATGTAAAGAAATTTGCGCGAAACTCTTGCCTCCTAAAATGTCACTTCCGGAGTAGAGGACGAGAAATTAATCAAATTACGAAAAGCTGTAATTAAGTGAAAAATGTGTTTGGGATAATCAACGAACCTTATTTTTGCTAAAAGTGACATGAAAAAAGGTTGCCTTTGCCTTTAAGTCGCCCAATATTCTCTTGCATCTGTAGACCAGAAATCGCTGTCCAAGGATTTTGAATATTCACGAATTTCCTCTTTTTTTAACGTAGAAAGTATATCTGAAACTAAATAAGGCGATCCAGATCCTCCCAAGGATACTATTGTTTCATGAAATGAAGAATATAAATCGGTAAATAAAACAACAAAATTTACCGATTTATACTCTTTTTTTTTTTAGCAATGTACCGTATTATGGATATCGCAACGTTTTTGTTGAATTTCATATTCTTGTACTATTAGGCGAATGACATTTGCCAGTGCAAGCAGCAAACCTTCACAAACTTTCCAGACAATTTGATGAATAGTTACTCAGAATAAACCGTGTGCTTAAAAACTAACTCTTGCACATGACATTGTGCAGCCTTGCTGGTGATGCCACCAAAATGACATTAACCTAAATTTGAATCGGTGGTACCTGAGAACTGCAAGGTGCTCGCTGTACTACAAAATTTATCATTTTGTGTGGGTTGGTGCAGCACTAAAATAAATGGGGGCTCTAGCCCCCCTGAGCCCCCTTCGGGCACCGTCTATGTGACCATGGTCGGCGCAGCACTGAAATAGGTGGAGGCTATAACCCCCCATCCCCCTATGATGCGCTGCTCATGCTTTGCTGCTCAAGAACAGATTGGGCTATTTTTGCAATTTCAAGGGTGCCACAATGCTCATTGTAATTGTTTTTGTTTAAATATTTGCATGATTGATGTAAGGATTTATATATCCAGTTTTCTTTTCGTCATGCACTGGTCCTGGAGTCTTAACTCTTAATTATTTTTGGCATTTTGTGTTTTAATTTAATTGTGTGAATTCATGATAAAAAGTGACTATTAGTATGTTATGCTTCATGCATACGATTTTTCAGTCCAGATTTGCACTTGATGACCCATGTATTCGAGTTATCAATGCTTGAGTAACAACCATATATTAATAAAGCATAAAAATATTTCCAGGTGAACAGTGCAATGGGCCCACATGCGAGGCCTGCGCACGTCTGGTACAATGTGTATCAGACCGCGTGCAGTTATTTTTTTATTTAACAACTGGAAGTTTCGAGTGAAAACTTGGAGTTTTAGCTTTATGATAGGGTCATCAAGTACAAACTAGGATTAGACATTTATCCATGTCAGCCATTATGTAATGAACACAGGGTAATTGTCACTTATTTTGAATTTGCAAAAGAGTAGATTAGATTGAAAATGCCAAAAATAAGATTGATTTCGATTAAAAATATTAGACCCTTAGTCCAGTTACAGGGTTATAGACCCATTAGGACTGAGTTGATTAGATTGTTGGTTTTGTCTCGGTCTCAATGGCCAGAACAATTGGTAAATAGTAGAACAATGTCAAAATTCAGTAATAGAAAAAAAAATTGTCAACTATGTGAAGATACAGTCGTATACATCAGTGCTGTTGAAAATTTCTATTTAGAAAATGATGAATCTTCCTTTCAGATGCCACTTTCACAGCAGGACAACATGTAATGTCACAGGATTTCAACTTTTGCAGGTAATGATGACTTTCTGGATTGTGCATCATATTTAGCTCAACATGTCCTTGGAAAAGAGCATCGGTTCCTTTTGAGAGACTTGGGTAGGTATACACATTATGAGTTCTGTCACAGTCTTTGAGTTAAGGGATTTCAAAGGTAAGGCTCACAAAAGTATTGGTTGCATTTTCATGTATGTACCAAGTCTCTGATAGCACTATTTCACGATACTCAATTTATGTTTCTATTAAAGAGAGAATATGGCTGAGCCTGGATGGTTATACATCCCCCTGTCAATTAAATTGTAAGAAGGATCTCCAAAACATCTTATTATTTGTGCTTGTTCTAGGAAAATGTCACCAGCCAATTTTTAATGATTTTTTTTCTCCTCTCATTGCTCTTCGTGAAATTAAACAGATGTTTTTCCATGGCCACTCACACAAGTTCTTTCCTCTGATTGCCTTATTTGCAGCATGATAATATCCGATAAGCATAAAATTGACTTACCTGGCCATAGAAATAACAGATCAAACATGCTCATGGCAGGATTTCATAGCATCGCAATTTTGAGAATGTGTGCATTGCAATCGTTTGTGCGAGTTTTGCAATCTGGACTCTACAGTGCACAAGTATGTCCAGAAGTTGATGTTAGAATACAATCAAATCATGTTACAGTACAATCATGGTAGATTTCACTGCAAATTGTAAAAGAAGCATCTAAAATCCTAATTATAATCTAATCCAGGTACCAGAGTATAAACATCCTAAGTGAGAAGGTTTTCAAGATTCATGTGAGCGTTATTACAGTAGTAAGTTACGAGGTACTTGTATATTTCAATATAAATGTGTGCAATGCATGCATTCTCAAAAGAACAGTCACGTAGGATTGCTATGAAATACGAATTCAAATTGACGTTCCATACACATTGATTTTGGAAGAGTGTAGTTGCTCTCTGCCGCTGGCAAGATTGCTTTCCCTTGGTCCATATCATGGCGGCGACATCCCGTTGCTCCTAACTTGTTTGATTCTATAGCCCAACAACAAGTTGGGAAGTTTACCCACGTAGCCAACATCTTACACAACTGATTAACTCCATTTTGGCATTTATGGTGGGAGGGCCTGCGCTCTTTTGTTCGATAATTGCTCTAATCTCTGATCAGATCGTATCTAGACTGACTGGGCTGGGCTGATAAAAATGAAAGTTAAGTTGTAACGTATTTGAGCTTAAGCCAATAGCATTTCTGAATTCCTCGTCAAATGCTGATCATGCCAGGGGCGGATCCAGGATTTTGAGTTGGGGGGGGCAGGGCAGACATTCGCACCCCCGAGCTGCCAAATGGAATCTGCCGAGAAAATTAGGGGGCCATGGCCCCTTGCCCCCCCCTAAAACCGCCACTGCTTACGTAAACTTTATGAAACTGGACCAATTAATGGGCTTTTTTGCACACTTGCCGGCGTCAGGGAAATGAGTTGTGTCATGTGACCATCACGAGGAGGTGCTTATAAAATTAGGTAGCCTCGCATAGCAAGGCGTCAGTGAGTGTTTGAAACGTAGAATTATCACGGAGGAAAAGCCAGCGTAAAAGACAAGACAACATTTAGAACTGGCTGGGAGAGAAGTAAGCGATACTCGGCTAAGATGTGTGTTCAAGTTTCAAAGTTACTTAGTAACGTTTTTAGAGTTATCTAAGCTGCGCTACATCTGAAAACCGGCGGGACAGCTAACAAGCGTTCTCTCAAGCAATGGCATTTCTAAAAATAACTTACGGCCTTAGTTTAATGTTTGAGTATCACCTACAATCTTTTTGAATCCTACGGAAAACGAAGGGCAATATTTTAACGCACACAAATCGTCTCCTGAGTTCAAAATAACGCCACTGTCAGAACTGAATAAGTCAGTGTAGGCCTATCACTCCAGTAACCTTCAGGATTTATGCCGGGGTTATTTATATGAGTGCACGTGCTGAAGTTTATTAATTTCGGCCGCACATACTCAAGTCTACTCAAACAAAACGTACTACGTAATGTCTGTTCTGTGCCGCAGCTAGTGCTGCAAAACCTTGACCAGGGGTGGATCTAGGATTTTGAGTTGGGGGGCAGGGCAGAGTATTAGCCAGGAATTTGCCCATCAGACACTTGCACCCTGAATTACCAAATTTAATATGGGAGAATTTTAGGAGAGCCATGGCCCCCTTGGCCCCCTTGGCCCCCCTCTAAATCCGCCACTGCATGCTCCGTTTTTGAATCACCAAAATCGCCCTACTACAACAGAAGTTAAGCCAATCTATTCTGTCCAAACGGACGCCCTGGGTTTGACTGTGTTCATATGCGTTCGGTAATAGTGTACAACCTCCATACGTTTCCTTTGAAGCCTGGGAGATAATTGGCCTACGGTACAAAAGACTGAGCTGGGCAGTTAACAAAAGAGCCAGATGTTATCGCACCTTCAGCACCCCTCACGTCTGGAAAAGTTACTGAACGACAGAACGCTGATGTATCAATCTTGGGATCTGTCCATGATTGTATTGTTTTATTAGTGATACTGTAGTAGGTGCGGAATTGTAGGTGTGGAATTGTCAATTTTGGAGTACTGTTGGTGTTTTACTCAATTCCAATTTAAGTGTTTTCAAGCTGGTGATTGTATTTCAGGTTTGTTGGAAGCACATATTGATCGGCTACAGATGAGGTATGCAGATAGTGGTCCTGCAGAAGCTGTATACCAAGGAATGCTGATGTTTCGAAATGATAAACCAGAGCAGGCTGAAACACCAGAAATTTTGTTGAAAAAAACATTTGCTGTGGTGAAGAATAAGAGGAGTAGAAAGATCCTGAAGTACCTCGCTCAGGAGTTTAATGTTAGTCTATAGGACTGGGGAAGGTGCTGTATAGTTTGTCAACTTAGCGAACAGTGAATTTGTGTGGAGAGAAAATTGTAACTAAGTGTTGCTTTAATAAGCATATGGTAATCATCTTGATCACATACATTTTTACTGTTTAATTACAATTATGTCCTTTTTGTATTTTTACACTACAAAACATTCCATTTCACCTTTAAAAGTTTTCTCAGACTTCAATAGTTCTTCAGTGCATCAAGTTTTTAAAGTTTTTAAAGATCTTATTTTTAAAGATCTGCATTGGGTGGATTCTTATAAGCCAATTCACTCTATAGTATTGTTATAGCAGTAGTGTTAGTGACAAGTATGTTGTTCATTGAATGTGTGAATTGTAATAACGACCTGTACTCAGCCTGAGTTGAGCTTATTTGTACTTCATAATGAGACATAATAACTGTTATCAAACACTGCCATAAAATCTCTCCAATTTCGGACATATATTATTTCTAAAATTATCCTTTTTTGTTCTTTCAAGATCTCACAGATTTTCATATTTTACGATTGTAGCTATGGTAGAGAACTTGAATATGGCAAAGTATTAATTTGAGAAAATAGAATTTAGTTTGTCTGCCATTTTGTGTTCTATATTGGTGAGATTTTATCACAGAACTACATCTATATTTATATGGAAGTTGTCATGAATTTGACATTGGATGTGGAGTTGTTGGCCTGTTCAGGTCTTGTTGAAATATGGACACGTTGGTCCACAGAATGTTATTTGATTTAGATCTGTGTAGGGCATGTGGTGATATGATCTGAGTAGGCTACATTTGTCTTGTTGTTAAAATATAAGTTGTTAAATTTTTAAATAATGTGTTATTATACTATGCAAGTTGTTACACTAGTATTAACTTGTGGCCAAATACTTATAATTGTTACGTTGAGCATAATGCATCGAGATTCTCACACTCAAGCAGGCCACCGAAGAGTACTCAAAACTGTTAACACATGCTACTGACCAAACTAGAATCTTTGGCTTTTGACTAAAAACCTGGTGTGGTCTCGTCCTTAGCATTAACCAACCACTGATGCAAAAGTACATACCGGTTTGAAGGCAACATCAATATGATATTCCTGGAAAATACTGTTCCAAAGTTCCTTGGGCATAATGGGATATATAAATAACCGGTCCACACTCGTATTTTGTCGTTGTCGTCCGTGACTAACCAATTATACCTATCAAGCAGAGCCGGTACCACACCTAACTTGTGACATAGGGGTTGCAAAGTCACAATACATCAAATTACCTTACTCTGAAGATCTGTACAGTATATTCCTGGAAATACAATTTTTAATTTCCTAGAAATGTTACCCTAGCTCATGAACCATCTGGTTTTGTTTGGCGTTTCGTGAGTGTTGTTTACATAGGTGACAGTCCTGGATTGTGTTACTTAAGTCACATGTTAGCTACAAACATGGAACATTTGCACTTTTTGCTTTTACATTGCCATTGTTTTACTATGTCCATGAATACAGACTGTTCCACTTTATACTATTATGCTGGTCTATATGGGTAATTGATTACTGGCTTTGTTTTGCATAGTGCTGATGGATTACTTGCTGCAAATAGTTGTGATGTAAAATATTTGTGAAAACTATCAATACAAATTTGGTTCATTTCTTTTGAGTCTGAATTTTGATTTTGTCCTGTACAGTTGTTTTTCTGGTGATATGCATTCCGAGTTAGATTGTTTCCGTTGATTTACTACATTTTGCCTTGCAGTTATATTATGACTTTAATTTTGTTCGCTCCTGTTTAGCTGCTGAACCATGGTCTACACTCATACAACACATGATCGCACTAAGAAATAAGAAGAAGCATACTTTCATCAAAATTTATTTTTAGTTCACAGTCGCTTCGCTGCTTGTCAGGGCATAACACCATTAATGTTTGCGAAAGCTTATAAATACCACTCCAATATTCAGAACACAACACCATTTCCCTCACACATCTCTGTTGAAACAAGACCACTAAGATGATTCCATTTCATTGATAGCTAATGCAAGTTCTTTGATGTTTTGCGCTTGTAACAGCAACGGTTTGTCGATCATCTTCCCTCTGAATTCAAATGCTCCCTGAAAATTCAGTATTTCAATTGATGAATAGATGACAAGAGATAATACCCAACTATTTTGTTTCAGCCAAAATGAACAAGGGAATGTTATAAATAAAATCTGTTATAATTCGTTTTGACCATATGCATTTAAATCAAAAAGATGCTTTAATCATACCACGTTTACGTTTATGTAATTCAGGTTCACGACAATGCAAACCTTGGACGTAAAACACCAACTTTTTGAGATTCAATTAAAAAACAAAAACTTGACACAGTAAACCTGCAGAGGATAAGCCTCTCTGAGCACCAACGTATTTGAGAACATTTTCCTACAACTTCTGACAAAATTAAGAATACATGACGGGCAAAAAATAATGTCGTCCAATGATTTTGTTAGTCTGACACTGTATGAAACGCAGTGATTGGTTTTGTCTGTACTGCTAACATAAATCCCTGGAACAAAACTTGGCATTTGCATCTTTAAGCCTGCATTTTGTCCTACTTAGGCTAAAAACAAAAATTGAATTTGGCCTTTTACTCTTATAAAACGAGCAACGTGGAGCGTTGAAAAGCGCCAACGACAGCACCGCAAACGGTTGCTTCTAAGGTATTTTTAGTATCGTGAGAATGGCCAGTAGATGGCGTGGAATACGTCACATCCATTCAAAATTGGGAGTCTTGTCACTAAAGGTCACCACAGTAGTTGGACCTGTCTGAAAATCTACCTCATTCGAGCTCTTGTCAGAAGGGACACGTTTGCCAATTTGCATGACAATGCTGAGTGGTTTGGCACATGCAGAAGCAGACAATTAGATACAGACTCGGAAATAATTAAAATAGCCTTTAAGTAGCAGAGAATACGTAGCATGCATCCTAAAATGAAAAGGTGCTCTAAACTTGACAATAGAAACTTGCTTGCAAAAGTTCATTAAAAAGATCAAGGAACTCGGAAGATACAAAGGCAAATGTAAAAATTGAAATTGCCACTAGGGCGTGCAATGGTAGTCAGAGCTGTCCAAAAAGTCATGGGCATCCTTTGTCACACAAAAGTTTTCAAAGATCCTGCAAAGGAATTGGGAGCTACAGACAAGATTGCAAAAATACAAAATCACCAATAGGGGACACTACTCGTCAGACCCATCTGAAATTCAGTGTCAGCCATAGTCTCATCAGGAACACAAACACTAAGTTAATTCATAATGGTCTTTTGAGCAGTTTGGTAGATAAAGATTAGGATGCCAATAACAATGACCCCTAGGTGAAGCAGAATATGACAAAAACATTCTGAAACTAGAAAAGCATTGTTATCTACTTCATAAAAACCTATTTGCCAAATTTCCCGAAAATCCATCTATGAATTCCAAAAATACAGAGGCAAACCTAAAAAATAAACCAGACAAAAGGGGGCACAGCTGTTGTGCGATTGGTCTGAAACTCGTCACCATCAGTTGTCATCTCCATGGGAACATATCTGCCAAATTTTAACAAGTTCCTGCAAGGGGTTTAGGCGAAACAGCAGTGGGCGCGCAGGCAGAGACAACAATATGCAACCACATACAAAGATGTCGATGTATAAACAGTCTCATAATATTCCTTGAGCTGATAAAATTCTATTTTCAATACCATCAAGAACATGGAAACTACCAGTGACTAAAGAAACAAATTCAGAGTTTGTTGAGGTTGGTCAACCCTAAAACTGCACAATCGAAAATGCGCATTACCTGTGACTTGATAGAATCCCATCACAATAAGGAATATAAGAATGATTTTATTAGAGTGAAACGCCTCATTAGACTTTCATTTTTGAGCCAACAGAGCACAATGTAGCTTTAACTTCAGTTTACTAACCGTTCCTGACTCGCTGTGAGCCTCGTAAGATTTGATAAGTTCAAATGCCCACTCAGTGATAGCAGGGCTGGGCGAGAAAGCTGTCTGCACTATAGGGATCTGTGACGGGTGGATAACTTGCTTGCCAGTGAAGCCCATGCGAGCCCCCTCCTCTGACTGCAGCTTGAGTCCCTCAGGATCTACAATATAAAGCCGGTGTCATTACCCCAAGAGACAAACAATGTAAAGTCCGCCCCTTGCATTTAGAAGACAAAAAAGAGGAAAAGTAAGAATTTATGAGATCAAATTTCTCAACCCAAAGAAATGATGAAAAGTTTGACGCATCATTGGTATAATATGTACGATGCAATTGTCACCAATGCTGCAAGCAACTGAAAAGAGGAAATAGACGTCATTTTATGAAGTTAAATGCAATGACAGTCAGTGAGATGTGACTTGTGATTTATATAGAATAAGACAAATGTAATCAGATGACATAAAGTGATAGTTTAGAACAAAAAAGGCAGAGAATAACTTGTTACACCCTGAAAATGCAAACTCCAGTATAGCAATTCAACCATATTTTACCGTCCAATAAATTCCAAGTGCAATGATATAATTATTAAGTAAACTGGGAGCCAAACGACAATTGCAAGTGCATTTGTTGCCCATTGGTGGCAAATCTGACGCGAGTTAATCACAAACTTTTTAATCTGAACAAGTCTTCACAACCGAAACCACGTGCAAGTGCAGCCTCACAGTGGCTTAGTCAACTGTGGCCATCTCTCACCAACTCTTCATTCCAATACATGAGAGCCATTATTGGCAATTTCTTGTCTTTTGGAAAAGCCAAAATGGGTCACACTGAATGATTGATTCAGTATAAATTTGAATGTCAAGATTGAACCAATCACTCTGTTACATGTGAATGAGCTGTTCCTGACTGTTGGAACATTATTGGGACATTGTTGGTTATCAGCTATTCGTTCCGATATGTCTCAACTTTGTGTAACCAAACCCACCTTTGTAATCAATGTAGACCATGTCAATCGCTTGAATGCGGAAAGTTTTACATATGACGACAATCTTTTGCCTGGCATAGTGCAGCTCTGAGGCATCATTAGTTCTTGTGGCCCCTGAAACACAACTCAGTACTAAGTTGCAGCAAATAACATTGACACAAGAAGGTAATATTCTCCATTATAAATATAAAGTTAATACAACGTGAGGTTATTAATAATTTGTTGTTCGTGAAAGCAGTTCATGCTCCAATTGCAGCAATCCTTCCAAAATAATTTATTGAACAAAAGAAATCCGTAAAGTTGGTCTTTCTAAGAGAATTAGCAAACAATTCACTCAGCTGCTCAGTAGCCCCCTCCCCCTCCCTCTTGTTTAAGAACCTCCAAATAGCAGCTTTGAACTTGGCTGCACTGCTGTACAACTGATTCATGACCTATGGGAGCTTTTACAACCTTGGAAGCTTAGAAAATACGATAACAGACTAGATTTCATAACTTGCCATACAACTGCTTAATCTTAATTTGCCAGTGGAAGAACAATTCTTACAATAGGAACCAGTGACGCCACGTTATATTTTGTCAGGTCTTATTAGTATTTGCTGCCAGTAGAGCATTTGATGTGTTTTCAAATAATAGATCTTCTGACGCAATTTATGTCAGAAAAAAGCCAAAGTGATGTAACAATTACTACTTGTGGCTTCCCTTAAAGGTACAATCGAAGGCAATAATGATAAACTTATTGAGAAAGAAGCAAGATTTTTGTTCCACTATTGTCGATTCCATGGTGGTAACCTGTTACTGTCCAGTGTGTATCTGCCTGGGGTTTGTAAGATGTCATGATGGTTTTCCATGTGCAGGGCTATAAAACTAACAGGATGGTCATTTTTCCCAAAAATAGAAAGACACTTTGACAATTCGTACAAGCAGCTACTTTAACAACACTTCAAAATTTTGTATCATTGGTGACGTTCCCAATTATTTTGAAACCATAGATGCATTTTTTCCATAATTGGTCATGTCCCCAAAGAATTCATGAATACCGGAAAGTAATGTCGCCCCTATTGGCAGACACTGACACTACAGTCAGTGCAGTGCAATGCATGGGCCAGCACTACTGGTTTAATGATACAGATAATGACCAGAGTTCCAACTGAATCAGGAAACCATGGAGCTTGTGAATAATTTTCCCAGAATTAAACCAGCAAAATTTAGTCAAACTCAGGATACAAGCAAGTTTGTGTTCCACTACAAAAAATTTTCCAAATAAAAATTTGCTTGAAGAATACATGGGATTATTTTCACCCATTTTCACATGAGAACACCAGAACTATTATTAAGCATCACTCATAACGACTGCCACTATGTCTACAAACCAATATCAGCACAGAAGTCGTCCGAGCCAAACACGACACCGTCCAAAATATACGGGCAGTAAACAGCCAAGTGCTCCGCCTTGAGACAGATATCCTTGAGTTTCATCAGACCAGATGCACTCTCCACAAACACTACCAGGTTGATCTCCTGTTCAAGTTCTCGGTACTTGAGCAAGTGAGATAATCTCTCAGCAATCTGCAATGGCGCAATGGAGCTTGGTTTTAGCAATCACGGTAAAAGCTGTAATGTACCAACTTTAATGAAATATTTTGAAATTTGGATCTGAACCACTGGCAAGATAAATTGGTCTCACTCACAGTTGATGACCTATGAAGAGCTAAATAAATGGACTTGTTAAGTGTTTAACATCAGGCTCTATAAATTGACTTGACCAGGATGGTCATCTTCAGTGCCACACATGGCCTCAAGCAATAACCAACTGATGGTCTTTTCCAAGCCCAGACATCAGAACCATCTGACTAATGTCCAGCTTCATCCTCAGGAAGTGGACTAAATAATCAGCAATTTTTAACAAAAGGTGGACACATAGCAGCTATCAAATCTACCAAGTCTCTGTAGTGAAAACCGCGGCTGACCTATTAAGAAAACGGTATATGCCTCAATCTTCAAATGTGTTTCACACATAAACATCAAATTTGTCTTAGTTCACAAACTGAGCTTCTAGTGACATGTTATTTCACTTTTACCTTATTCATAACACACTGCCTGCTAACAATACTGCAAACGACTACATGAAGGCTTCCCTGCCACATGCATACTCCACCGACTGAGTCTTTTCATGACTACCATACATGTGCATTATACCTGCGTTCCTATATTTCAAATAATGCAAGAAGCAAACCCAAACATCTGCACATATAGTACAACACTCAACCAACACAAAATCAACACATGACGGTCTCACACAGGGCTCGACACTTAGTTAACCCCAGGTCGCCAAAAAAGGAAATGGGGGCACCAAAACAAGGATGAAGGGGAGCAAATGAGCTGCCCCTACAAATGACAAATAGTTGACAGCAGCCGAAAATGATACAGCTGATTAAAAGAACCAGCAAACTCAGCAAGTGTTCATCCCATTTTGTCCAGATGGTATTTTTTAAATATTAGTTGTTCGTCAAATGGAATATTAAGAGCATCTCACATCAGCAGACGATTGGCATACATTACCTGTGCACAGATGGTAAATGGAACCCTGCCGAACAATTGCGAATTATGTCTGTTGATTTGCTGTAGCATTTGGAGTGTGTGCATGTCAACTTCATGGCAACATGGGATTTTTACTAGGTTTACAAACAAAATCTAGGTTACATCAAGCTGTCATGATTTCACCCCTGCCTACAGTAACACAAACAGATTAAGGAGGCTCGTATAGGCAAGACCAAAAATTATAAAACTTTTAAGAAAACACAGCAGAATATTGTTAGGGGTATTACAAATAATTTCCTTTGAACATTGTAGTCAGGACATCCAAGATTCACCAGAGCTCCTTTACCCATTCTATCTCTGAAGCGTCTTCCAATTTGGGCACCATCAATGTATGAGGCAGGTGCTTTGCTCCTAATATCACTCTCAGGTCCTCCTCCGCAAGCCCACTGCCCACTGAGTTGATACGCACTGCGCATTCATTCTTACCAAAGTCTAACACTGAGTCGAGCATTTCACGTATGTTGTTACGAGCATCATCCTTCAACAGAAATAGAAAGAGAATAAATTTTGTAGCACCATGGTGTCGCAATTCAATCCTTGGTAGACAATGGATTGTGACAGCAGCTAACATTTCAATTCCAGGTTAAACTTATGCAATAAAAATTATAGCATAGTCAGTAAAAGGAGATTGGGAAAAAATAATCAAAATTAATATAATACTCCAGATTACAGCAATCTACTCCATAAAATGACTTTTAAGCATTTATGGGGCTTACACATGAACACAGAAGGTAATTTTTTAACTTGTCACACCCATCATGCAATACATAAGAACAATACTTCAGTATACTGTATCAATATGCTGGTATATGCTAGTAAATATGTATCAATATGCTGGTATATGCTTGTAAATATGTATCAATATGCTGGTATATGCTTGTGAATATGTATCAATATGATGGTATATGTTGGTAAATATGACTCATAAAATCCCTTTCTCCTTCTACTCTACACAAATCTCTGCTTTGCAATAATGGCACCCACTTGATAAACTGGAGTATTTAATTCCACCTGAATTTCGACCAACCTTGCGAGACGCTGCAACACCATCCTCACAATCCATGACAGCGCAGTCGACTTTAAATGTTGGTATCTTCATGAGCTTTTTCTTATCGCTGCCAGGCACATATAGCATTGCTCTGCGTGGCATGTAGCGCGGCACGTGATCAGGGTCATGTCCTACATTTTCATATCGTGAAGCACGGTTTGTTGAAGTATGAATATCAGCAGCAGAACAACACATGGGAAAACTATAGCTGCTGCGCGAAGCTAGGTTTTGTAAAAGTTGAAACCGTGTGCTGACATTCAGTCTTGACAGCACTCGGAAAGTCCTCACTAGTGGCTCCATGTTGCTTAAGAAAGTAGTTCGTGTTTAAACTGGTTATAAACGAAATGGACCTTACCTAGAAATGTTGTGTGACATAACTGAAGTTGAAGAATTATTACAACCTCAATTTTCAGTGTGGAGGTTAACTTGATTCGCCAAAGAATCCCAATCAAAAATCTTTATGACCTATAAGTTTATTGGTTAGCAGTGAAACATGCTCAGACAAGTTTTCATTTATTGAGAAGTCAGTAAATATTTTACAAAAAAAAACAGGTGTTCTATAACTTTATAAAATATGAAAGCCAAAAACCTAGCATGAATGGAGCCACAGCTAGAATACGTAAACATTTTGTATAAACTTAGACCAAAATCGCTTTCAAAATCGTCAATTTTTAGAGCTCATCTACGAAAGTTGGTACAATACATATTCATAATGTCTAACTCTTGGAGACAAAACACATGGTATTTAACTTGGTTAACTGTGAGAAGCAAAAAGCTAACATGACTGGGACCAATTATGAAATTCGCACAAATTTTGCTACATATTCAACCCAATATTCCTTGCAAAATCTACAATTTTTGGAGCACATCTGCAAAAGTTGGTACAGTACATATTCATCATGTCTGATGAAAGTCTTGGAGACAAAAACACAGTCATGCTCTTTAACTTGGTTAACTGTGAAAAGCAAAAAGCTATCAAGACTGAGGCCAATAATGAAATTCGCAAAAATTTTACTACATATTCAAGCCAATATCGCTTGCAAAATCTACAGTTTCTGGAGCACATCAGCGAAAGTTGGTACAGTACGGTACATAGTCATCATGTCTAATGAAAGTCTTGGAGACAAAACCACATGTTCCCTAACTTGATTACCTTTGAGAGCTAAAAAACTAGCGTGACTAAGGCCAATAATGAAATTCGCACAAATTTTACTACATATTCAAACCAAAATCGCTTGCAAAATCTACAATTTTTGGAGCACATCTGCGAAAGTTAGCACAGTACATATTCATCATGTCTAATGAAAGACTTGAAGACAAAAACACATGCTCTTCAACTTGGTTAACTGTTAGAAGCAAAAAGCTAACATGACTAGAGGCCAATAATGAAATTAATAAATTATACGACATATTCAAACCAAAATTGCTTTCAAAATCTAAAGTTTTTGGAGCACATCAGCGAAAGTTGGTACAATACATATCCATCATGTCTAATGAAAGTCTTGGAGACAAAACCACATGTTCCTTAACTTGATTACCTTTGAGAGCTAAAAAACTAGCATGACTTAGGCACAAATTTTAATACATATTCAAACCAAAATCGCTTGCAAAATCAACAATTGTTGGAGTCCATCTACGAAACTTGGTACAGAAGACATTCATAATGTCTAATGAAAGCCTTGAAGACAATAACACATAATCCTCAACTTGGTTAAATGTGAGAAGCAAAAAGCTAGGATAACTGAGCCCGCAATTACTGAAGTCCCAAATATTCTAATACGCAACCGCTTTCAAAATCTACAACTCTGAAATTGTATAAAATATTTTTCTCAATGTGGACTGAAAATTCAGGGACCATAAACAGATGTTTTCTTACTTGATTATATACAAGAGCCAAAGAACTAGCATTTTTAGGTACCCATTTGAAAACATCAGAAGCGTGTGTGTCGTAACCTTGAAGAAGACTTGTCCAAACGGCAACGCAGCTGGAAACGAAGAAAATCAGAAGTTAAACAGTACACAAAAAATCAAAAAATCAGCATAATATGTTGTTACGAATTTCTGATAATGGGACAAATTTCCACGTCTCTTTAAAGAGGCAAGTGAATGCTCGTCAACAATTGCTGACGTCTAGTAGAGCATTTCACATTAACATGTGAGGACATTTTCAGAAGAAATCACAAAATTCACAATTTTGAATGATGCACAGTTTCTAATGTCCGTCACACTTATGATAAATGCACACATGCACTTCCAGTCAGTTTCTTCAAGTTGCTTGAGGTCAAGATCACAACTCCCAAGTACATCATTTAACGATTCCAATCAGCCTATTTTACAAACTGTTTTTCTCCCACTAATTTCCCAGAATGCAGACTTTTAATGCGTTATCAAGCAATCAATTTCGTACCAGAAGATCCTTTTCCATATGCTTATGATGAATAGTATCCATGGTGCGAAGCCAGAGAACAGATGAAACGCAGTAAAACTGAAAAATAATCCGCTTCAAGATCCTTCTCCATATGCTTATGATGAATAGTATCCATGGTGCGAAGCCAGAGAACAGATGAAACGCATTAAAACTGAAAAATAAATTGAACGATTGAAAACCTGAACAACAACATTGGCCTTCAAAACTGCTCAATGCGCTCAATTCAAAGAAAAAAGGAAACACTAACAGTGACAATAGAAGTCGAGATTAATAGTACCTGACAATTTGCAAAGTATGCCAAAAATTCGCACACAAAATGAGAATATACAGAGCCCTTACACAAATGGCCTAACCACAATCACAAATATGAGCAAAACGGTCGTATTCCAATATGCAACATTTCTAAGTTCACGCTAGAGTTTTAAAGGTATTAAACCGTTTTCAAAATTATTGGCCAAGTACTTTCTCTTTTTCCAACCCCAGCAATTGACAAAAACACAGTTGCACTGAACGAAGTTTATATTTTTCATGTTATGCACAGGTCCTTTTCATAAATGTACTATAAGAAAAGACATCTGCCTTAGCAAAAAAAACAACAAATTATCAACATTCCAAGATCATAAAGCAACATATTAAGTTGGAGGGAATGTCAGCCAACATGGGTGTTATTACGATATGAAAAGTTTGGACATGGCTCCCCCTATACCAGAGTAACTGCGTGTGTTCGCCGGTCACATGGTCATTGAAATGATGATGACCTAAAAAAATTAGCAAGGCACCTTTCCTCTTGGATAATTGAGGGCCCTGATTTTATACTTGTGACATTTAGCGAGCTGATTAAATATGACAGGTTGCGTATTTTGATTTGAAAAGAACTACCAGTGTCTAGTCTCGATTAATATTTGACCCGACAAATTGTGAGCTGAAACTGGTAAAGTTACTTAAAGAATAAGGAGAGATTCATGAAAAATGAAAATAGTAAATTTAACGGTTGAGTTCATATTGCATGTTTGAGATATCTCAAATCAGGTCAGTTTTATGCCCTGGGTACTTTTCAACGGTATTAAAATACTTCAGACTCGCTCACACCACATTGTGAGTGTAAAAAGTTGAGATACTGGATCGCGTTTGCTGCTGAAAAACAGTCTTCTGTTCATCGCACGACTTGATTCGAACTGACAGTGAGTCGAAACACAAGTAGGTTTCCCCGAAATTAATTTTTATGGTTAAGCTGCAAAATCATTTGCCAAGTTGGCGAATGGACTTAGCTATACCGTCGCCAGTGCCACTCAGAACTCGCCAATGGTGGCAAATGGCTAGCATGAGCCTAGACTGTCCATATTAGGCTGAATAATACTGTACAATATTCTCTATGAGAACTAGTAACAACTGACTTAAGTATTTACTTTAGTAAGAGCTTAAACACGGCAGGGCTTGCCTGTTAGTTTTTACTCAAATTGTTTGTTCTAATCCAGATAATTTAGGAAACTGGTAACAGGTTTTTTCTTATTTTACCTTTATTAAAATCAAATAATACATTACTCAGCTAATAAATACCACACAGAAAATATACAGACTAAAATCAAACTCTATTGACTTTCAACAATTAGAAAATATATCATTCCTAGAGTGTCTACAAGGTTGGAGTAATCTAAATATTTTGGCTAAATGCAGAGACTAGTACAGTACTGCAGCTACAGGGTTTGACTTACGAATGACATGATAACCTTGCTTAACAAACATACTTCAGTTTTATTATTGCAAATGTAGGCTTAACAGATTTCACTTAACTTTTTAAACCAGAGTCAATAATAATTGCAGTAGGCCTATCACTTTAGTCGACTTACCTGACCGAAACGGCGAATGTCCTTGGGCCTTGCTTGGCACAACTTCGTAAAGCCTTGCGCTGACTCTTCGTCAAACTCAACGAATGGGATCCATCCTCCAAAAACTTGTTCACGTCACTCTCACTGTAGTTGAGATCATGCATCTTTGCAAAAAAAAAGTCTGGTTTATTTTGTCTCACAGTAGCGTACAGAAGTGCCCTGGGAAGAAATTTCACGCTCTCAAGACCGGATGCCAACCTGGCCAATCTGCGCATGCGCAAAGTCGGATTGGGAAGAAATTTCACAGGGAAGAAATTTCACGCGACACCGGTCGTCTAGCCGACTGGCAGCCGACCGTCAACGGTCGGCTAGCAGCCGTCTGCTGAGTCGCCTCTGTGGTCGGCACTTGGGTCGGCTAAGTGGTCGCCTAGCGTAGACGACCAATTCGGATTGAGCGTGTCCTTGGTCGGCAATTACCATTTTATGACTTAGCGGGTGAACTTTGGAAAAACAAAAATTTAACTGTTCGCTGTTCGTTTACCATTGCCAACTCCGGCCTTGACATCGGTTTATCAACTGTTGTTCAACTATTGAAAGGAGGTAACATCGAATCAACCTACAAATACGAAGTACGTGACATTACACCAGCCTAAAACCTTATGTTGAATTAATGACGGCGTGGTAAAATCAAACGTTAAGTGATATCTTGGAAGCATAATTTCTAACTTTAGATATGAGACTTTTGATACAGTACATCATGCATAAAAACAAGCACGAAATTTGAAATTTACAGTACAATTGAATAAAAATCAGGATACAACACTGGATTTTTTCGACTTCAAGTGTTTTCATGCCGCGGAATGCTCAACAAGCAGCATGCATCTGCGCTCATCCGTTATTGCTCTTGACCATCACTTCATCACGCTGTATATTGCGCTTTACCACAGATAATTTTTGTTTATTTCTGTATAATTTCTTAATACATGTATGTTGGTACAGCAATAGAACCCAAGTTTATTTTTGGAACAACATAAACAATGGTTTGAACATACCGCCGATATTAAATCATGGGCGCATGAAAACGGAAGACTGTGATCGGTTTACATTACTTGTCACCCATTATCCATCATCATTCTGAAATTGTTGTCACTTTCGCAGTAAAAAATCTTTTCAAAGCTAGAGCCGTCCTATGGAGCCAGCTAGCTGTATGCGATCCGATAAAATGAACGTTCTTTGTAACACCTGTTGAGAATAAGTTGCCAAACAACTGAACAGTAATACTGACACGTGTAATCCCCGTGCCAGTTTGTACAATTGAACGCTGTCATTAGATGATAAACAACTTCTACTCCGGAAACTGGTTGTAGATACAACTGCTACCTAGCTGGTAGTTCAAAATTTTTTAAAGCATATCTTCATGAAAAACCATTAACCGGAAGTGGATCTTATTTTCTATCATTAAAGCTGTTTTCAGCCTTTTCAGCCGAATTGGGTAAGTGTAAAAAGCCTTGTACAAGCTTCTAATGGTGTATGATAACATTGCGTGACAAATATAAAGCAATTTAATTCATAAATGTTTATTTCTTAGCATATTTTACAGGCTAAATAGCTGCTAAAATACAAGTCGATAGATTGTTGAAAGCGGCAATTAGACGGGAACTGGAAAAATATCAGGGGGCGTATCTAGCCAAGACCACGGGTCGGTGCACGTGAAGAATGGTAAGTGCAATTGGCGGTTTTGTTTGACTAATTCTGCAGAAAAAGCACAGGTTTTCTGAAACCTTACCTCAATAATTTCTCTTGATAGTATAGTCTGCACTACCAAACTGGAAGGTGAGTACAACGTGTGACGACTGAGTTTCACAAAATAGTAGATTATAAGTTGTCAATGTACATACAATCAGACTATACTTCTCCATTATCGTACTCAACAAGAACCGCCTGTAATGACGAAAATGTGGGTTTCTCCATATTAAAATTACGAATGCCAAAATTGTCCCCATTTTATGCGTGGCCCTCTATTTTGATATAACTTGCCCCGCACGAAGGTGAAAGTGAAGCAGGGCCTTTTACATTAATGTATGGAACCCGGATTTTCGGTCACCTTAGGATTTGGTGCCCTTAATTAATTTAGGCATCCCGCATTTGAGGCTGATATCATTTTCATAAGTCATTTATAGAAACAGCTTGTTATAATCATTAGTAAACGTATCCCCTGCTTTAGATAGGGATTAGGCACATGCGATCTGTTAAAATTTGATTTATTCCTAACACCTGTTGAATATTAGTTAACACTAATCTGTTGTTAAACACCTTTTAGTAACCCATAATACTTATAAATGTTCCCTTTACAAGTGCTCACGCGTAAACGCTGTCATTAGATTATAAACAGTTTTATTCCGAAGTATCTGTTTAACCATAGATTATAGACAACAGATTCGCAACTCCAACATTTCCTTGCGTGATATTCTAGAGGAGGCTCCACCCTCTAAACATATTAAAGTCAGCTTCCGGTTAGTGTATTGTGACGGGAAATTCTTGCATCTATTCTTATGTCCAGTACAAGGAAAAATAATGCAGGCAATGAAACGCTGTCCAGTCTTCCAATAGTAGAACTCATGGTATCGTGAGTACTTTTGGCAATTCTACTGGTCATGCATCCGACCACAAAACAGCCAACCATAATTTGCATACAACGTACTTGCCGGAAGCAAAACGTGCTATGTCTGCTTGGTGTCACTAGTGAATTGTTACGTCACCGTAAGATCTCAGATTTCGTCCATTGAAAACATACGGAGTTGGCGGTCCATGGTCTATAGCCTATGGTTCATCAAAGCCCGAGTCAAAAATAAAATGCCGCTAATTTTGAGCACGTGATTACAATGCTCATGTGCGAAACCAATAGAATTCGACTTAAAGAGTTACCACCATGCATTTTCTTTCTTTTTCAGGTTTCAGTTAGCTAATATGAATCGAATACCATAAAATCTTGCTAAATAGGCACTTTTTATGCAAAATATTGGCAACTTTTTTAATTTTGAAGAAAAAAATACTTATTTCTAATTTTCCCGCCAAATGATGCAATGGATGGAAGACGGTTGGCCGCTTGACTATCATTTGCAATGTCGGAACACTGCAGGTCAGAAGACAATGACAATATTAGGCGAGAATTGGACAATTATTATGCAGACCGACAGGAGAGTGGATACGGGCACTTATACTCAAGTACTTAAAGAATCAGAAAATGAATTCGATTTCCCATTGAGCGAACTTTCGTCGGGTTTCATGCCGTATGAACTCGACCCACTTGCACGAGAAATGACACATGTGAGCCACAACCAACTCTACCAAGTGGTGGTCACTACTCACAAAATAGACACTTAATAATTACTGACAAAGGCCACAGCCAACCTGGGTTACTCGTATTCACTATTGCAGTGGTGGAATAAGCACAGTCTAAACACAATATGCATAAGCCTACTTGTAGTAGCACTCAATCTGGGCCGGGGTCCAGGGCCTGGCATCACTCGCCCTAGAATGGAAGCAGTTTGCTTGTTGTTTAAAAAATTTGCACTTACTTGGTGCCAAGTCCTTCATTGTAACGCCGCTTACAGTGTATGTGTGTGGTCGAAACACGATTCTTTGAAATGTGTCGATCAAAGTGTGGCTTACGCCAAACTGAATCTCATGCTCCACATTGACACTCCACACTCTTGTTCGGCGCACAATCATGGGTGGCGCAGCACTGAAAAAAGTGG
>NMRA01000093.1:881446-959541 GCA_002633005.1 Phoronis australis | reverse complement strand
GTGAGTGTTGTTGTGTTGCAAAATCTCTTATTCTGGGCCGATTTGAAAAATTCAAAGTTGTACTCATATTTGTTTTCGCTCCTCTTTTCAAATATTACAGTAAAAACTTCGTAAAACTCTCTCCATAAAAAGTACAGTCTGCTAGCTAGATTGTAATCAGCTGATCATATCCGCATGAGCGAAGCCAATTATCCTCGCTCGTGACTCGATGACTAGAGCAGCTTGGCGGCATCCCTTTGATCGTGAGCCGAGCGCGACTCAGCCAAGGTGGATAAATACGGTCTAGTTCAATTTTCCATACCCCGCCGTTTTCCTTAACCACTGGGGTTAGAACCAATTTTATTTAGTAGGAATGGTCATAGCATGAACAGAAAAATATAAAAATTTAGATTGTTTCGTAGCAACAGGTGTACTAAAGGCTATTAAATCTGTTAAGATGTAATAATAAATTTCCTTTTTGAGACACAGGGTCATTGTGGGAACTCTTTAAGCTAAAATTGGCTATTTATGAGCAACGCACTATAAGATGCCATAATATTTTTGTCACAAACTCACTTTTAGCTCCCGAAGAAATGCCTTACTTCTTGATGATGTATCCATGCTGAATTGCTTCCAATGCTATCACAAGTTTAAAAATAATTTACTTCCTTCATATTTTGTGTTAGTATTTTCATCAAACCTTGTTAATGTTACAGGAATACAAGACCTGTGATTAATTACACGTTTTGTCGTCGACAGGATCAACTTCCGTCGTAATTTATCTTTTCGCTTCATTAAAAATAGCAGATTTGGAAATGTTTTAAAGCCTAACTTCAACGGATTTTTTATTATAGATGTATTGGGCTAACCAGATAATCCCAGCAAAGTCGTTGTATAATAAGAAAACGTGAGTTTAAACACGCAAATAAAAGCACGTCAAATGATACATGTAGGTGAAGCTGCCTTTTTCGTGCCATGTTACGTCACCGCGAGATCCCAGCACAAACAAACGAGGACCGAAAACACTTGTATTAGACAAGGGTCTGAATAGAAAGAACACCGTTGCGTGCATGTGTTATTCGCAGCTGTTTGAATTGAAATGTGACTCTCGCGGTGACCCAAAGCAATACGCCTAACAGTTCGTCACATTTGGCAATTTATGGCACTGGTGGGCTCAGAGCGATGCTCTTAACATACTGGAGGGACCAAATTTACATTTTTTCAAAATACATGTACCTTGTTAACCAACAGGCATTGTCATAGTGGTGTGACAGGAAAAAATCAACACTCGTAGTCTTTGTGTCTTCTCAAATTATTTTTTTAAGATATTGGACCCTACTACGGTTTATTGTCTGGCTTGTTCTTATACTCATTAATTGTCACCTAGTTTCTGTTGTTTAGTTCCTACAATATCTATTTTCTGCACTTTTTCTTCTTTTGCTGTTGTTTTTTGTGGTTGCTAAATGTGTTAATATAAGTAAATAGCTAACTATTGTAGTTTCCCTGCATTGCATTGTTTTTAAGGACCTTAAGTTTCAGAAAATGGGTTTACGATCGTATATTCGGAAAACGACCTTTCAAAAACGTCACGTGATACCGAAAAGGTGGGCTAATTTCAAGAAACAGAGTGCACGTCGGGATGTGTGGCACGCTGTCGTGAAAACCGTGTATTAATCCAAATATCTGCAAAACATAATATAACTAGATGTAATTAAAGGTATGTATTTTCTAGATGTAGTAAACCTGGAAATGTCACCCATGATTTTATATAATTTACTAGCTCACACATAGTACAGGCTAGCGACCTTAGCTGCAACCTTGGTGACGGGTAGAACAAATGACAAAAACAAGGAATTTCCTTCTCGGCAGCCTTTAGTAATTGATATAATTTCAAGGTACTCGGATCAGTCTGGAAATTGTTTACATCCGTCGCTATCTCTTTTACGTTTTGAAGGAGCTTTTTCATAACTTTTTGAAGGAGTCTTGCAAACCCGTTGTAGGTTGATGACGACGCATGCCAACGAATTTTGGACCTGTCCGAAAAACTCTGTACCGCCTTGTGGTATTTTTTGCGCTTGTTGTCTTTTCAGAGTTCATCAATACATTTTCATAAAGTCGATCAATAGGTTTTTTAAGGAAACAAATTTGGCCACATTTTTGGAAAGAATCCAAATAAGTAGTGGCAATTTTCTGTAATGTACAAGTCATTTTTTGCCTTCCGCCTCCTTAATTGCCAAATTGCTAAACGAGGATTATTATGGAAAATGGGAGACGTATTTCTGATGAGAGGACCGGGGTTGACGTTGATTTTCGGGTGAGTGCAACCGTTGTGGCACCACATACTTTAGTGCTTGCTTTCGAGTCTTTTGTTAATGCGTTATAGGATCCCTGAAAATTTGTGGCAAGTTTTTGTCCATGAGTGTGGCAACGGCTTAGCACTTAATTTTTGAGGGACTTGAATCACACACGTTATCAACACTAAAACACTAAAAGAAAATAGCATAAGTGTATCTTTTAATTAAAATTGATATTGTGATTGGTAACACAGTTATCATCACGCTGCTACATAGGCATGCCACTCAGTGATTGTGCTCCTCAAATTTCATTTGATCCATTGTTGTTGTTTTATTTACCGATTTATCTGCTCCTCATAATACATGTATATCAGATATCTCGGAATTTACGGACAACCAAGCCTCAGGAATTTGTGCGCAGCTGTATTAAGACATAGAGACAGAGGAATTATCATAATTTTAAGTTTTATGGGCATCCCATAGTCTACAGGACAAAACTGTATTTGCTAGGACGCCTATCCCTCCTCTCTCCATTGTTGTTACGTAATCGACCATTACAATGCCAAGAAGAAAAGACAGGGGCCACGCAAATACTCGCAGCTCCACTGCTGATTATATGAGCCCCAATCAAGATATCTCAAACAAAGACCTCTTGGAATCATTAAACAATCAATTCGATAATGTGGAAAAAGAATTCAACAAACTCAGAACAGAATATGAAGATACGAAAAGAGAGATCGAAAAATTGAAAACGTTTATTAAAGATCTGAGCGCGAAAAATGATGACCTAGAAAATCGGTCCAGGCGTGATAATGTAATCGTCCATGGCTTGAAAGAAGAAAACAATGAATCGTGGAAAATGTCTGAAGCGCTCGTAGTAAATCTTGCCAAAGATCATTTAGGTATCGATATCCACGTCGAGAGGGCACAAAGACTGGGAAAGAAAATAAGTGGAAAGACCCGTCCTATCATTGCTAAGGTGTCTTCTAAAGACAAGACTGACATTTTGAAGAAACGCAACAACCTACAAAACCCAGCCACCCACATTACCGAAGATTTTTCAGTTAGAGTGCGCAATGCCAGAAAGGAAGTGTATAAATTCTTGAAAGAAAACGACATGGAAAATGCAAGCATACGGTTTAACAAACTCATTTCACGATAGGAAAACTTATATCTACGACGACGGCAACAAGAGAGTGTTTGAATGCAACAGATAAGATGGAGGCCAAGGCTCACCCCTGTATGCAAACGGCATATCCTTGATGAGCTGGAACGCATATGGTCTCGCCAAAAAGATTGGACAATCTGAGGTTCTGGACTTTATATCTAGGTACCATAAGGTAGTAGTCAGTGAAACATGGGCAAATAAACCAAACCAGTTTAGTGTCCCAGGCTATGTAAATTTTGATGTGCAAAACATAAAGAGAACAAAATTTGGAAGAAACTCCGGAGGAGTGAGTGTATTTATCAAACATGAATTAGGAAAATATTTTAGACGTTTGAAGGTTGATCATATTCACGGTGTAGTCATAAAGGGCGACAAAGGTTGTTTAAGACGGACAACGATGTTATTATTTGTTTTATTTATGTAGCCCCAGAAGGGTCGCCAGTGTATGAAAACTCCGCAGAGAAAAATGGGGTACCCTGCTTGGACAAGAGTTGTTGAATTTGCTTCAGAAGTGTTGCGATTGTCATTTTGTTGCCATGGGTTACCTAAATGCTAGAGTTGGTAACTTGCAAAACTATATTATAGATGACAGTGCAGATTTCTTACCGTGCCAAGATTGGTACGATAGTGACACATTTTGTTTGCCCAGGCAGTCTAAGGATGAAACTGTAAATAATTTTGGCACAACTTTAGTTGAATTCTGTTGTGACTTAAACATGCATATAGTTAACGGTAGGAGTCAGAGTGATAAACATGGCGAGTTTACATGTCACGCTTCAGGTGGTTGTGCACTCTAGACTATTTGATAGTATCGACAAGTCTCTTTCAACATATTTCAGATTTTAGTGTAGACACATTTGACGAGTCTGACCATTTTCCTATTTTTTGTAATGTTGCTGGTAATTGTGTGCCTTGTATGACAGTCGTTGTAGCGTTAGCCAATCAGCATCGCAATCAAACACTCGACTGGAGTGGGATAGTGGCCGAGTAGCAGAATTCCATGAAGTGTTCTCAAATTGCCTATCAGAAAGTCTAGATCGAATAGTTGAACAGATTGCTCGTGGCGACATAGAAAGTGCAACAGATGGTATCACAAATCTGTATAAACAAACTGCTTCATCGATGGCAATGTTTAAAAATAAACGTACTTATGCTAAAAGGAAGAGCAAACAACCCCCTAGGTGGGACAAAGAATTACATACTGCGAAAAAAATAAAAAATCACTCTTTGAATATTTTTCGGAGACTCCTCCCCTGTAAGGTTGGCAGTATACAAAGAAAATATGAAACAATTTAGCATGCTATACAAAGAAAAAGAAAAAGAGCATCAATCGAAGTTGCAAAAAATATTTTGGATAGTAGACATAATCCAAAGCAATTCTGGGCTTTGGTAAAATCAAAATTTAATAGTAGTCCGAAGGAAACTGCGATAAATCCAAAAGGGTGGTACATGTATTTTAATTTGTTGCTCAATGAACGAATGGAACTGAGCGACGCTATGTCAAATACGGTAGTAAGACAACAGGAAAATCATGACAATTAGTGTGATGCTTGTGACAAAAATTTACCCAGTGATATGAACACTTGTTTCTCATGTGAGGATATTGACTGTGCTATAATGGATCTTCCAAACGGCAAAGCAGCCGGCATTGATCATGTTGTGTTTGAGATGTTGAAGAGTACGAGGGAAGCTATTTTTCCTGCATTGGAGCTGCTTTTCAATGGAATTTTCGCTACAGGTCACTACCCACAGGGCTGGTGTGACGCAATAACTGTTCCTATATATAAACTGGGTAACACTGAAGATGAGAACAATTATAGAGGTATCTCATTGTTGTCAGCAGTAGGAAAGCTATTCACCAAACTTTTGAACAACCGGCTTAGGACCTGGGCTGAGGCAAATGACGAACTTCGTGAATCACAGGCGGGATTCTGCAAGGGCTATTGCACTCAGGACCAAATGTGTACGCTTCAGGCCATGTGCCAAAAATATACCACTAAGCCCGTGGGTGGTTTTTGTTGTGCTTTTGTCGACTTTTCGAAGGCGTTTGCCAGAGTTCCCCACATGCTACTCTGGTATAGATTACAAAAAATGGTGTCCACGGTAACATACTTAAAGTCTTGAAATCCATGTACAGCAAATTACGTTCAGGCATAAGGACCAGAGAAGGGTTAACCGACTTTTTGACTGTTCTGTCGGCACCAGACAAGGGTGTATGATAATCCCACTATTGTTTATCATGTACCTGAACGAATTTATCGAAGTCCTAGATAATGCCCAAAATATTAGAGAGATTTATATCAATGAAGAGGCTCCGCACGTCAAATCGCTGTTGTATGCTGATGATATGGTTCTGTGTTCGAGCACTCAAATTAATTTGCAAAGAATGTTAAATTGCCTTTTGCATATTGCTCTTCTTGGGCATGAGTGTAAATCTGAAAAAAACTAAGATCGTTGGTTTAGAAAAAGCGGGCCACTCAGAGCGTATGAGAAGTGGTATCATAGAAACCAAGTAGTGGAGGTTGTTTCCCAATATAAATATCTTGGAATATTCTTCACACTTAGATTAGTTTGGTCCAAAGCCACTAAAACTCTGGCACGTCAAGGTAGTAAAGCTGCTATGTCCATCTCTAAAATTAGAAACCGGTGCACGGAATTACCATTGAGCCTATCACTTGAGCTGATAGAATTGCTGTACCAGCTATCTGCTACGGCGCGGAAATCTGGGGATTCAAAGAATACGAATGGCTTGATAATGGTTATGTTAAATTCTGTAAAATTGCTCTTGGAGTTGGAAACTCTTGCTCAAACGCAGCTGTATTGGGTGAATTCGTAATTTATCCGCTATATGCAAAGTATTATGTAGCGTGTGTAAAATATTGGCTAAAGTTATTGAAAAAGCCACCTGATTTAGATAGGAATGGAAGAAATACTTGTGTATCTTCTGTTAGACAATTGCTGTCAAAATACGGTTTATATGAACTTTGGTAGAATCAAGGTGTCACGCGCGAAGTCTCGTTTTTAAGTTTCTTCGCGCAAAGAGTTAATGACTGTTATGAACAAGGGTGGCGATCAGAAATTGAGCATAATGCAAAACTTTTATTCTACTGTAACTTTAAGACTCTGTATTGTTTGGAACCATATCTTAAATTACCTCTACACAATAGTCTTATTCAAGCGTTTACTCGTTTACGTTGCTCCAACCACAGACTACAAGTGGAAGTAGGTAGACACGAGAAAGTGGTTTATTACAATAGATTATGTATGGCTTGCAATGATGATCTTGTAGAGGATGAATACCAGTTCCTGTTGGTTTGCAAGGGATATTGCGAACTTAGGTCACGTTTTATGAAGGAAGTTCAATGGAGGCATCCAACTCAAGAATCCTGTATACGCCTGCTCGCTAATCCAGATATACATGTATCTGCTGTTAGATATGTGTATTTTGCACTTAAAAGTCGAGAACAACTCTTAAATGGGTTGACTGCTTGTGCCAATGTGCCTGATTAATTGTTTTGTTTATTGTACTTTGGGCCAGAGGCTTTTAATACAAATAAACATATTATTATATTATATTATCATCACGGAATAAACGAATAACAAAACAATTAAAATGTCTTTTAACATGATTGTTCACATGCAGTACATCATGTATCATACACATGTATATGGCTCTACTAAAGGCAGTGTCCGTGGAGTTTCTCCAGAAAAGTCTCAGGAGCTTCGACTCCAAAGTTTCAGAAGGAATAAGATAATTACCATCGGGTCAGTTTCATCAATTACGTTACCATAAAATACGTTTAGTAATACATACATGTAGGAATTGAGGCCATTTTGTTGTCAACAGATGACCTGGGAGCTCTTGAAGCAACTGTCCTGCAATTATGTGTTCACTTCAAGAGTAAGGAATACGGCAAAGGGTCAATTGGTGCAAAGGTCATGTAATTTTCAAATTATTATTAATCCTACATTTTAAGAGATTCTTTTCATTTTCAGCGCACTTATGTAAGCGAAGATGCTAATCAAATTATTAACTAAGCAATCACGCAATCCAATCCGACCTATACATGTAGGTCGAAAGTCACTGAGAGAAAATTTAAATTTCGAACAAGATACTGCACATTTACTCTTGTAATTGTAACATGTACTTGATTTCTAATTCCAAGGCTTTGTGTCATGCGGTGCAACCGTGGGGTCATTAAGTGAAATTTTCACCTCTCCATTCAACGTGTATTTAGATGTGTCAACGCTCAGACAACTGTTATTGCCAGCATAATTCACAGTTTTCACGCACTGTAATAATTCCACAAACAGGCTTATAATACAAAGGATATCAAATTTCATTCAACACCTATTCTATTATGCCAACAGCTAAACATGTGTGATTCGGCATGATCCTTCATAGTTTCGCTATGGCGCACAAGCCACCGGAAAGTTGTAACCTTTTCAAAATGTCTCATTCACGCAGAGTCACAATAATATATCTAGGCAGATTTTTATAGATTTCAATTAGCATTTGTGCTTATCATAAAAAGAGAACACACCCAACAGTTGCTTGCACATCGATGTGTTTACCATGTTTCGCCAATAAAGTAGGATTATTTTAGTCTGGCGTGAGTAAACGACACGCCTACATCGTGTCACACAGTCTATAAATACTGAATAAAAACAAACAACCAGCGCAAGACAGGCTTCTCTGCAGATATGGCTTTCGTAGTGCTTTGGACAATTTCGTCCATCTCTGCAATACTGCTTGAGGTGAGATGATTCATTGATTTTAATTTTCATCTTTCGGCAAAACTAATCACAGAGCTACAGAAACAAAGAATTCACGTCAAAGAGTAATACAAAATGCTAGTTTAAGACATGGGTAGCTTCATCTGTTAAGCCTTTGCAATTGAATAAATACTTAAACATATTCTATGATTTAAATCTCATCAGAAGTAAGTATTTTCCAAAGGCAGATATCTGTGCCATAGTTTATGAAACATCTTTTAGTTTTTGTTGTATGCAAATTAAAGTTTAGATAGGACGTTATACATAAAAATGGAGTCCTTTTCAAAACAAGACTGAATGCCTTTTTGAATTACTCAAATCGATAATTTTTGTAGTGCTCAAATCGGGCATCTAATCGTTAAATATAAGTCCAGTCAAGCTCTGTTCTGGGATAAAGTCTACAGTTATTCTCTCTCTCGTTTCTCAATGTTTTTGAAAATTCAGTAATACAAATAAATCTCCAATCTTTTCATATTTTGGCAGAGAGGGGTTGTAAATAGGTGGCGTGTAGACCAGACTTAAAATGTTAGTGAACTCATTTAACTTATTCATGACATTGCTAAGTAATGCCACTTGGTAATACAGTCACTCCATTGCTGCTTCGTATCACTAACACCTGGTCTTTCAAATTATTTTAACCATAAATGAAATAAAGGCTAACTTCAACGGAATTTTGTTATTTTAGATGCATTGGGCTAACCAGATAGTCGTAGCAAAGCCTTAGGAGAATAAGAAAACGCGAGTTCAATCACGCAAATGTAAGCCCGTTAACGCCAGATCCCAGCACAAACAAAAAGTCCTTTAGCAGTTATATTTATTAGGGGTCAGGTGTTATTCGCAGTCGTTTGAATTAATTCTCCTGCTGACGTAGGCAAAATGAATCAAATATGCTTAACAGGTCGTTACATTTGACCATTTATGGCGCTACTGCACTCAGTGCTATACTCCAAATTTACAGGTGTTACCGTGTTGGGGGTCAAGTTGTCGTTTTTAGGATTTGTGCTGGCAACTTTCCTTCGAAAATTGCGATCATGTACCCCTGACAACGTGTCATAGTTCGGTAGTGTTTTGCTTTTTGTGACAAAAGGTGTTAACAGTCTTCAATTAGGAAAGTTCGTGGAACTGTGTATCTATTTTAACTGGTATGAAGACGTGTGCACTTGAAAATTAACGTTGCATGTTTCATTAATTTGTTTTCACCAGGTATTGATAGGTTGCCATGGAGAAACAATCGAACAGGCGGCGATGAGTGACATGGGCGCAGGTACGTGTCACTGCGATATGTGTTAAATGATGGAGTTTGACATAAATCGTCAATTCCATCTCCCTTCCGTTTTAACATTTGAAATCAAGAACATGCCGAACTGAGGGCATCTAGGTGGACATTATTCTGTGGCAAAACAGCTTGAGTTTCTGTATCGTTCATTTAGAATGCAGAGATGGTCACTTGTAATTCCATAATGTATGCGAAGAACGAGATGCTTTTGGAAGTTACATTAACAGTAAATTGTTCAGCTAACGGCCTCTGCGGACATGGTTTCTTTTCTCAACAAAGAGAAGATTTTGCTGGATCTTGTAAATGATTTGTGCGATCCAAAAATCCTGGCTTTTAGAACGAACGTTAAGGAACTGTAGGGCTTTACATTTCACTTTTGGCAATAAAAAGTATCAGTGTGGATGAGTACATGTATTTTATCTCCATTAATAGTTAATTTTAAATTTGAATCTTACCTGTTAATGTTCGAAAACACGATTTCCCAGACCAACCTCACACGTGTGGATATTTGTTTACTATTTATTAAAGTTTATATTGAATCACCGAACATTACTGTACAGTTTACAAAAACATACAAAGATGTCTCGGATAAAGAAAACTTAAGAGTGTTCGTGCTCACGAACACAGGAAGTCGTGACAAAAGATAAATCCCGCCCAAAAATATTAATCCCCGCCCAAAAAAGATTAATCCCCGCCCAAACAGATTAATTCCCGCCCAAAAAAGATTAATCTGCGCCCAAAAAAAGATTAATTCCTGCCCAAAATAAATGTACATCAATTTTATCGGTAATTTGAAATTTCGCGGTTTTGTTCTCGTGATCAATGCGCGTTTTAACCAACGACTTGATTTTATTGTCCATTTCGTAGTTTGTTTCTTTATATCTCCGGCTCGTGCTTCATATATTGTGTACTACAATAAAATGGGAACGTACTTAGCACCTTGGCTCCGCCTTTCACCTAGGTTGACTCGACTCACTAAACCTGACTAAGATGTTTGAAAGTTTCAGTGACAATTATTCTGTTGATATTGCAGCTGAATAATAAAATAACGAACAAGGTTGAGGCATCTACACTATATGTTATGTTGACCAACAACATTTTTTCACCTAGTATTTAATGGAAACTGAGAGACTGTTTTCCGCTTTTTCTCGTCTTGAGGAAATCAACTTAATTTGAATTTAGGGACACAAGCTCTCGAACACTGCTTGGTGGTTTTCACTGAAAATTTCCACTTTTATATTATTTATTATCAATCGCAAAACCGATGTAAAGATTTTTTCTTTAAAGTGTAAGTTCACATCAAAGCAACAAAACAACCCCACCAGTCTATCAACTGTCAAACGAGAACACCCGAAAACAATTTGGCAATGTGTTAATTTGATAATAAGGCGTTAGCATTTCTTGGTTGATATATATTGATTAGACTATAAACATACCATCACGGCGTTGGTCACCTCCCATGTGTGAACCGTGAAGTCGTCACATGTTGCTGCTTGTGTACCCATTGTTTTCGTTATAATAAAGAGAGGCGAGGGGTTGCATTTCTGATGGTTGGGACAACTCGCTATCTTAGCACACCATGGTTCTTTTCACTTTCTCGCGGTACGTCAGAAAACAACATATGGCATCAGTTTAAAGTAAGAACTTGCATGTGGGTTGACATACCACACTGGCGGTGGACATGGCACACTGGCAGTGGACGTGGGACACTGTTGGTGGACATGGCACACTGGCGGTGGACATGGCACACGGGTGGTGGACGTGGGACACTGGTGGTGGACGTGGCACACTGGTGGTGCACATGACACACTGGTGGTGCACATTACACACTGGTGGTGGGTCTCATTCATGCCCGTAGAGCCAGTGCTTTAGTGGGGCGTAGGTGCAGGTAGGCACAGCCAACCACCTTTTGGCAGTTGAACGTAGCGCCTACGCACAGTAAGTTACGTTCAGTGTTCAAGATGATACGGGGGGAGCTCTGGGCGCCTACTTAACTCTAATTTTGCCACTGCAGCACTGAGTGGAGATAAGAAACATTCTGCTGTCATCTATTTTCTTGTTTTTGGGATGTTAAATTCGTGGACTGCTTTAGTGATGCCGACAATTTAGTCACTTCTTAAAAACAAGATAAATGATGGCTTTAATTACTTTAAAATCCTAGTTTTATGACACTGCGGCATAGACGAATAAACCGCTGTTTTTACGAGATAACTTGGTGTAAAAACCAAATTAAATAATCAATCGAAAATACCTAATAGGATTTTGAGTGATGTTGGAAAGATTTCATGTAAAAAGGCTTAATGGAAATCAATTACGGGGTATTTTTGCTGTCAATGTACTTTTGTCAAAAATGAAATCTTGATTTTAAAAGTTGTGCCATGTTATGAAAACAACACCGCCTGTATGTAAGTATATAGGGAATCTTTGTAATCACAGTTCGGCATTCTAAGCCCAGTTATCACTTGCGTTTCAGAAACTCAGTCAGAATTAATCAAGAAAAAATATCAACAGACTAAGCTGTCAAAACCCCACATGAAGGCCTTTAAGTGAATTGCTTAGTTTTGTGAAATTGAATGTTATTTTACATAACTCCTCAACACAGTCTAGACCTCTTGCACTTTGGTGAACCCCACACTGATGCGAAGAGGTGTTGCAAAAATGATTCAATCAAATCACTGAGGCCTCAAACGTCATCATATCTTGTTCTCCGGTCTTGTTCCACACGCAAGTTTGTTGCACAAAGTAGTGCCATATCCGCGCTTCGTGGAATGTCCGACATGAAAGTAAAAAGGGGAACAGCAGGCTCAAATCCTGATTTTTCCCAAGCACCACAAAGGCAACTTTTCATTATTCATTATTCACTAAATCGGGAAATATTTGTAACAGATTCACTACTTTTCACAATGGAATATGACTAACGCTGTGACATGTTCTCTCCTTTACGACGTAATTTTGAACCACCGATGAATGTTAATAACTCGAGAACAGGAGGGGTTCCAATATCTCAGCTGATCGACTGGTGGGGTTGTTTTGCGATACTTTTGATATGCTGTTTATGCATCTGTTCTAAATCAATTGAACAAGACTTTCCGTTAATGTCTTATTATACGTCCGAATAAGAGGTGTTCGAGGTGCAAAAGTATTCTTCGACGAACGTTGTCCGATTTTTCGGGTTTCCATGTACGGTTGGTCCTTACAGTCAGTTTCAATTAAGTGTGCATTGATAACAATGGCAAAACTATATAACAGCAATTTTAAAACTTCATCGAAACGAAAATTTACGCAGATTCAATTTCTAAAGTTTGCCTGTAATCATTATAGCTTAGTTACGAAGTAACCGTTTTAACTCTTGCTTGCGAGTCCTTTCCCACTAACGTCGGCGCGTCATTGCTTAGGGAGCGTCGGTTAGTGGGAATGGCTATTTTTGGCTTTTAATCGGAGTATAAAGCGTAAGGTTTCTCCACAGGAGCGAAACGTCCAGGCGTCCTTACAGTGACAACAGCAAAGCTGCTACGATATCAAGAAACAGCATAATCAGTTCTTGGAAATATCATTGAACGCCAAATTATTTTCCGCATCCTCTAGTTTCAACTACGGAACAGCACTCCTAGTCCCGCTAGCTAATTCGAAAGGACACACCCAACACTCATTTATAAAGTCCAAAGGGTTCGATTATACCCTTACTCATTATTCGCCTGTCTTGATGTTTCCTCAGCTCGATTATCAAGTTCCGTTATGCCATGTCCTTAGCCAGCTATTGCAACTGAATGGGGTGGTGCGAACTGGTAATTAACGAATATTTTAGCTTCACCCTCCCCCACCCTCTCCATCTCCTCTAATTTTCCGTCAGTCGACCGCGTCGTAGATTTTTGAGAATCAATTGGAAACAAAGTTGTTCCGTCTGAAGTACAGTGTAGGTCTACTGGAAACAAGGTTATTCCGGGTGGCTACAAGGCTAGTTGGTTAGGATACCGGCACACACAGTCACCCCCATAAACCAAGTTTGCTGTACAGAATCGAATTAAAAGAATGCCGAAACAGGGTCAACTTCGAGTCACAACGCCTGTGGTTGTATTGGCAGTTGTCGCCGATTACATAGTGATCTGTAAGCGACTCCTGCCAAAAACGACCGCGTGGTTTGAAATTGGCACTTATGCAGTCTAAAAACACAGTCACATACTCTCGTTCAACGCGAGAGCAAATCCATTTTTCAAACGAACCCGTCTTTTCTCATTGTTAAAACCCCAAATTCCGGCTTGACTGTAACACCAGTTATTGGTCGCGACTGACCAAAGTTTTCCGTATTGTGGGACTTATTATATTAATAATAATAAAGTTTATTTAAAGAGGACAAAAATAAAATATATGTAAAACATGCTTTAGCCAAAGGCTAATATCCAGCATGGTCCTCTGCAGCAAGAAAATAAATAAATTAATTTAAATTAGATAAACAGATTAAATTAAGATACAATAAGATACATTACATAAACTAGTATTTACAAATTGGATAAACAAACTGAATTAAAGATAAATAAATAAATAAGAATTTTTGGTAAATATATTGGAAAGACAAGAAGGAGGGACGACCACAGGTAACTGATGAGGTGGTGTCTGAAATTATCATAACTATCAGCATCCTTAAGACTATTAGGCAATTTTTTTCCTTTGTTTGATGGTCTGAATAAAGAAGTACTTAGAATAAAACGATGTTCTGTGTCTGAGCAAAACCAAATTGCTTGAGGCAGAAAATCTCGTCCTGATCTGGTATTCAGTGATAAAGGAGCAAACTCGACTCACCTGAGCATGGAAATCTGCGAGAACACAAATATTTCAAGACTTCATTTCATGCAAAACTAATTTTTTAATAAGTCTGTGAACAACATATCAATTAAAAGATTTTTGTCGTGACATTTGCATTGATTTGCTCACTCGCGCATCAATATGTCATTCGGCTAAGCAAACGAATTTTTTCGACAGCATGTTTTTCATTTGGTGGAGTTCCAAAATTTGCACCGTGAACAAAAGACGGTTGTTTGTTGCACGTAAGAGTTATCTTTGTTTGACGACTTTGTTGACAATCACTTGGTAGACCAATCCTTGAAAAAATTCACGGGTATTTTTCCAACCTGTATTTTTTCCTTCATGAATATCAAGATGCATACTTAGATACTCAAACCCAAGAATCATTCAGAGAGCGCTAATTCAACTTTCGCGTCGGTCGCCAACGAAACTTTGAAACCGCGCTCCCATTTAGGATCTTCACGTACTTGTAGTTAGTCACAAATAAACATCGCCGCTATTTCGAGTACCAACCGTGCACCGGTAAGCCCCCAGAGTATTGTTTTCTCAATTTTTTTTCACTCACTGTGACGTTTCGTCTGGACGAATCACATTAATCTTATCATCCACTGGCTCTATTCGAGCGCACTGCGTCTATGTTTTTTAATGCACCGTTTCTGGTCGCATTGGCGACTGGGCGAGTTGCTAAGTATATTCCTGCTTTTATCACGCTCATTAGGTACAATTCGTCATTTTCTCACACGAAGTGGGATGTGTTACGACACAACTGGTTAATTAATATAGATTATTACATGGCGAAGTCGTTATCCCCCGTTATCTATAGCCCGAGTGGATTTTGGAGAATTGTCGCCCGAGGGGCGTTAGCCCCGAGGGTGATAATTCTCCAAAATCCACGACTGAATTAAAATATCGTTTTTAGGGCAATTATGAGTTTTATTTTTCATAGCGTATAAATGTCGGTGCAATGCCCTTTGCTGAACATGCGATTGTTGCGCGTGCTCATTTAAGTATTCTATTTTCACGTTCGATGACGTCAGCCGCTGAGTGGTGTAGTGGTAAAGTCGGCGACTCGAAACGTTTGAGGCCCGGGTTCGAATCCGGCATTGGTTTCCCGTCAAAATGTTATCTCACTAGTGAGATAACTTTATGGGTTATTACACGGTTATATCTGCCATTCGAGGCTAATATTGTGGTGTAACAGTGAGTACGTATATTTTTACATCCTGGGCGAATGACAAAGTGGTGCAAAGTAGAAATACATATGTCTGATACTTAAAAAAATGCTGGAATTCGGTCGGGAATTCCGCGAAGGTGGCAAAATTGTGATAGACTAATCGGGTGTCGTATCCGTGACTGCACGTACCCCCACTTAGAAGGACACACGAACAACTTCTTGAACGGAACCATCTTCAGTAGCGAATTCCATGAACATAGTAGGATTTCACGCTGTCACCCAATGCATTCGATGCTTGTGCTATTGCGCTAATACCTTTATCATACCACTGTCTACTTCATGTGCACTTGGTGAATTCGCTGCCAGGCTTTTTATCTCAGTACTCTTTAGCTGAAAATTGCAGTGGATTTCTGTCTAGAACTTATGTGAGTAAGATTCATTATACAATATAATTATTCGCATTATTTGTGAAATGGCGTCCAGAACAGTTAACACCAAATTCCTTTCTATTACCCAGATTGCATGGACAAAAGCCAATCCTGTGAATATTGGAGTAAAGAGGGGTTCTGTACTGGAAAATTCCAAATATACATGTCAGAGAATTGCAGGAAATCCTGCCTTCTTTGTGGCGGAGGCGGTGGCAAAAGTGAGTAATATACATTTACATATATAACAGAATCCTACGTCGTTTAAGAAAACACACATTTTCTTAATGTTTCTAATATCTTCGAATTAACTAACGTTTTCTACATGTACGTGCTTGAAAAATTAGAGAAGTTCTTTTTTGGACTATTTCATGCAACCATACAAGGCTTTCTGAATGATTGCTTTTTAAGTTTTTTGGCTATGCCGGACAGGTGCAGCGCCCGTCATCGTTGCAACTCTCACCATACCAGATGCACAGTACATGGATACCACGACCGTCTCACTTACTTGTAGCCCGTAGTCTCAAAATGCCGTCGATAGTAGCCCGAGCATGCATCCTTCATGCAGGTTCACAATTTTGTATCAACAAGCTTCTCAAATCCCATGGTATAATTCCATACAGGGTCGGGTTGTCAGATATCCGTTACAAGGTGCATTAAAATTCATAATGCTATTGTCGCACAGTTAAACATCGTGTCTTGTGTTGCCTACGTTTTACGATCTTGTTTATGCTTTACACCCGAGTCAGTAACGTTGGAAGTTAATTTAACGACACATTATATAGGGTTTTTGGCTACAACTTATATACATATTAATATTTAATGTACAATGCATTCCTTTCATCAGTGAAATTATGTAAAAAAATAATACGCAGAGTGCCAGGACGAAATGAGTTACTGCAAGACTTGGGCTGGTCTTGGCCGCTGTACAGAAGCAAAGTACAAAGAACACATGGAGAAGCATTGTAGCAAAGCCTGCAAGCTCTGTGGTGGGTATTTGAATTCTCTATCGTTCCAGTTTAAGTATTGAAAAGTCACTCATAGTTTCAGTTCTAAGACTGCTCGAAAATAACTACCATTGCCCCTGTGGTTTAGGAGAATAGTAAACTGGTGCCATCTTGGAACAATTTCAGCAGTTGACCAGTGAACATTCTCCGAAGCTTCTTCGTGGCATTTGAGGTGTTAAATCTTGTTTTCATCCGTAAATTATACACTGTACGGGTGTGAAGATGATACACTCTGGACCTCAGAGGATGAGTGACTTCATTCGCATGCAACCATTATCTTACACTCATTAGCTTCCTCTTAGTCAATACGAGGCGGCCACCTTGTAAACTATTTTCTGTCATGGTGTCATAATCGAAATTTTGGCCTGCAAGCTTACCCGTAATTGTGTTTGTGTAATATAAGAAGTATTTATTACAGAATATCTGAGGTATCAGTACAACTTGACTGTCTCTGTTTTCAAGACACATCAATGGCTGTCGTCAATTTTAAATGTATATGACCAGAAAACATAATTCCGGATTTCAAACTTGAACCGCGCGATTGCGTTGATGGTAATTGTCATGAAGATGTTGCAACTTATGCCTGAGCTTAAATTCCATGAAAGGGGAACTTGATTTCGAAGGGGGTGGTATGGAAATTGTGTGTATATCGATACTGTTCAACAGGGCCAAACCTCCTCTTGTTTTAAATGTCTACAGTTCCCCAAGTACTTATGCTGATCTAACATAATGTTTTGAAATCTTAATCAACAGAACCATGCTGATTGTGATGGTTTGGTATTTGAACATTGATTGAAGGGGCAGGGTGAATTTCACGGTGTGACCTGAACTGACACTGTTTTTGAACTTTCATCAAGTTGTAACTGAACATTTCCATGTTGTGGTGACTGGTATTCTGATTGATCATGTGTTCGTGTCGGAGCTGGAATACGTTCGATCTGTCAAGATAGCGAAAAATGGTCTCGATGATCACTAGACTGTCCGCTTTGTCCGTAAGAAGTCCTTTGGAGAAAAATCATGACCATTGCAATATTTGACATATCAATAAAGCATTTTGATTCGCAGGCTTTTATAAAAGCAATCGGACACGTGGCCTGGTCTGCCTTAAATTTCTTTGGTCAAATGGATGAGCCTCTAGATGAATAGATGGACCTGTTCTCCAAGTCATGACCTAACTGCACCAATGTCAGAACGGTGCTTGAAAAACAAACTGACCTGATTGGTTGTGTAATGTAATTCTGGAGAACACGAGACCTTGAGGCCATCTCAAAAATCACTGATTCATAAAAGTGCACAGGATGTAACGGGACTCCGTTACCACGATAATTTGAAGGCCCAAGGCAGATGTCATAAGTTTAGTGTATGTTTAGTTTAATAGGCAGCTATGCATTTGTTTGTGCGTGAATGGAGAGGACGTGATTAAATCCAGTAATTGATATTTTATTTAATGATCGGTCATTAATGCAAGTGGAACCTGATGTTACTTAAGTACACTTGGAATGTAAGTACAGTGTACGATATCACCCTCTGTAGGGATAAGGTCAATTAATTAACCTTAACATATCTCCTATCCATGCTGTAGGACTCTTGTTGAATGAGTGTCCTGTTGACCGATCCTCGTACTAACGCACAGATCTCTGACATTGTATTTCTTAGTCGTATCTGTTGTGTTATTTCTTAAGTACACTTCAACTACCACATTCCATCTGACCATGTTCTTGACTTCTGCCCAAATTATAACATTGCATATACTCAATAAGTGTCTAACAGGCTCGTTTGATTTGTGAAATGACGTCAGACACAGGTTTCATTAAATTCCTTTATATTACGCAGATTGCAAGGACAAAGACACAGCCTGTGAGGACTCGGCTCGTCTTGGCTACTGTTCAGACGAACGATTCAAGGAAAAAATGGCAGAGAATTGCACCGAAACCTGCAATCTCTGTGGTTAGTGACTTAGAATTAATTCCTATGTCGTTCAAATTAAGCAATTGAAAGTTGCTTCATCTTTCAGGTTTAATCACTATAACCTCTGTACTTGAGAAAATAGTGGGAGTTATTTTGTGCAATCAGGCAATGTTTTTTGTGGGATTTGTTTTTTTGTGATATTTTAGAAATGTGGACTCGTCCGCCTCGGGACACTGATTGATCAACGTTATTGAGGTAAACATCCTACTTGCTGGTGGTCTGTCGACTCTATTGTGTTTAGATAGTAACTCGTCAGTGTAATCTGGTGCTCGTAGGGTGTATCTTACACGTAGATTTCCATTTGGAACTCACCAAACATTGTAAAGAAGAAGCCAACCTTTTTCATGTCATTTTACTAAAATAAGGTTCGTTGACTATCCCAGACATATTTTCAGTTAATTACGGCATCTCGTAATTTAATTAAATTGTCGTGCCCTACACCGGAATTGACGTTAAGGAGGTTAGGAAAATCCCGCCATGTTGTTCCTGCGTTTATTGCGAGGATCTGTTCTACTGTTCCTTTCATGGTGGTTCCCTGAAAGTTGTTGTCACCACTTCCTATCGATGAGTAGCCTACGGCAAGCAAGGTTGTTAGAGAACTCACTGACGTTGGTTTTAGAGATCGTTTAGTTTGTAGTAACCTGTACATGGCTGGAGCTGGCGACCCATTTCACAGTGACGTGCGTGACATACTGTTGACTGGACTGTCCTCATCACTGGGTGTCGAACTGGGCCTGTATTAACTCCCACTACTCAACATTCCTGAAGGGCAACTTACAAGTTCTGGGCTGCCGACAACACCAGCAAAGGGCGAGTCACTGCTAGTTTCCGAAATTGCACGCTCTGGGGTTCGTTCGGAGGCACGGGTCTCAGTATATGAAGGTCCTATAGTAACTGAAGAGGCCACAGCTCGCGAAGCTTCTCGCTTCAAAAATGCACTTCACGGGGGTGGTGACGGAGCACTGCCGGGAATCCATAGCGACGATATGGCATCATTCTCCAGGCGTTGTTTTGCAGGAAGCTTCATCAATTCTGCGTATTGTACGTATCTTTCGTAATCCGACGGCAGAAAATGCGTGCCACATACTCGGTAATCCTCCACTGCTTTGCACATTACGTGGTCAGGTAACGCTGCGTTCTTCACACGAACGAGGCAAGTGCGGCAGAGTGTGTCATCTTTGGGAAAGCGATATAGTGGCATACTGCAGTGTGCGCGTGAGACGATGATGAGCACATCCCGGCAATGTAGCAACTGTGCCGCATGTTGACTGACTCATAATAAACAAACTCAATAAAATAATGACTGACTCGACAGGTCACACAGTTAGATTATGCGAAAACAAATTAACCCCCTAAACGTCAATTACCGTCAGAGGTCCTAAAGTCGTGAGTGCCCTAAAGTCGTTAACGATCTTATTTCCTCTTCTGCGATGTCCTGCGCCATCTGGCGTTGAAGTTTCCAGCGTTCGTCTGCTTACGACCGTCAAACGAATACCCGGACGTGTTCGTATTCACAATATGATAACAACAGTGAGTGAGTGGCTTCTTTTTTCGAATGTATCTTAAAAACAGCATATTTCGCTAAATCACTTGTTTTGCATTTTTGGGATATGTTTTCGAAAATATTTATCGTTCAGATTTACTCAAACACGCGCTCCAGGGGTGGCCAGTACAATGTACCAAAATGTCCCAGGGTCGGTCAAGCTTTGTAAGACCAAAGCAATAAAATATAGAGTGATAATTTATGCTGGATTCTTAGCGATTTACGTTAACAACCTCACTGAAAACGTCTGTGCACATCAAAGTTGGGTGCAAAACGTATAACAATTTATGTCAATTGAAACTGAATCAATAAACAATGCAATGCATTTTGATGTCATCTAGAGTAACTGTTAGCACTGTAGTTGACTTGTGTGATCATACTTCGTGCATTTCCGTCTAAACGAAACGTTCACGACTTTAGGGCCTCATTCAAAATGGCCGGCGATATCAGACACCATTTTAAAACTCTGCTTACCGATACAAACAAGGATTAAGATTGTCAAAACACGTATATTTGTAAAGGCTTATATATGTCCATGACATCACATGAGCAGTTGCTAACGGAAATTGGGTAGTATGACAATCAACTCCTTATTATGCTTATATTCACGACTTTAGGTCACCGGTGTGTAAATGAAAAATATGTCTGGGATAATCAACTATTAGTAAAATGATATGAAAAAGGTTGCGACAATTGCAACACGTTTCTGGGGCCGGCTACCAGATTGCCCTTGACATTTTTATGTGTAATTATAAGTCATTATGTATGCTAATGTCGCAGACTAAGATTGTGTTTTGTCTCACTTGGTTTTCAATTTTTTCAAGTTTCCATGATATATCACTAGTGTTTGAGGTAAACTTGAAAATAATTTGTCAATTTTAGTTTACAGATCTAACTTCATCTCGGCACTTACAGTATGATGCTCAGGTCATCTGATTCTTAGCTAGAGCTTACATACGTTATGCTTAATGTAGAATACATATTTTTGATTATTAGACTTGGATCCGGAATACGTTGTAATTTCTGCCAAACGTCGTTCTATTTTCTAGAGTATTAGTCAAAAACTCCTCAATTTTACAATGGATTTCTGGCTAAAATTTGCATTCGTATGATTTGTAGCGCAATACGTTCTCTTTGTTTGTGGAATGGCGTCAAAAACACTTTTCCCCAGATTCCTTTTCGTTACGCAGATTGCCAGGACGGAAGCAATAACTGTGAGGCTTGGGCTGATCTTGGCTACTGCACACATCAAAGATACAATACATACATGTCCAAAAAATGTCCTAGAGCCTGCGATCTGTGTGGTGAGTAATTTAGAAATATCTCTTGCATTGTTGAGATAGGTTAATTTAAAGTTACTTAATTGTTTAGGTCTGGGACAGATAGTTCTTTCAAAAATAACCATCTAACATTTATAAACCGTAATGTTTGCTAGTACCGCAGTAGAACGTTATGCTTTTTGTCGCTTACGTTTCAGTTTTACTATTATGTCAATGCTATATCATCTTGGTTTAAACTCGAATTGCCGTTTTCTGTTCATCTCAGCAATCACAACGAATGATTTCTAGCTTGATCTTTCACGCGTAATATCTTATTATAAAGCAATACGCCCAGCATATTCCTCTTCTTTACGCAGAATGCAAGAACAGACACCCCTTCTGTGGCTATTGGGCTGGTGTAGGCGAATGTCTAAATTCACAATACAAGGCATACATGGACGCGAATTGTCCCAAAGCCTGCGAGCTCTGCATTGGCGGCCCTGAAAGTGAGTACAAAAACTGTAAACCGTTTAAAGTCGCAATTAAAAATCACAAACCAGCTTAACGTGTAGCATATAAATCATCTCTAGCGCCGGTTGTCAGTTTTTGTTTACAAGTGTTATGTGAATTTATAAATCATTTTGAATGATAACGTCGCAGCAGGACGTACTGTAGTTTGTCACTTACGCGTTCAGTTTTACAATTACATGTATGTGAATGCTATATCAGTAATTTTGAAGTCAATTTATACACGAATTGTTGTTTTCTTTTCATCTCTGCAAACCACAAACACCAATTCACAAAAACTCTGGCTTGAATTTGCATGCTTAATGTTTAATCTCATTGTACAATAAGCGCATTTTGTCGGTGGTGTCAGGAATAGTTTTCAGCAAATCCCTTTCTATTACGCAGAATGCGAGGACAAAATGGAAGAATGTACCCTTTGGGCTGCTGTAGGCTCGTGTACAGTGGAGAAATACAAGATTTTGATGGATACGGTTTGTCCCAAGGCCTGTAAGCGCTGTGGTGGTGAAAGTGAGTAACTAAATTCCATATTGTTTAAAATTGATAATACGAATCGCATAGTCTTTCAGCTCTGGGATAAATAGGTCGCATTTCTGTGCTATTGCCGCAGTATCTCTTCAATGGCTTTGTAACATCTCTAGCTACTCGTTGCGCACTTGGTGAACTTTTTACAACGCTGATTCAGTATTTTTATACAGTGTATGGTAATCCGCCATTTATTCAATATTGGATTACGCCTTCTATGCTTGAAAATGTTGCTTCATTGTTTAGTACGAACGGTCACTTCCGAAAGCGTTTTCATTTTTACTTACCGGAAGCTGCCATATCTGGACTTCACGCAAAAAGATTGATGACGAATACTTCTCCGAGACATTTAAATTTGACAATCCATCTTGACCGAAAAGATACATTTTGGTAGACGTTGATTTATCGGAAAAGTTTTGTACGATCACTTTCTAAACGTGATTATCAATTTAGTGCTGATTTATGGATTCAGCTTCATGTAGCTGTAAACTACATGTGGAGTATAGTCCGAGGTCGACACGAATTGGGCACAATCCCCTTTAAAAGGCCTCATCAGCTTCTGTAAAAGGTAAGGGGATCTTGGTTTTAGCAGAGGTTTGGGACGAAAATGAACGAAAATGAACGCTTTTGCTGTTGGTATTAGGGTCTTGGACAATATCAGAAAGCCGTGATTGCCAAAAGGAAATTTCGTCAACAGATTTTATTTCGGTAGAGCGTTATCATTTTCCTTGTACTACGAAGTCAATTGCGAAAACGAGAAGGGGGCTACTGGTGGAAGGGATGTGGAAGTGTTGAAACTCTTCAACACGTGCTGTCAAATTAAAGTGCATCAATTACGAAAGAAAATATATAAAAGAATTGGTAAGGTTTTGAAATATGTTTCAATTGTAATTGATTTGGTGAGGCACCAACACAAAAAGGTTTCCAAGGCATTCCAAGCAGTTGGAAGATGCGAGTAATTTCCACTGATACGGAAATGTTGTATGGCCGTTGACAACAATACACAGGGTCAGCTCTGCATCTAATAGTGGTTACAACCCTATATCCAGATGTCGTCATATTGTGCAATTCTGCTCAGGAATCAGTGTAAGTTATGCTCACTGTCTCATGGGGGTCAAGGGTGATGAAGGTCTGGAAACTGAAGCTACTGAAGTGCAATGACCGAATGCAGCACTGTTCTATCTAGTGTTTTGCTTCCATGTCTAGATTAGGTGTGCCTGTATTCTTTTCTCATTACGAAGATCAGAGAGATATGAAAGGCTCTCGGCATTTCTGGAAATCTCAGGTGTTGTTGAGGAGCGTGCCGACAGCCGCTGAGGTCCCTTCATCGTGGTTGTGGGAGCAGATGGTGTTTCAGCAACAGATCAACCGTCAAAACGGAGTCTGATAAGCTCCGGTGGCCAAACGTTAGAGGAAGTGCAAGGTTTATGACTGAAACGTATCATAACGACAGGAATCTGTATGACGACCGTGTGGAGGAGGCATCGCAACGTCTTCAGACTAAAGTAAGGAAGTGAGCCACACGCACTGCACAGAGCAATTCAGAAAGTAGGAGTTCACCTCGTAGCACGCGTGCCCACCTCATCAAATTCATACAAATAATGTAACCGCGAGGCTGTGACTGGTTTCAGGATTAGTGACATATTGACTAAGGAATGTAAAACCTTTGGGCATCACGGGTCAGACATTTGCTATTTTGTAATCAAGCATTGATCTCTGAGACCTTGGTAGCTTAATCACCAGATAAACTCTAGGCTACAAATACGCGTTCATAAAACAGTCTGCATGAGGTCTTAAAGGCCTAATATGGTGCCAAAATGACTATTTTTATATCTAAAATACGTATCTTCATGAAAAATACCAACATACTGTGTCATAGCATATCCCAGTCCTTTATCAAGTAAGCCTTTTATAATACAGTAGCCCCATTTAGCGCCAAACAAAAAATTGAGATGGTGCTTGCACCAATCGAAGTTTATGCCATCTTCGTTAAAACGAATTTGGTTTTCTCAAAGGAGAACTGGTAGCTTCTAATGACACTACTTTTGTGTCATTTTTTCAGTCATTTCTACCCACATCGGTGCCACGCTGTAGATTTTGTGTACATCTTTGTACTTACTCTAGCACAGATCTTGCTGATCGGGAATTTTGTCGAAGTCCTTGTGGATACGAATCATCTCCACGCATGGTACACGGTGGGATCGGTGGAGAAGTTGTGCAAATGTACATGTATACCATTGCCGCTGACAATGGTACTCACGTACACCACGCAACGTGGCATTTAAGCCCAGTGGTCGACAAGTACAGAATATCCATTGGCACTCAGCTATTACGCAGTGTGGCTTCCGAGTAATTTCGAGGGCACGGTGATGTCATCTGAACCACTTTACCCTGATTTGTTGAAATTTTTTTCTGGGGCGTTCGAAGGGACTACGAATTATGAGCGGTGTAATTTGCGGCGCAATTACTTACTTTCTGTGGTACGTAAGAAGCAGAAACAATATTTTATGAACAATACATACATTTCTGATGTCAAAAAGGTGTTTTAGCCGCTAAATGCTGTCTTTAATCATGTTCCGTAAGCGTTCAGCACACATTTTGACATGCACCTTTCATTCCCTAATTTGAAATTCATTTTTGTCAATTTTTATCTTCAAATTGAACGCCGAGAATGAAACTACACGGTGATTTTGACATCTCTAAGAGTTTCTATAGGATTCGTTTTCTTGTCTTCTTTTGTGAATGTCGAAGAGGCTCAGCGAGCACACCTGCGCCCGCGACACTGATTCTCCAGTAGGCGTACATTGTAGGTGCCTGAATCACGTATCTTACACTAACACATGTACTTGAGATTGTGAACCATCAAGCATCTGCAATTCTACTACAAAAAGCGTTTCTTGCACCGGCTGCCAGATGACCCTTGCAAGTATTACGTGTATCCAGAAGACATTGGTTATGCCAATATCACAGAGTAATATTGAGTCTTTATCCCGTTTATGTTCCATTTTTACAAAAAATCTGGATTAATAATATTTGAAGTCAATTAAGTGTGAAATGTAGAATTTAATGAACGGCACCTAACGTCTCAGCACATCCCAAAATGAAAATGATTGTTAGGATTTCTCGCAAGAAATTGAATGCACGATGCGATCGCCTTATTGGTTCAGCCCTTCACACCATGGTCATAAATGCTTGATTTCGATTACCAATAAGTTTGATAAGATATTTTAGGAATTTCTTTTTCAATCTGTGTCCTTTTAATAAAGTATTAAACGCAAAGATTGTGTGACGTCATTAGAATAGCCAGTCTCTGCCACTGTGTTGTTCTGCACCAGCCGCGAGCCGTAGTAATATGAAAAGTTGAATGTGCGGGTGATGCAGTAATGGCAATCAGCCAACAATTACAGTTTGTGCGTTTCCAAAATCCTGAGATCTCCCAGAAATGGCACAGGTTCGTGCGTGAGACACGGGAATGGCAGTACACGGTAGAAGCTAGCTGTGCTCAGAAACATAGATCTGATGAAGTTTTCTCCAACGTGTAAATCCATTTTAAGGAGGAAAAGTGTATTGTGTTATGCCATCGATGGGAACGTAGTTGTCAGGCACATCTGGAGCACAAGCCTTAGCATCAAATTGTGACTATAAAAGTGAACGTGATTGCAGTAAGTTCTTGTTCGAGATTTTGTGGAAATGATTTGCTGTCAACATGTTTGTCAATGCCCAATAGCAAAATGGGATTGTATATGTCACGACGGAGCTGCAACAGACCCTGGAGTCGGACACTGGACCGAAGTAATCAAAGAATATCAATGGTACAAACCTTTCATAATTTTGGAACAGACAAGACATAAACGAATTGACACTTACATGTACAAGAAATAATATACAATCAACATCGATATTCGAAGAAATGATATCAGTGTCCGCAGTTCACGACTGGAGTTTAACAGCCAGGGTATAATAAATTCAGTTGGACTAACAGTTCGAGACACGTACTACTCGACACTTATGTTAATCTAATATTAACTCGAGATTCACTAGAAAGGCTTTTCTTACCGGTCTGAACACTTCACTCGCGGGAGGGTCGATTTTGTACGGCCTCAAACACGCAAAGTCTGCTAACATGACGAGGTCTAACTCTAGCTGTTTCATTTAAGTGACGTTTTTGCCCCCATCTCAACACCTGTCTTCATAATACTCGCGAACCTCGCTCAATAACCTTTAGAAGGCATCCTAATTGAAATCAAATTTTAATCAATGTATTATTATTGTGTAATGTAAATAATACCGTTTTCTCTCTCATTAAGTTTCTGTAACTTAAAAAATCACTACTGTCTGCCATTGCATCTATACTGTCAACTGATCAACATCTTCCACTGATGACATCACGTGGTGAGGAACCCCAAAATCATTCATTGTGTTTAAAATACAAAATTCCTCTGCTATTTTCAAGTACTTCTTTAGATTTGATAAAGTTATTACACACGGACTAAAACCTTGAAAAGTTCAAAAATACATTGCACGAACGCGTTAAATGGCATCGTTAGCATTTTCCATTCAACCTTTTTTTTCATACGCAGACTGCACGGACAACAGCCCAGTATGTGAAAAATGGGCAGCAGAAGGATACTGTACAAGTGAACCATACAAGGAATACATGGCGGAGAACTGTACCAAGTCCTGCAATCTCTGTGAAGACGGAGGCGATGAAAGTGGGTTACTTAGAATTGGTTCCTAGTTTTGTTTAAATTTAGTAATACAAAGTCACATAACGTGTCAGCTCTGGGATGCATAGTTCTATTTCAATATCCCAACATTGCCTTTGTGTTTGAACCCTAAATCACTGTTCAGATCCAGTATTGGTCTCCACGCTCTCTTTAGGTCACCTAGCGAAAACGCTTTCTGTACTCCTGCAGCAGTATCTCATCAATGCATATCCCCGTTTAATTCGTGTACATGCACACATTGTGAAATTCTTAGATGATTTATTCAGACTTTCTATATGTTAATCACCCGTTAATTCTTGTTTGGATTATACCATGTAACCGATAAGTACCTTGTATGAAGCATTGATTGATATTCCTACTTTAGGATTTTTCCGGACAATTCGCTAGCAATTTTGTGGTAAATTCTTCTCGAATTCTGCTCGCCGAACAATATTTATTTGACCATATTCGTCTTGACCGGAAAGATATGTTTCTTTCAGTAATCGGCTTATCGGCGTCTTTTCATGCCATCAGTGACGTATTAGTACCCTCACCGCCGGTGTATCTATTAAGGCGACTGTAAGCTGTTTGTGCAGCTTGCGTCAACAAAGAAGTTATGGGTGCATATCGGAGCAACACGTGCCCCACTTCGTAAAACTTGTTTAATGAAACCGTGACCACGAGTGGGGGACAATTCATGTGTCGTAGATGGGAAATTGGTGTGAAGATAAGCGACGAGATCCGAAACTTTTTGAGAACCGAGTGTCAGGATAAAATTGTTCCATCCTCAATTATTGATCACTGCAAAAGTACCAGCTTGATCGCTTGACGCTGTAATAAGTGATTTAGCTTCTGGCTACAACCTACATGTATAAAGTCTCACCTAAGTTCCGAAATACTCAGCACACTTGTGGTCTTCGTCCAAACGCCCGAGTTTCTTTCCTCTGTAGTTTGCACTTCATTTCCCTGATATAATAGCTTTGATATACGCACAGTGTAAATTACAAGGTATTTTTTTGCATAATTAAAAATTAACAAAGATTTTTCATGGAACGCCTCTAAATTAATGATCTAAAGTTTATTTCTATCTAAATTACCTAATCATTATCTCTTCAGATATATGATTAGAAAATGTCACCAAACAAAGAGTCGCTAACACTTGTTGCTAGACACGCATGTCATTGCAGCATGGAGACAATGACATTTTTTACAGTTAGATTTGCGCTTTGTATCCACAAAAGTCGGTAAATGTACTATAAGTACATTACTAAACCTGTCGTAATGGTAACCTTTATGGGTTCTGTGTGGATTCATCAGTTTGTGCATACCTTATTTTCACAATGTTGCATTGGGTTTGTGTCTGGCTTTGGTTTACCTTTTTCAAATAACTTAATATTAGATCGGTAATTTTAAAATGATTAGAAAACCCGGTTTTGGCCTATTTGGCATTCCTGTCCAGTTCTCGGAAACAAAAAATGCTCTGTTATCCTCGGAAACCCTCAGAAGTTTGGAGGAAAATTTGAAAACTACTTTCAAAGTGTGCTAGTTGGCAAAACTGACATACGCTTTTAGCGAATTACCGGCAACTTTGGGAAAAGACAAATCTGCCAAGGACCATAATGGCCAATTTGCGAAATAGGGGCTAAGAGTTTTAAGCTGAGTCCTGCTTTTGCCTTTATAACAAGTGACTTATCGAGGATTTGTAAAAAACACCAATTGTTGATTTTTAGTAAAAACCCTTAAGTTCCTCTCAGCATTCCCGAAACAAAACTCACAATATCTTGTTTTTGGCTAGAACTCGTCAAGTTTAGATTTGGTGTTTATTACACTCGCTTTATCAGTGAGTTATCGTCAGGAAAATTGTCCAATCAATTTCTTTCTATTATGCAGATTGCACAGACAGCAGCACAGACTGTGAGGATTTGGCTGCAAAAGGCTACTGTACAAATGAACAATACAAAGAATACATGGCGGAGAATTGTACCAAAACCTGCGACCTCTGTGATGGCGGCGGCGGTGTTGGCGAAGAAAGTAGGTTACTTAGAATTGATTCCTTTGTCGTTCATAATGAGGAATGTATAATTGCTCAATACGGCATCTCAGTGATAGACTTTTATCTTAAAGGCGAAGGCAACCTCTTTCCATGTCATTTTGAGCTAAAACAAGGTTGGTTGGTTATCCTAGACATATTTTCCACTTAATTACAGCTTTTCGTAATGTTATAAATTACTTGTCCGCTACTCCGGAAGTGACATTTTAGGAGGCAAGCGTTTCCCGCCACTTGGTTCTGCGNTAAATAGCTCCAACACTTTAGACAAGTCCACAATAAACTTATCAAAGTTTGGCTCACCGATCTGTTCACTGGACGACGAACTGTCCTCTTCACTGGGTGTCGAACTGAGCCTGTAATCACTCCCACTACTCAATATCGCTGCAGGGTTGCTTAGAGGCTCTGGGCTGGAGAAAACAGCACAGGGCGAATCACTACTGGTTCCAGGAATTGCACGCTCTGGGTTACGTTCGGAGGCACGGGTGACAGTAGATGAAGTGCCTCCACTGGCTCCAGTCACTGTACTGGCCACAGCTCGTGAGGCTTCTCGCTTCAAAAACACACTTCTCGGGGGTGGCGACGGGGCACTGCCGGGAATCAACACAGACGAAATGGCATCCTTCTTCAGACGTTGTTTCGCAGGGACTTTCATCAGTTCAGCGTACAAATCCCTTTCGTAATCGGACGGCAAAAAGTGCTTGCCACACACACGGTAATTCTCCAAGTCTTTGTACGTTGCGTGGACGGGTAACGCTGCGTTCTTCACACGAACGAGCCAAGTACGGCGAAGTGTGTCATCCATTGGAAAGCGATGCAAAGGTACTCCCAAAGCGTGCGTGAGCCGATAATTAGTACATCGTGGTACGCAGCAACAGTGTGGCATGTTGACTGACTAGTAAATGAAAGCAAACGACGACGGAACTTAACACAACCGAGGTAGAACAATGACTGACTCGGCAGCCCTCACAGTCAGACTATATGAAAAGAAATTGGCGCGAAATGCTTGCCTCCTAAAACGTCACTTCCGGAGTAGCGGACGAGTAATTAATAAAATTACGAAAAGCTGTAATTAAGTGGAAAATATGTCTAGGATAACCAATCAACCTTATTTTAGCTCAAAATGACATGGAAAAAGGTTGCCTTCGCCTTTAAAGTGTAACTACCACTGGCACTGTGCCTAACAACTTAGCTGTCCATTGTCAGTGTCGGTCTGCATGTACAATGTACAGTATGTCACTACGCTAGTGTACCCGGATATCTCACGAATGTCGCCATCTACACTTCCTTGTGGCTGAAGCAGAATTTACTGTCGTAATCAGGCATTAGTTCATTCTCTCAATTAGGTTTTCTTAACTAAAAAATTGCTACAACATTGTTGAAAACAAACCGTCACCTAATCCTATGAAATCGGAGAGTTATGAATCGTTTTTATTAACTCGAAGCCGGCATTTCTTAAGATCATGTGCAAACAAGTTGGTGAGAAATTTTAGCATAGGTGTTTTGATAAACAGCATTGGTTTGAGGGTGTGTCCTAAAAGATATATTTTGGTAGTCATTGCTTTGTCGCCCGTTTTGTTCTATCAACTTCCGCCACAGATGATCTCTTTGTATCCTCATTGTCATTTTTCCATTAAGCAAAATACTTGTATCTCCTGCATGCTGAGCATTAGGGAAAACAGAAAATAGGATCTCTCCTCGGACCAAAGTGTGCTCGTTTCTTAAAACTTGGGAATTAAGACGGACCACAATGGTGTAAAGATTCATGCAATTTGCACCTGTAAGTTGTATCTCACACGCAACTTTGCAACTGAGATCCACAAAACATCTTCAAGTCTACGAAAAATCACGTTTCTAACTCGTTTTTATTATTACCCTTTGAAGGTTTTTTGGGAGTTCACGAGTTTTTTCTTGTACTAGTGTCACAGTGTAGGTTTCCTTCTTACAAATATCTTAACACTAGAGCAGTGATGTTTGAAGCTTAACTAAGCATAGTTTGCGAATGTTTGGTCGAAAACACTCTTGAAGTGCACCTCAAAGTATGTTTCTAGCCCTGTTGTTCGATTACCCTTGCAATTTTTTGTGTGTACATAAGTCGTTGCTTACGATAATGTCATACCACACCATTATATCTTTGCCTCGTTAATGTTTTCATTTAAAAAATATCTTTATACTGAGTCAGTAGTGTTTGAAGTTAATGGTGAACTGTTCATTTTTAGTAAAACTCTTACCTTTCTGTCATTATTCCTGAATTGAAAGTCACAAAGTATTTTTTGGCTAGAACTTGTCAACTTAAAGACAAAGTAGCACACATTTTTAACCCTTTTTAGATGGTGAGAACAAATTTAATGAAACGGTCAGTGCCTAAAAGTTAATCCAAACGAAATCCGTGGGCACGAAGTTCATATAAATCCTCTCTTATAATGAACGCCATAGCAGATTTGCTGGTAAGTCGTAAGTGAGTTTCATTCCGGAACTGTTGAATAACAAAGACGCCTTTTCCACGGGGCTTAGCGTGTTTAACAGGGAGTTAACAATTTAAACAGTACAACAAACATACACGGTCACAATAATTAAGTAAAATTGAGTCACTCTCCTGACATCTTGCGAAAATATTAGACAAGGAAAAGTAAGATACATGTACCTGTAGCGGTGGTCTCTTGCAACTTTGTTAGGCAGCTTACGGCCAACGATGAGTGACAGTGATGGAAATATCAGTAATGTGGAGACACGGATTCCACTAGCGTGGGGATGGTCGTGATAGTATAGTTGAGGTTACCCGGTTCTTGGTTGAACGGTAGATAGTTGGCAAACAAGGTAGCAACAACAAGTCGATGGAGAGCAGCATAAAAACACAGTGGTTGAGTTGCTACTGACACACAAATTTATTAACTCTAGCTACAATATATATAGTGGATAGAATTATGTGTGGGTTGTGAGTGCAAAACAACAACAATATTGAGAGTTCCGGTGATTTCATTCAGCTCCTAAACATGAATGGGGTCTGGACAGCTGTTTGGATATACATGTAGGGTTTCATTATGAGTGGGCACTGGTCAGTGGCATAATAAACAACAACACAAGATGTCCCGGAATTGTTATATAACATAAACTGTTTTGTTGAGATAGTTGTACGTCATAGGAAAGGATGAAATTTGCACTTAATTAACTTCATGAGATTTCATGACAGACAGCCTGTTTCTTATCAAATACCAACTAGTGGAAAATATCTTCAGGACGAAAGGTTGTTATCGCTAAGTGTAAAATATAAGTATTAACGCATGAAGCATCCGTATAACCGGAACCCGGCCGCATGACCGCGGACATCACCACTCCGCATCCAGGTTGAACACACTGCCACAGCTGCACTTTGTGTGACCAAGAGACAAATAAATATTGCGTCGTGCTCCTAACATAAAATATTTTCGCATTGCTGACAATCAGCTCTTAGAAAGCTGTTCACTGCACGTCCCAATCCCGTTTGCCCTTTCAATCGCGGAATGTTTAAGTTTTAGTTAACGGGTATAACGATTGTAAAATTTTGTCTCTTTTTAAAATAGGCTTTTGTCTAATATTTAAAATTCAAAATCAATTTAGGAAGTGATTATATTCCTGGGGAAAAGAGAGGCACATGACTACCATGGAAACTTCGCAGGGCAGCAAAAATCAAGCACGTCCGTGCGTTATTGCAATTCATCTGAGGAGTGCGCTTTTTCGAGATAAAAATATTTTGTCGAAGCATAGCCGAGTGTGGATCTTTAATATTCACTTTACAATATGTTCGCTGTATTAGTGAACCGTCGTTAGAAACAGCTGTCAGTCAACCCATTTCTTTTACACAGATTGCACGGACAGCAGTACAGATTGTGAGGAATTAGCGGCAAAAGGATACTGTACAAATGAGGAATACAAGGAGTACATGGCGGAAAACTGTACCAAAACTTGCGACCTCTGTGATGGCGGCGGCGTTGGCGGCGATGAAAGTGTGTTACTTCGTTCAAAATTAGCTATGCAAATACAACTCGATTGTCGGATTACACTTTGCAAGCTCTGTGTGTAATTATAAGTTATGGTTTACGCTAAAGGTACAGGGTAAGGTTGCGTTAATCAGGTTAGACTTCCACTTTACAAATATCGTAATGCTAGAGCAATAATTTTTTGGTGTTTAATGAAGGACGTGTTATCAGTAAAAACCCGATTTTCACTCAACATTCCACAATGAAATCAAAATTATTAAGGTTTTTGTGTCGAACTTATGTACGAACGATAATTACAGTACATGTTCGCTTACGAAATGTTGTAAGCGACAATTTTCATTTAATAACTTTCTATTATGAAGATTGCACGGACAGCAGCACAGACTGAAAATTTGACATCAAAAGGCTACTGTACAAATGAACTACACAAGAAGTTCATGGCGGAGAATTGCACCAAAACCTGCGATCTGTGTGATGGCTGTAGTGATCCCAAATCCCTGGTACTGCTGCAGGTTCCCCCATTAATTTCATCAAATTTCCGCCTCATTTGCGTACAACCTACATGCTTTACTCAAAAGTTCTTGTCCTTAGCCGCCATTAGATCGTTTTTATTCCGTCATCTAAACTAGATAGTTTTTTTACTGATGAGTACGAACCGCTTCTCGATCCGCCAAAGTCGGGTCATTATCGTCCATAATTAACTGAAGCTGGCATTTCTGAACTACACGCATAGAGCTTGATGACGAATTGTTCTCGGACTATCTCATCAATAAAATAATGCATTGTCTGACAAACTGCGATTTTTACTAAAACGCTCGTAACTCCTTCCAGGCATACCGCAAATGAAATTCACAATATAGTAATTTTGGATAGACCTTGTCAATTTAACAATTAGTACACAATACTTTCTCTTTATTGATCAATGTCGCCAGGAACAATTTCTTATTAGCCAATTTCATTTGCGCAGATTGCACAGACAGCAGTGCAGACTGTGAGGATTTAGCAGCAAAAGGCTACTGTACACATGAGGAGCATAAGGAGTACATGGCGGAGAATTGTACCAAGACCTGCAACCTATGTGATGGTGGCGGCGGTAGTGGCAATGAAAGTGGGTTACTTGGAATTGATTCCTATTTCTATCAATTGTAGTTGTAGGCTCCGAATGTCGCTTAATCTGTTGACCCAAGGATAGATTGGTCTCTTTGAATAACAACACAAACATTCTTGTGTTGTAAGACAGTCATTGTCGGTCTTCAACTTTTCAGAAAGCGACCCAATTAGCTCAGGATTTCCTATTAACCTCATTATATTTCTATCAAAATTGTGCATACTTGATGAGCAAGGTGGATTACTCAAGATATACATTCTCTAATCTGCCATTAGATCATTTGTTATTCCAACAAATGAAAGAGCTATATTTCATTACTGATGAGAACGAATCTCCAATTCTTCCTTCCAAATTGGCAAGTTATCTTCTTTGAATACAGGAAGCAGCAATTTTTAGACTACATGCATACAGCTTGATGCCAAATGCTTGTCAGGACAGCTCAATGTTGAAATTACTGTTTTGATCGTTAATTTTTACGAAAAATATAGGGATTACGAACATTCATGCCACGTTTAGACTATATCGCGTATCTTAAATGCAAATTTGCAATTTAGAATCATCTAGCATTTTCAAAACTACCAATATCTACGCTTGTTACTCGATTCTCATATTACCCTCTCCAAGATTTATGTGTATTTATAAATTACACCAAAATCACAGAGGGATATCCGGGTTAGACTTCCATTTTTCAAACATCTTAATGTTTCTGCACTAATGCTTGGTGTTCAACAAATGACAAATTGTCAATAAAATAGTTAAAACTCAACATTCACTTAGCATTCCCACTCTGAATTCAACAATATTGGATTCTTGTATCGAAACGTAAGTATCTACAGTAAGATAATTTAAGGATATTTTCGATTTATTATTGAACCATTGTCAAGAACAATTCTCATTCAATTCCTTTCCATTGTTCAGGTTGCTCGGATCAAGCCATAGACTGTGAGGATTTAGCAGAAAAAGGCTACTGTACGAATGAGGAGCAGAAGGAGTACATGGCGGAGAATTGCACCAAAACCTGCAACCTATGTGATGGCGGCAGCGGTGGTGGCAACGAAAGTGGGTTACTTGAAATTTTCCTATTTCTTTAAAGTGTAGTCTTATAGTTGCATAATCTGTCGACTCTAGGATTTATTGGTCTCTTTGAAAAATAACAGCAGTTCTTCTGTTTTAGGAGACATTTTCTTTCTTCAAGTTTCCAGAATGCCACCCAAGTAGCTCATTTCCTCTGCTTCTGCAGCAGGATCTTCTATTAACCACATTACATTTACATCTAAATAAGGCATACTTGGTGAGCAAGCTAAGTGGATTCTTGAAGATATTCTATTTCTAATCTGCCATTAGATCATTTGTTATTAAAATACATGAAAGAACTATTTTTCATTACTGATGAATACGAATCTCCACTTCGTCCTTCCAAATCGGCTAGTTATCTTCTTTGAATACATGAAGCTGCAATTTTTAGACTACACGCATACAGCTTGATGACAAATGCTTGTAGTAATAGCTCAATGTTGTACTTATTGTTTTGATCATTCATTTTGACGAAAAAGATAAGGTTTTGGCATTCATCATATTATGTGCCCTTTATACTATCAAACTCAGCACATGACAACCGTTTTTTATCGTTAGATCCGATTTACCCTATAACCTTCAGTACGGTAAATGTGCTGCATTGGGCAGCAGAACTCTTACTGTCTCACCCCAGTGGAACGCGTGTCTCACTTGAAAAATATCGGGCACCAAACACGAGGCCACGGGATTGCGAATAATCATCTAACGTGTATCTATTAGCGTGTATCCAAACTATAATTTTTCAATTGAGAAGCATATAACATTTTCTAGTCTACCATTATCTACTTTTTAACTCTAATGCTTATACACATTCCAAGATGTATGTGTATTTAGAAATTATTTTCTTCACTGAAATCTCAGGGTGAAACCCAGGTTAGACTTTCATTTTACAAACGTAATTCTTCAGCACTATTGCTTGGTAGTTAATAAATGACAAATTGTCAATAAAGTATTAAAAACTCAAGTTTAACTTAACATTTAGACAATGAAATCATCAATATTAGATTCATGTACCGAAGCGTACATACGCACAGTAAGATACATTCACGATATATTCGATTTGTTATTGAACCATTGTCAAGAACAATTCTCATTCAATTCCTTTCCATTATTCAGGTTGCACGGACCAAGCCACAGACTGTGAGGATTTAGCAGGAAAAGGCTACTGTACGAATGAGGAGCATAAGGAGTACATGGCGGAGAATTGCACCAAAACCTGCAACCTATGCGATGGCGGCGGCGGAGGTGGCAACGAAAGTGGGTTACTTGGAACTGATTCCTATTTCCTTAAATTGTAGTTTTATAGTTGCATCATCTGTCGACTCTAGGATTAATTGGTCTCTTTGAAAAATAATAGCAGTTCTTGTGTTTTAGGAGAGACATTGTCAGTCTTCAAGGTTCTAGAATGCCACCCGATTAGCTCAATTCCCCTGCTTCTGCAGCAGGATCTCCTATTAACTCTATAATATTTCCATCTAACTTGGTCTTATTTGGTGAGCAAGCTAAGTGGATTACTGAAGATATTCTATTTCTAATCTGCCATTAGATCATTTATTATTCCAACATATGAAACAGCTATTTTCATTACTGATGAGTACGAATCTGCATTCTTCCTTAAAATCGGCAAGTTATCTTCTTTGAATACATGAAGCTGCAACTTTTAGAATTCACGCATACAGCTTGATGCCAAATGCTTGTCGGGACAGCTCAATGTTGAAGTTATTGTTTTGATCATTAAGTTTTACGAAAAATATAGGCATTGCGAAAATTCAAGCCACGTTTAGCCTATAGCGAGTATCTTCAACGCAAATTTGCACTTGAGAATCATGTAGAATTTTCAAAACTACCAATATCTACGCTTGTAACTCGATTGTCAGATTACACTCTACAGGATTTATGTGTATTTATAAATTATTGTCTTCACCAAAATCAATGAGGGATATCTGGGTTAGACTTCCATTTTACAAACATCTTAATGTTTCTGCACTAATGCTTGGTGTTCAACAAATGACAAATTGTCAATAAAATAGTGAAAACTCAACATTCACTTAGCATTCCCACTCTGAATTCAACAGTATTGGATTCTTGTATCGAAACGTAAGTATCTACAGTAAGATAATTTAAGGATATTTTCGATTTATTATTGAACCATTGTCAAGAACAATTCTCATTCAATTCCTTTCCATTGTTCAGGTTGCTCGGATCAAGCGACAGACTGTGAGGATTTAGCAGAAAAAGGCTACTGTACGAATGAGGAGCATAAGGAGTACATGGCGGAGAATTGCACCAAAACCTGCAACCTATGTGATGGCGGCGGCGGTGGTGGCAACGAAAGTGGGTTACTTGAAATTCATTCCTATTTCTTTAAAGTGTAGTCTTATAGTTGCATAATCTGTCGACTCTAGGATTTATTGGTCTCTTTGAAAAATATCAGCAGTTCTTCTGTTTTAGGAGACATTTTCTTTCTTCAAGTTTCCAGAATGCCACCCAAGTAGCTCATTTCCTCTGCTTCTGCAGCAGGATCTTCTATTAACCACAATACATTTACATCTAAATAAGGCATACTTGGCGAGCAAGCTAAGTGGATTCTTGATGATATGCTATTTCTAATCTGCCATTAGATCATTTGTTATTAAAACACATGAAAGAACTATTTTTCATTACTGATGAATACGAATCTCCACTTTGTCCTTCCAAATCGGCTAGTTATCTTCTTTGAATACATGAAGCTGCAATTTTTAGACTACACGCATACAGCTTGATGACAAATGCTTGTAGTAATAGCTCAATGTTGTACTTATTGTTTTGATCATTCATTTTGACGAAAAAGATAAGGTTTTGGCATTCATCATATTATGTGCCCTTTATACTATCAAACTCAGCACATGACAACCGTTTTTTATCGTTAGATCCGATTTACCCTATAACCTTCAGTACGGTAAATGTGCTGCATTGGGCAGCAGAACTCTTACTGTCTCACCCCAGTGGAACGCGTGTCTCACTTGAAAAATATCGGGCACCAAACACGAGGCCACGGGATTGCGAATAATCATCTAACGTGTATCTATTAGCGTGTATCCAAACTATAATTTTTCAATTGAGAAGCATATAACATTTTCTAGTCTACCATTATCTACTTTTTAACTCTATTGCTTATACACATTCCAAGATGTATGTGTATTTAGAAATTATTTTCTTCACTGAAATCTCAGGGTGAAACCCTGGTTAGACTTCCATTTTACCTACGTAATTCTTCAGCACTATTGCTTGGTAGTTAATAAATGACAAATTGTCAATAAAGTATTAAAAACTCAAGTTTAACTTAACATTTAGACAATGAAGTCATCAATATTAGATTCATGTACCTAGTGTATATACGCACAGTAAGATACATTCACGATATATTCGATTTGTTATTGAACCATTGTCAAGAACAATTCTCATTCAATTCCTTTCCATTATTCAGGTTGCACGGACCAAGCCACAGACTGTGAGGATTTAGCAGGAAAAGGCTACTGTACGAATGAGGAGCATAAGGAGTACATGGCGGAGAATTGTACCAAAACCTGCAACCTATGCGATGGCGGCGGCGGTGGTGGCAACGAAAGTGAGTTACTTGGAACTGATTCCTATTTCCTTAAATTGTAGTTTTATAGTTGCATCATCTGTCGACTCTAGGATTAATTGGTCTCTTTGAAAAATAATAGCAGTTCTTGTGTTTTAGGAGAGACATTGTCAGTCTTCAAGGTTCTAGAATGCCACCCGATTAGCTCAATTCCCCTGCTTCTGCAGCAGGATCTCCTATTAACTCTATAATATTTCCATCTAACTTGGTCTTATTTGGTGAGCAAGCTAAGTGGATTACTGAAGATCTGCCATTAGATCATTTATTATTCCAACATATGAAACAGCTATTTTCATTACTGATGAGTACGAATCTGCATTCTTCCTTAAAATCGGCAAGTTATCTTCTTTGAATACATGAAGCTGCAACTTTTAGAATTCACGCATATAGCTTTATGCTAAATGCTTGTCGGGACAGCTCAGTGTTGAAATTATTGTTTTGATCATTAAGTTTTACGAAAAATATAGGCATTGCGAAAATTCAAGCCACGTTTAGCCTATAGCGAGTATCTTCAATGCAAATTTGCACTTGAGAATCATGTAGAATTTTCAAAACTACTAATATCTACGCTTGTAACTCGATCGTCAGATTAAACTCTACAAGATTTATGTGTATTTATAAATTATTGTCTTCACCAAAATCAATGAGGGATATCTGGGTTAGACTTCCATTTTACAAACATCTAAATGCTTCTGCACTAATGCTTGGCGTTTAATAAATGACAAAGTGTCATTAAAATAGTGAAAACTCAACATTCACTTAGCATTCCCACTCTGAATTCACCAATATTGGATTCTTGTATCGAAACGTAAGTACGTACAGTAAGATAATTTCAGGATATATTCAATTTATTATTGAACCATTGTCAAGAACAATTCTCATTCAATTCCTTTTCATTGTTCAGGTTGCGCGGATAAAGCCACAGACTGTGAGGATTTAGCAGCAAAAGGCTACTGTACGACTGAGGAGCATAAGGAGTACATGGCGGAGAATTGCACCAAAACCTGCAACCTATGTGATGGCGGGGGCAGTGGTGGCAACGAAAGTGGGTTACTTGGAATTGATTCCTATTTCTTTAAAGTGTAGTCTTAAAGTTGCATAATCTGCCGACTCTAGTATTGATTAGTCTCTTTGAAAAATAACAGCAGTTCTTGTGTTTTAGGACAGCCATTGTCAGTTTCCAGAATGCCACCCGAGTAGCTCATTTCCAATGCTTCTGCAGCAGGACCTCCTATTATCCCCATTATATTTACATCTAAATTGTTTATCCTTTTCTGAACCACCTACGTGGATTACTCAAGATATTCATTTTCTAATATGCTTATAGATTATGTAATATACCAACGCATGAAATAGCTATTTTTCATTACTCAGTGAGTACGAATCTCCACTTCTTCCTTCAAAATCGGCTAGTTTTCTACTTTGAATACATGAAGCTGCAATTTTTGGAATACACGCATACAGCTTGATACCAAATGCTTGTCGGGACAGCTTAATGTTGAAATTATTTTTTGATCATTAATTTTGACGAAAAATATAGGTTCTCGGTAATCATTAAATCATTTCCTCTCTTTACTATCAATTTCATGAACTGACAACCGCTTTTATCGTCAGTTCCGATATAGTATATAAGCTTCAGTACTGTAAACGTTTTGCATTGGGCAGCAGAACCAAAACCTGCAACCTATGTGATGGCGGCGGCGGTGGTGGCAACAGAAGTATAATTGATTCGTATTTCTTTAAATTGTAGTCTTATAGTTGCATAATCTGTCGACTCTGGGATTGATTGATCTCCTTGAAAAATAACAGCTGTTCTTCTGTTTTAGGACGGCCATTGTCGGTCTTCAAGTTTCCAGAATGCCACCCAAATAGCTCATTTCCTCTGCTTCTGCAGCTGGATCTCCTTTTAACCACATTATATTTACATCTAAATTAGGCATACTTAGTGAGCAAGCTAAGAGGATTCTTGAAGATATTGTAATTCAAATCTGCCATTAGATCATTTGTTATTAAAACACACGAAAGAAATATTTTTCATGCTGATGAGTACGAATCTCCACTTCTTCCTACCAAATCGGCTAGTTATCTTCTTTGAATACATGAAGCTGCAATTTTTAGACTACACGCATACATCTTGATGACAAATGCTTGTGGGAATAGCTCAATGTTTTGGTCATTCATTTTGACGAAAAATTTTTTGACAGTCATCAAATTATGTGCCCTTTATACTATCAAACTCAGCAAATGACAATCGTTTTTTATCGTCAGATCCGATTTACCCTATAAGCATTAGTACGGTAAATGTGCTGTATTGGGCAGCATAACATTTATTACCCCACCCTAGTGGAACGCGTGTCTCACGTGAAAAACATTGGGCACCAAACACCATGCCACGGGATTGCGAAAAATCAACCAACGTGTATCTATTAGCGTGTATCTAAACTGTAATTTTCATTTGAGAAGCATATAACATTTGTAAGTCTACCATAATCTACTTTTTAACTCTTTTGTCATTATACACGTTCCAAGATGTATGTGTATTTATAAATTATTGTCTTCACTGAAATCTCAGGGTGAAACCCTGGTTAGACTTCCATTTTACAAACATCGTAATTCTTCAGCACTAATGCTTGTTGGTTAATAAATGACAAATTGTCAGTAAAATATTAAAAACTCAAGTTTCACTTAACATTCCCACAATGAAATCATCAATATTATATTCATGTACCTAAGCGTATATACGTACAGTAAGATACATTAACGATATATTCGATTTGTTAGTGAACCACTGTCAAGAACTATTCTCATTCAAATCCTTTCCATTCTCCAGGTTGCACGGACCAAGCCACAGACTGTGAGGATTTAGCAGCAAAAGGCTACTGTACGAATGAGGAGCATAAGGAGTACATGGCGGAGAATTGTACCAAAACCTGCAACCTCTGTGATGGCGGTGGTGATGAAAGTGTGTTTCTTGGAATTAATTCATATTTCTTTCAAAATTAGTAGTACTATTTTACTTACTCAGTTTACTGTAGGAAAGACTGTTCTCTTCGAGAATATGTACTTAGAATTGATCCAATTCTCCTTCAAATCTAGTGAGACAAAGTCGCTTTATGGGTCAGCACTGTGTTAAATCGTTCTCTTAAAAATCTGAGCAGGTCAGTATTGTCTGAAGAGCCCTTGAACTTAAGATTTAGTGCGTAGCTTTGTTTATCAGTGGAATGTGGTAAGGAACCACGTTCAAGTCATGCATTTTCTAAATGCAGATTGTACGGACAGCAGCACAGACTGCAAAGATTTCGCTGCCAAAGGCTACTGTACAGATGAGGAACATAAGGAGTTCATGGCTGAGAATTGTACAAAGACCTGCAACCTATGTGATGGTGGCGGCGGTGAAAGTGGGTTTCTTAGAATAGATACCTTTCTCGTTCAAAATCAATAGTGCACATTTGCTTAATGGGTCTGCTGTGGGATAGATAGTGCTCTTAAACATTAACCACGATTGTCTCTGTGCTCAAGAATCCAACGCAATGTCCAATCAGTAATTTTACTCAAACTGGGCTCTGAGAAGTTTCATGGAATCCAGTGTCTCTAACGTTTGCCTCGCACGCAAATTCACAATTGAGAACGGTCAAACATATTTTGTACATTCATTAGTCGTTGTTTGTGCTAATGTCTTACTTTAATATTGTGTTCATATCTCACTCGCGATTTCATGTTTTCTTATTGCTTGATCGTTATTTTTTGAAGATAAGAACGAGTTTTCGATTTTTAGCAAAACACTTAACTTCCTCTCAACATTCCTGAAGTAAAATTCTGAATTTATTATGTTTGGAAAGAACTTAAGATTTAGTGCCACCGTTTATTGATGAAGTGCCGCTAGGGATAATGCACCATCAACGAATCCCCTTTTATATATTTTGTGAGGAATTGGCGGCAAAAGGTAACTGTACAAATAAGGAATACAAGGAGTTCATGGCGGAGAATTGTACCAAAACTTGTTATCTCTGTGATGGCGGTGGTGATAAAAGTGGGTTAATGGATTTGATTGCTATTTCTTTCAAAATTAGTAGTACATATTTGCTGACTCAGTCAGCTCTAGGAGAGATGGTTCTCTTCGAAAATATGTACCGTTGTCCTATGCTTTAGAACTCGTATAGCTGTCCACAGGCAGTATTGGTCTTCTCGTTGCCACAACGACAGTCGATGAACTCACATCTTTGCTTGTGCACCTGGATCACGCGCCCATCATTTTATCACATCTCCATCTAATTTGTGTATATTGGGGTAACCTTCCCACATGGTTTACCCAGAACTTTCAAATCCAGTCAGCCATTATTCCATTTTATGTTTCCTTTGCCAATTTTAGAACTTTGTCTTTTGATGAGTTCGGATCAATTTAGCCCCCGAAATGAGCTACACTTATCGTTTTTACTTATTTAAAGTTGTCGTTTATAAAGTGCTCATACAGTGTTGTGGAGAAAAATTCAATGATTTTTTTCTGAACAACGCTGATTTGCTCACCCGTCTCAATAGAAAAAAAGTATTTTGTTAGCCATGAATTTACCCACCCTCTTTTTGTGATTAAACTTTGTATTAATGACTGCTCTTTTTCGTCAGTGACGGTTAATCCATTATGCATAGTACATGCCAAATTGAATAGATTTGGACAACACCAAAAACAGGAGCCTACATGGGAGGAACACGTGTCCCAATTTGTAAGCTTTGTACAGTGAAACTGAACAAACCCCCATGTGATGATCAACGATCCAAAACTCTATTCAGTTTAAGGCCTTAAAAATTAAACTATTGTTTAGAACCAGTCCAAATGATAAACTAATAGGTTTTAGGATTTAAAACGAATATAGGTTTTATATGTCTGTAAGTGTGTAGACCGTCTACCTGCGTGTCTGTTTCGTTCTGGTGTCCACCCACCTGTGCTTGCCGCTGTGGCTGCACTGATGCGGAATGAGTGTTACCCGTATCTACCATGATCTGCGTCCAGTTTTTTTGCAAGGTGAAGGATAGCGCTGGTCGGATAGCGAGTGAGAGGTTTTCCTCCAAAATGACAGAGAAACTGGTGGGCACTAGGTACTCTGATTTTGCGAAAATTGAGAATGTTTTCCAACAGGCATATACATGAAAGTGGGTGGAGGGTTAAGGGATGTATATGGAGTGTCGATATTTTCCCTTGCTTTTCGGTCTTGGATGACTTCTTTTTAACGGAGACCCTGTTCTCCGTTAAAAAGAAGTCAAGAAGGCGGCTTCGTCAGCCTGGAAACTCCATTGTTTCGGCCAAACAACTCTGATATTCTAAAAACAAAGAAATTCAAAACGTACGCTGTCTTGAATGGGTGTGTTTCATATGTGGAGGAGCAGACTAAGTGGAGGTTGAAGACCAACCGGCACAGTATCTCAGGAGTGATCGGTAGCCGTGTGTCAGCAGTTTTCGCACAACGTCTTAAGCCCTCCATTGTCTTGGTCAAGTTGAAGTTATTGGTAACGTCTGGGTTACTATCAGCCTTGCCTTTAAAGTACACTTCTGCCAGGTATGGATCGACGGCACGGCCGGCGAAACCACAGGGATACACGTTCGAAATACACAGAACCATATGGTCAATTCGAGGACGCCAGCACAATGGCAGGTTATGATGTGGTCGAAACGAATTAAATGATTGGAAGCTTTGGTCATACACTTGATGGGTGTAGCTGAAGATAGGTGCTTGGATTAATCTAGCTGCCTCGTCGAGGATATCAGTTGACATCGCTGACCTTGTGATTGTCCTGGTACTTTTAGTGGTGGTTCTGCCTGGTGATTTCGTAGTCTTTGCTCTGAATTTCAGCAAGTTGAATATGATAGGAAAAAGAAGAAGCAATATAAATTAACATCTCTGTATGGGAAGATAAGGGTTACTGATTGAATGAAATAGGGTTGCGTAATTTGGAAGTGCTCCTTTGGAACCAGGGTCATTTGGGTTGGCGACTGGGATTCGTTTGGGTTTCAAGGCTATTGAATGGAAAGAAATCGGGTTTTAGAAAATCCATCTGTGGCTTAAAGTAATAAATACCTGACGCAACGTTTGTCTAGAAAGATTAACGACGAACGGGAGGGAGTCCAATAAACATAAAACTGTTTAATTGAGAAAAACATACAAATGAATATACTGTTGCTCGAAGCTGGTCCAAACGGTAGCAGGAGAGAAAGAATAATCAGAGTTTCCATGGGGCTAGAAAGGAACTAAAATAGAAGTTGGATATGGAGCCTGAATGTTGTAGTACAGTATTTTTCCCAATAATAGAATTTATGTCAGTGTGCCATCAATCTCAGAATTTATGCTCACTCCGCAGTGTAACATTGTGTTTGTCTAGGGTACGTTTTCATTTTTACAATAATACTAAACCAATATTAATTATGATTAAGGATAATTTAAAAACAAATTATCGATTTTTGACTTACAACACAAAACTTTATCTCAGTTCTGCCGAATTGGATTTCTCCAATAGGATGTCTGACTAGAACTTATATACGTACGATTGAATGTAAAATAAGTTCATTTGCAAAATGGTCTCGTGGACAATTTTCACTAAATTCCTCCCCATTACGCAGATTGCACGGACAAGCATAAAAACTGTAGGATTTATGCTGGTCGAGGCTACTGTACAAGCAGAAAATACGGGGAATGGATGGCGTTTCATTGCACCAGATCATGTAACCTCTGCGGTGAGTAATTAAATTCTATATTCCTCAGGAGTAGGCGCAACCAAGTTGCATACTGTTTCAGCTCTGCGACAGTTAGTTCTCTAATAAATTCGGTACAGTTAAAGCACCCTCTAGCCCTGTAACACTGGTTAAACAGTAGACGTACACTGTATATGGACACTCTTGCCTTTCTGCTTACTATTTTCTGTTGCTGCTACGTCTTTGATAGTCACACGTGTATCGCAGCCTGCAACATGTAGCATGTATCTTACACGTAGAATTGTCTGAGAATCATCAAGCACCTTAAAGTCTACTATATAATACTTGTCTCTCGGCGTAATTTATTATACGTGCAGTTTGTAATTTTGTGGTGACTTATTTTCACAAAATCTATTTCCATTATGCAGGTTGCAAGGACAGACATAGATTTTGTCAGTACTGGACTGATAATGGCTTCTGTACGGACACACGATACGCGAAGAAGTTGGCGTGGACCTGCGTCAAAGCCTGCAAGCACTGTGGTGAGTAATTAAATTCTATATCCTTCAAATTTAAGTAATATCAGTCGCTTAACCTTTCATTTTCTGGGAGAGAAGGTTAGCTTTGAAATTAAAAACCAAAGTCTATGCGTCATTTGGGACACTTTCATGGAGCCAGTCAATGCTTATTATTAGATTAGTTTCCTTGTGATCTTTCATATACACGGGACAGGTCAACAACCCCATCTGTGATTGACCAGTAAATACAGGTTGAGACCACGACCAACTTTCATATTGGTGTGCTTGTGGTGACGTCGTCTCTACAAGCCACTAACGCAGCGCAAAATCCTGCCAGTAGGGTGTATCTTAAATGGAGAGTTGTAATTGAGAACTGATAATATTCTTGGAGTCTTCCTAAATTATATTTCTGGAACGGTTTTCAAATTTTATTACATGTATATTGTAACTCATAACATAATACGCAGTGTAACATGATGGTTTGTGTCGTTTAAATGTAGGTTACCTTTTTTCCAAAAATATTGTCATTTCAGTTATGTTTGACGTTGTATAGATTTTAATTCTACAACACTTATATTTATCTCAGCAATGCCAAACTGAAAATCACATTTATACAAGATTTCTAGATACAGATTATATACGTAATAACGTCTACAATACGTTCAATTTATTTGGAAATTAACGCCAGGAACAATTTTCACCACGTTCCTCTCCGTTTCAAACAAAAAGTGTGTAACATCACTGAGGTTCACAAAGGATTTTTACAAGAACTGTTAAAGGCAAGGTTTGTTGTACCACATGTTTGCTTTATTTTTGAATGACGCCACCAACCATTTTTGTTACGCAGATTGCGAGGACAAACAAAAAGACTGTGACCTCTGGGCTTCTCGTCAATATTGTACCCATAAGTCATACAAGAAGCAGATGGCGGAAAATTGTCCCAAAGCCTGCGGTCTTTGTGGCGTTGGCGGTGGCGTTGGTGAAAGTGAGTGACTCAGAACTATTTGGTTTAAACACGGAAACACATACTCACACCTATCTGTCAGTCCTAGTAAAAACAGTAGTCGTCGGAAAATGTTGTGTCTCTGCTTTACAATTGATTGAGGTGTTGCTGGGCTTGTTTCATACAAAGAAAGGAGGTTTTCTATAGGACTAGTTTTCTTGTGATCGTTTATTAAGGTGGGACACGCACAGCGCTCTCTACTCCCGCGACACTTATTGGCCGATTGGTGTACATGGACATTACTGCCGGCCTATTTACACGTGAGGTAGTGATCTGTCGCTTCTACAAACACCTTTATAGTCTCTCATGCAGTTAAATCTGATTGTCCATAGCATGTGTCCCTCAAGTACTTTTCCAACTGGGAATCACTAATCAGGTTAACATTTACCTTATAGGTCCCTACATGTAATGCTTTCTGTCGCCAATTCTCAGATAAGCTTTTCAAGCGCTAATGACGGGATATCGTTTTTGACATCTCAGCATTCACGAAAAGATATTCACAATTAAGGATTTTATGTAAGTGCATTTTATTAGTGAAATGTTGTTGGGGATAATTTTCAATAAATTCCTTTCCATTACGCAGCTTGTAAGGACAAAGACATATCCTGCAAGCAATGGTCCGAGTATCGCTACTGTACTGGACGATATGAGAAATACATGAGGGCGAATTGTAAGAGAGCCTGCAACCTCTGCGGTGAGTAATTAATTTCTATATCATTTAATTTAGTATTACAAACTTAAAGCTTAACGTTTCAGTACTGGTACATATAGTTCTCTTAAAAATGTCATCATTGTCTATGCACTATAGAAATTAGTGATATCCCTCAGGGGATCGTTTCGTGCAACCAGCCATGACTTCTAATTGGGATTGTTTCTTCTGACCTTTCCTGAATGAAGAACTGATCAATCCCTCGCCACTGGTTGGCTTGTGGGTGTAGGTGGAAACTACGACTATCGTAATACTGGTGTGCTAGTGGTTTGTCTTTTTACAAAGTTATAGGTATACACTCTTGCAGTGAAACCTGGTGCCCGTACCCTTCACTTTTGCTAGTTACGTTGCAACTGAGAACCAGTAAGAAGCTCATGGTCTTCCAAAAAGCGTTGCTACGCTGATTATCAGATAAGCTGTACATGTGTATATGAAAGGCATAGTGTATGGCAATATCGCAAAGTAACAACGTGTTTTGTGTCACTTGCGCTTACATTTCTACACAATGTCAAAGTTGCAACAATAGTTTTAGAAGTTAATTTAAGGAAAAATTTCCGTTTTAGTTTACAACACTTAACTTCACCTCAGCACTCCTGAACTGAAATGCTCGATACATGAATTCGTGCTAGAACCTACATGCGTAGTAGATAATGCACAATACATGTCAGTTATAATGGACTGGCGTCAGGAGCCAATTTCCCCAAATTCTTTTTTATAATATTTTTTTCTATATTGGGTCTATATTGGGTCCGTTATTATTCATCATTTATATGAATGATTTTGTGAAGTGCACAAGTTTCTTTGACTGCATACTCTATGCTGATGATACTACTATTATTAATAGTATTCATAGCACATTGTCTGTTAATGAGTCACGCATGTTTTGTGCGGAACTGGAGAAAATTCAGTCTTGGTTAAACGTAAATGGACTGGTTTTAAATGCAACTAAAACAAAATTCATGGTTTTTCATAAACCCCCAAAACGTATTGATGATTTTTATTTAAAGTTTAATAATTTGGAAATTGAAAGAGTTCGTTCTTTCAATTTACTTGGTGTTACCATCAACGAAAACTTGTTATGGAGTCCACACATAAACAATTTGTTGAGAAAGATAAGCAGATTCTGTGGTGTTCTTAATAACATAAAACATTTCTTGCCCTTTGAAACTTTGAAAACTATATATAATGGCCTTGTCCTTCCTCATTTTAATTATGGCATTCTGCTATGGGGGTGTGAACATCACAGAATATTTAAATTACAGAAAAAGGTTATTCGCAATATTACCTCTAGTCATTTTAATGCCCATACAGATCCTTTATTTAAGACNAATGCCCATACAGATCCTTTATTTAAGACTACACAGTTACTCAAAATAAAGGACTTGTATGTTGTTGCTATTATTAAATTTTTCTACAAATATGTTCATAATTACTTACCTTTATTTTTTAACACGTTCAATTTAATTACTCGTGGGTCTGTTCATGAACATTACACTAGGCAACGACATCTTTTACATACTCCCCGTTGTACTAAATCATTTGTTGAAGATTCAGTTCGAAATGCCCTACCTCATATCATTAATAACCTTCCTGAAAGTGTCTACCAAAAACTTTTTACCCATTCGTTATCCTCTGTTATAAATTATTTTAAGAATGTTTGTTTTGAAAATTATGAACTTGAGTGCACTATTCCCAACTGCTTTGTATGTAACTATTTTCGATAATCTCTCCCAGTCTTTACACAAGTAGTTTTAAAGTACATCATCACCTAATTTTTATAGTTCTGCTTATCTGTAACGCTGTATTTTTTCTTTCTTATTCTCTGGTGGCTCCGTGGTCAGCGGACCTTTCTGGTCCTTCACGGAGTCTCCATAAGCGTAAATTTGTATCAACTGTATTTTTTGGTTTTTGACTTAAAGTGAATAAAGTGTATTACTACTACTTTTCATTAATCCAATTACCAGGACAAACACAAAAACTGTTACAATTCGGCTCGCCATGGATAATTTAAAATACAGGTATACAGTACATTGCAAAGCACGAAGACAAAGTCTGAAATCCTCGTGACGGCGGTGGCGGTGATGAATGCGATTACTAAATGTTTACTGAACTCCATGCTGTTAAACATGAGTAACAAACGGTCGTTTAGTATTTCAATCACGAACAGAAGTATATCTCTTAGATAATAGCCACTAATGGGGACAAATAAAACAACAAAAGGATAACATATATCTGAGGTTGCACTGGGAATTTCAGGGTCACCTACTGTACGATTAAATATTTCAAACAAGGTACCATATGGCTACCTTAATTACAAGACATAACACACATATTACGATACCCAATGTGTAATTGAGTATCAGATACTAAGTGGCACAGGTAAGTGCAGTACCAAATGGGTACATAATACCAAATGGGTATTGGTTATTTGCCTACGAATTGGGTCGAACAATACGGCAAATGAAATAATAAGTAGGGCATGGGCACGAACTGTCAAATGTGCAAATACCATATACAATGCCAAGTGAGTACACCAAACAGCCAACTGGGCTTCAACAACCTGGCAAAGCAGGTTCCTGACAAGCTGAATGAGCAGGTTAGCCGGATTTATAGAAATAAGTAGTGTAAGGAACGTGGTGTTACGGCTCAGTTTGTGCCACATGGACAGGGGTGCTCATGGATGAAAAATCCTGTTCGCCACCACCCATTATTGTTTTTGTTACATTGAACTCAGTGAACTGCATATAATCAGTTTAGGCGTTCACGCTCTCTCTATGACCCAACAAATTCGATGTCTTCCCATCAACTTTTACCACAACTCCATAAACTGCGTATAGTATTGGTTAGCACTATTACCAAAAAACTGATTAGCTGTCTTTTTTGGTTTCCTGAGGATAGAATTTTTGGAATTTGTGCAAACTGACTGGAGGTGACAGAATAATGGTTACTTGATCATCCGCTTGGACTAAAGTAAATAATGTACACTTTTGTTTGTAACCGTACGATTAACTTCGGCAGCTGGTGATCACTTTGCATTGCCAGTACTGAACTGTGCCGCTTAACTCAGAACTTAATCCAAATTGGTTAAAAATTAGAAACACCCACTGACTTAATCTCAGTCCTCGCACAAATTGTACTCTTCGAAAACAGCCAAACTGTTGTGTCTGAATTTGAGAATTTATTGGGGTCCCTATTGGGATTGTTTCATGCAGCCAGCACATTCATTCTACACGATTGGTTTTCTTGTAATTTTTATCAACTTGGTGCTTTTTAATTCATGGACACTGATTGAATAATTGGCGTAGGTACACCCTACTGTAGTCCTATTTATTGACGGGGGTTGTGGTCTTACTTGTCTAAAAGCACTTCTTCGGCTTGCCTTGCCGTGAAATATGGCATTTCTTCCTTTGCAACTGGGAATCATTAATCATATTAACATCTGCATAGAGCCCTTTCTGTCGCCAATTGTCAAATTACCCTTGCAACATCTAATGTGCATTTCTAAGCATTAATATGTGATAATATGGCATTTGATCAACGTGTTCTTTGTCTCTTACGTTTTTAGTTTTACAGTAATTTTAATGATTCATTAATATTGGTTGAACTTAATTTAAAGACAAAGAGGAAACATGCAAGGACAATAACGCAAATTGTTGGAGCTGGTCTCAATCTGGTTACTGTACCCGAAGAATCTACAGAGCATACATGAGGGCAAATTGTAAGAGATCCTGTAACCTCTGTGGTAAGTAACCAAGTTCATCTACATGTACATTCACAGTTAGCAATACGACTTTAAAGCATAACTTTTCAGCTCTCAGAATTCTAGCTCTCTTTTAAATGTCACCATTGTCTCGTGCTTTAGAAGTAACTAGGGTCCCAAGTTTTACTGTTTTGTGCAACCTGCCAATTAAAAAAGTTTATTTTGAGTTCGTTTCCTAGTGGGACAGATCAATTCCGTGACTGTGATTGGCTAATAGGTGTAGGTGGAAACTACGACCGTTCCACTTACCGGTGTTTTGTTGCCTCTAGAAAACCGCTGCTAGTCACTCATGCGATGCAGCCTAAAACACGTAGACTGTATCATACTCGTTGTGTTGCAACTGAGAACCACCAAGAGTCTTCACCTTTACCAAACATCGTTCCCGACGATGGTTATCAAATATCACCTGTATACTTGACGCGTATGTCATGCATTCGTAAGTGTTAATTCACGAGACATGCCCGTTGTTAGTGCAATGCCGTCAGGAAATTCGTATACCATACGCAGATAGCCAGGATAAAACACAAACAATACGATTGGACTCGTGTTTTCTACTTTAAGCCATACAAAATTTACATTGCAAAAGATTACACCAAACCTAGCAAACTTTCTGGCGACGATGGCGGTGATGAAATTGATCATTAATTTGTTGAAACCACTTTCCTTCAAACTCAGTTACAGAAAGTCGTGTAATATTTTAGTTTGGAACAGATACAATGTATATCTCTTAGATACTAACCACAATTGCCTTTGTGCCTGGGCACTTAGCGAACTGTCCCCAATCAGTGGTGGTGTTCACACTACCAATACACCACTCAATAGACACGTTTCATATATTAGCATCCCACACCTCAAGCAACACCGTGTGCTATTGCTGAACTTTGCACAAGGATTATTGGATGTTTGTATCAGACACTAAATACAGTGTATGTTTTGTATTCCGCCTACAAAATTAGAAATTGTTACCTTGCTGATTTGAATGAGCTGTCATATTATCCACCAAAATTAGCTATCCCTTGTACTTTACTGAAGATAAAATTTCTGGATCCCGTGCAAACATATTAGTGGAGAATCCTTCTCAGAGACTTTTGGTTGAACAAGGTCTACTTGATCATCTGCCTGGAACAAAATCAATAAACTTTTGGTTGTAATCGAACGATAAACATCAGCAGCCGACGATTGTTTTGTATCACCTGTGCCGAAATGTCCTGGGTAACTCAGAAATGAATCCTATTGAGTTCAACTTTAGGAACACCTACTGGCACAATCTTTGAGTACTCGTAGAACAAATACTCTTCGAAAGCAGCCACTGTTGCATCTGTGCTCGGCAATTTATTGCCGTCCTTATTGGAATTGTTTCATGCAACCAACACTTTTTATACAGAACTAGTTTTCTTGTGATCCTTTTTAAAAGGGGTCAGGTGCAGCGCCCTTCAGTCCTACGTCACTGATTGACCAATTGGCGTAGATGGACACTACTGTAATAGTACTTACAGGTGTGGTGGTGGTCTGTCACCTCTACAAACACACTGGTAGTCACTCATGCAGTGGAGTGTGAAACCCACACCATGCGACCCACACGCACCTTTGCATCTTAACGTCTACCTTATCATGTTTTATGACGTCAATTCTCAGAAAACCGGTACAAGAAATATTTGCATATCTAAGTTACAATACACATGCATTCTAATGTTGCAGTTGAGCATCGTGTTTTGTGTTGCGTACGTTTTACTTTCACAGTTATCTTAATGGTCTATTGATACTGTTTGAACTTAATTAAACGACAAAGTATCCCACCAAGAGACATCGGCAGTGAATGAATTTGATAAGAACCAAGACACGTAAATTTTATGTCGTCAGGAATAGTTTTCAGCAATTCTTTTCCAGAAGGAACATGCAGGGACAACTACGAAAGTTGTAGACAACGGGCTCGGCTGGGCCACTGTAACCGAAGCATGTACTTCTATTACATGAGAAGGAATTGTAGGAGATCCTGCCGCTTCTGTCGTGAGTAATTGAATTCTAAAACACTCGAAGTTAGCAATAAGAAATTAAACAATAACGTTTCAGTTCTGAGAAACCTACCTCTTTTTGAATTGCCACCGTTGTATTTGTGTTTTAGAAATTAGTGGGGTCGCTATTGGTACTGTTTCGTGTAACCAGCCAAGAGTTGCTATGGGGTTTGTACCTTTGTGGTCTTTACTAAATGCGGGACAGATCACCCCCCAATCTGATTTGCCAGCAAGTGTAGGTGAAAAATACGACCGTCCTTCGTACTCGTGTGCATGTGGTTTGTTGCCTCTACAAAGTCGTTGAATTTGTGCCAATTTTTGACTGTGTGACAGTTTGGGCCAGCCCACTGTTTTCTAGCCTTCTGAATTTGACACCGTGAAAAGTCTGTACGGTAAGTCGTGGTAGTTTGCACAGCACAATTGTGTTTTTTCATACTTTTCTGTGGAGAAACTGTCTTCGGGACCCCGGACAGCGGAATTGTGGCATCTTGCATTCCTTCCTGTCATCCACAAGAATCAATTTTATTGTTGCTACGCACTGAGTATGGTACTGGCACGCGCAAGGTCACCAATTATCCACATCTGCCAAGGGAATAAAGGCTCACATTGTCCTTTTGATTTCAAGCGTCGAAGAGTTAGGCTGGGAAAGTCGTGCATTGTTGTGGATTATTGGAAAGCTAGTGGCTACTGCAACACGTGGTTGCAGCGTTAATACTTATTTTTAACGCAGTGAGATATTGGAACCCTCCTCGAAAAAGAGGCCCTCGTGGAACACTGTGCCGCTGACGAAGTAGACACTTTCGCCAGCGTGGAATTCTTTTGAAAACTTGTTTTTGCAGTTGTATCTGAGGCTTTTCTTCAAAGGGGTCCCCTCTCGACGGGGCTCTGAGCAATTCCCCCCTTTGCTCCTCTAAAGGCGGGACAAGTCGTTGATCCGGATTGCTGATACAGCGCCTACATATCTTCTGATGCTCACACACTTCTAAAATCAATGCTATTGTGGCCGGTTGCATGAAACTGTATCAATAAGGTTTCAACCCGTTTCCTAAGTGGTCAGCACTTTTGCGGACTTAGAGGCACATCCTGACTATTTTTTTTTTCAGGTACTATACAATCACGTCACGTTGTAGCTTTAATATTTTATCTAAGGAAAACTACACGGTGATTTCGTATCATTGGAAATTAATAACGATATTTTCGTACAACGCCTGTAATGTACATACGAAACTGGGAACCCCAAGCATCGCATAGTCTACGTTTGTGGCACTGTTTTTTCAGATTACCAGTGCAAATTTTGTATTATAGTCAGTACTTATGCTGATGTTGCGGTATATCGTTTTGTGTTTGCCTCCCTTAGGAGTCTGTTGCTAGAATGTGTTAGTGCCATGTCATTAACATATGTGCACACACACACACACACTTATATATATATATATATATATATACATATATATTTAAGGGATATGTTTATATGAATGTGTAAATGTATATGTATATGTGTGTATATAGGTTTAGATTTTGAGTGATATACAGCACACATCACGAATTTTTGGCCGACCGGTCGGAAATTGGTCGACGACCGGCCGTCGACCGGTCGTCTAGNTCAGCAAAATGACGCGTTTCACTGACACTGACGCTTGCAATCAGGCAGAACGTGACACAGGTTTTTGATTGACCACGAGAGTCGAACGGGCTGACACGGAAGCCGCATACATTCAGCAGCGCCGAAAACGACCAATCAGATGACCGTCTGTGCGAACGAATTGCGGATTTACGTCATTGATTAACATGTACATCTACTAATTATAAGTAAATTCAATATACCTCAACGTCATTTGACGCGAGTTTCACAGGCCAAGTTGAAGGTCCAGTATCGTTGTGTTCTGCCGGTCGACGCGTCCCACCCCATGAACCCACAGTGCAAACCATAGGACCAAACCGGCACGTGAGCGACACACTTAATTACTTTAATAAGGGTCTCAGAACTGTTAATACAAGCACGGGTACATAGCTACATATTCCTTGAAGCCTTTATTCTAATGAGAAAGCAGGGATTCGTTCGCTCACAGGGCTGTCGTGGTGTAACAGCAATCCGACCAGTCAACTCGAGCCACGTTTCCAAATGATCAAGGAACCTGAACGAAGACTGCGTACGTCAGGCTGTTGCAACGAGGCTTAGAGTTTAGGCACCCTGTATTCATGAGGGCATGCGCAGAAATCTTCTACCAAGGCGTGGCCTATGTTCTCTTGCTGTTTGGCTGTCGTCACTGCAAGTTTCAGCTACCTATCTCTGAATAATCAAAATGCAAACCGTTTTCGCACTGGTGTTCGTGAGCCTCATCTCATATTCGTGTGAGTACTATTAGGTCTTTGTTTCATCGATAAAGTTAAGTGTGTAATTTAAATTTTGCATTCTTGTCTAACACTTGCTTGGCAATGGCATCGCATTGGTTCCAGGGCATTACCATCTGACCGGGTTTGTGATAACATGCAAGCTTACCCTTTAATGTTGCGATATTTGATACGTGTCACTTTAGAATGCAGTGTTTAAGTGCTTCTTGATTTGTTAACCATTTCTGTTATGTCATCGTCATATGATTGCTATAATCATGTTCATCATCGCAACCATAATCATTATCATCATGGCTATCATCATCATTTCAGTCAATTTCGCCGAGTTTCGCTCTTTCTAAAGATTTTATATTATATGTTTCCCGTTACGTTACGACAATGCAACCCTCGTTGGAAATCCATCGTACCCGATTCAACCAGCTTCAGTGATCGTCCCAATGACAAGGTATGACACAACGGACAAGGAATTCCACCGGCGCTTCAATTCAGCCGTCCATGTCAATAAATTTACACAAAGCAGGGTTTCAACAAAGAATTCGGATTCTTTCTTTCTTCTAATACCACTCACGGTGTCTTGCTCCAGCGAGTTCGCAACAAATTTGCGGTCAAAGCACAAAATGTTCCCAAAAATCCCATGCGTACTTTCCACTTTGACGGTTCGAAGTCAAGAACGGTACGGAATTACCCTATGACTTAGGGATGGCAGGCAATTGCCGGTTCATCAAGGAAGGTTACGAATCGTCTGGCTAAGTGTGGAGTTATCGATGTCATGACATTCCGTGACAAACCGGCAATTGCTGTACCGCCATTGACCTCAAATGTGGTTGTGCGTTCGAGCTTACTTTTGTGCTGTTTTTCTAAGATTGTCGTCACCACTTACCATCAACGAAATATTCTACGATAAGCTAGGTTGTTAGAGGTCTCATTTAGGCTGGATTTAGGGATCGTTTAGCTTTTTGTAATTTAAAAATGGCTAGAGTCGGCGACCCATATCACAGTGACCGTACTCATGTGACGTGAGCGACAGAGACATTTTTCATAGCAGGGGTGACGAGGAGTTTTTTCACTAATAATCAATGGGTGGGTATGTTTGAGCCCTAGTATAATGAGGCAGATTACACACAGGCATAGGCAGGTGTTGAGAGGAATGGCGCCCCATTTGGCGAAGAGGGCAAAAAGGTCCGCCTCAGAGAATCAAAAAAAATCGAAAAGTTGAAAGCAAAAGTCCACTAAAAAGACAGGAACTACCAAAATTCAGCGAATGCACATCTGAATGTACCCTTTTTAGTAAAAGGTGCACATTCTCAAAAATGCGAATCGCCCAGCCTTTTAGGCTGGGTGCGCGCATGCTCACTGGGTGTAGAACTCTGCTTGTATTCATTCCCACTACCCAACATCGTATGCAGGGCTACAAAAGGGATTTGGGCTACAGACACAGGGTGAATCACTGGTAGTCCCCAGAATTGCACGCTCTGGGGTACGTTTGGAGGCACGGGTGACAGTAAGTACCCCGATCCACTCAATGTAGTGGCTACAGGTCGCGAGGTTTCTCGCTTCAAAATGGCACGTCTAGGGGGGAGGGTGGCGACGGGGCTCACTACCGGGAATCAACAGCGACGGCACGGCTCTGTTCTTCAGACGTTTTGAAGAGACCTTCATCAATTCAGCGTACATGACTCTTCTATTGTAATCCGGCGCTAGAAAATTCGTGCCATACACTTGGTAAATCCCCATTGCCTTGTACGTCGCGTGGGCGAAATTATTATCGTTGGCCGTTCTGGTGAAAGTGTCGCCCGTAATTACGCTCGTAATTACGACCGAAATTTCGCTCGTCTTTCGAGTGTCGCTATCGTGGACCTTTCGGGTGGGTGTCGCGCGTAATTGCATTCGTAAGATTTCGCTCGTAATTACGATCGAAATCGTCATATCCAATGCGAAAGTGGCTTGTGGGTCACGTGAGCTCTGAACAAGTCTGTGCGATCGTAACTTTACGCTCGTAGTTTTTGCTCACAATTCTAAGCTCGTCCTTCTAAGCTTGTAATTTCACGCCCTTAATTTTACTCTGGCATTTTTTCTCTCGTACTTTATGCTTGTACACTATGAGCGTAAAAAGACGAATCGAATGTGGTTATCCAATCAAAAGCAATTTTACAATTAACGCATACGCGTCAGCTCATTTGTTCCTGTTGAGAATGGTTGATGTCATTCGCGAGGAATTAGCATTATTAACTTGTTCGGGAGAACCAATCTAATCCGGTGGCTTCAAGTGTTTCGACTTCCTTCAGACAAGCGTAAGTAATATAAATTATATATTTTGTTCAATATATGTTCAGGTACCTCAGTACCCAAATTGGAAATCAATGAACGTCATCCATGCAGTCCTGCTTTGCCAAGGCTAATGTGCAATTTCCGAGACCAAGCGCAGACAGTGTCGATAAAACACACTTATGGTTTTGTTATGAATTTAGCATATTTTTTCACCCAATATTAAATCGCTCAAAACCAACATTTACGTTGTTTTAACAATTTAATACATTGTCAGCATCTTTGCTGAGTTGTAACGATAACAAATTAATGGTTTCCCAGTTCTATACCATCAACCACGACAACCACAGGGAAACAGCAATGTGAAATTTCACACTTTAGACATTGCTATTGTCAATGGAGAATGATTAATGCTTTGATTACTTTTCCCGATATCGCGTTGTATATGTGACGACCAATAAATGTTCGTAACTGAAGATCATCTACATAACGTCTGGTCTTATAACGTTTGTATGTATTCTTATTTGACAATTAATCGACTGAGTGAATGGTACTTTAATGAATACATTACTGCAAAATTTCTTAACTTCAATGATTGTTTTCTTCTTTAGATTCCAAAGTTTAAGAGCTAGTCGACAGCCACAGCCAAGAAGGAGATCCATTTCACAGTCCCCGAGGTGGAATTCACGTCACATCTTCATTGCTGTTAGAGAAGTGCAGAAAGGTTGGTGCCTTCACTTTTATCTTAATGGAGTTGCTTGTGCAATGCGTTTCTTAAGTGTTGAGTGACAATTAGTGGGCGTGAACAAAACCAAACCTCTGATCAACTCAGTTGGTTTGAGGCAAATCTCTGTTCACTTTCATAGAGTGAATTGCTGGTAGCTTAAACCTGTCATGTACCTGCAAGCACATTTTCAAATTAGATATACCTTAATCTAATCTTGAATTACTTTGACAATTTCAATTTGTCACCATGTCAAAATACACTGTAAGGAATAACCATTGTTCCTCTATACACGTTGACTTACATCCCAAGGTTGGATATATGCAAAACTTCACGTGTACATCAATGCGGGCATTTCAAGAACAACTAAACAGTGTTTATCTGTTTAGTGACCTTCTTTAAATCCTACAATTGTAACATCTGCCTGACTTAGTTTTAGTAATCAATTAATGTTGTCTAAGGATGTACATGTAAGAGGCTATTGTATCAAATGTTGATTCAGATGGTTTCATCTATCATGTCTACACCTTTCCAACTCATTCTGATTTCAGACCACCCACTCCTTGGTTCAGGCATTAAAATCGACTTTATAATCACATTCAACCCTGCCGCCATGACCTCCAAGACTTCCTTCACGTGTGTAGGTCTACTACAAAATATCCCCATCAAACTTTACCTCCTGAACACTTTTAAGCAGCTTGTTCCCCTACCAGCGTCAGTGAATACTCCACCAGCATTCAAACACTTCAAGATGAAAGGAATGGTATTGCAGTTAAAACCTTCTGCATATATGTTGTACCCGATCAGGTACGATTTTTCCAAAAAGATCAGGTGTTATTACATTTACTGTTAGGTAGAAAATAAGTTGATTTAATGTTTTGATAGCTTTTGAGGTGTTACAAAATTGTCTTCATTTAAGAAAGTGCCGCTACATATAATTAAGAACTGGACTCTCAACTATGTACATGTAACTCCTAATCTCATAAAAACATCGGGAAAAACTAGAGCTTATTACCTGTATGGTACTGCATCAATATACAGTCACTTTTGAAGATTTGTCAGACCTTAAAGCGTGTGGCCATTCCGTTTGCATAAACGAGTGCCTAACTAATGCCAATATGTTTAACACCTACTGTACATCTACACCTGGAAGGAGGAACCTTCAAAAGGAATGTGCTTTATGAACTTGAAAATGGCAATAAATGTAAAAAAATTGTAAGACACTTATGCTCGTTTCATTCAGATACTCCACTTGCTTCATCAAAAGGAAAACGAACTTGAAAGTGGAGGACTGGATACTGGAACAGTAAGTACTCTATGCAAAGTGATATTCATGAGCACGCTGCTGGGGCAGAGTTTACGTATTCATAGGTGTATGCAGACATACGTCTTCACTAAAACTGTCTAGTTGTCAAAGGGGCAACTAGCTTTCAAATCTCGAGAGCCAAAACTAAACGTTTGTTACCCAGATTTTTGAAGAGTACTTTCGAAGATCACAGGAACAGCCTACGCAATGAACAGTTTGAGACGGACCTTAAAGTGTACACAACATGACTCTAGTACAGTACCTCATGTAGCGTACAGTCGCACGCACATTAGATGTCTCTCTTGTTGTTGTTGTTGACCCAGCGGTTTACACACGTATAATAATAATACCGTAACATTGGCTCATAAAACTTTATTTATGATATGATACGATACGATACGATTTCCTATTTTACGATACGGTAAGATACGATTTTCAATACGGTGAACGATTTACGATTCACGATACGGTTAAACCTGAAACAATTAATAAAGATAATGCAATATCTAATACAAATTGAAGTACCAAATACATCATACTAAAATACAGAAAATTGCATATCTAATAATATTATATCAACTCACAATTTGACAAACAATAGTTAGCAGAAACTTGTAGTTACAACAATTTCTATTACAACACTTTCTATGAGTTAATCAAATAATCAAAGAACTGAGAATAGTTGTTTCTAAAGTCAAAGTTTATAGTAAAACATCAAGAAACAAAGTTGTCTCTTACCAACGCTGGGTATCTGTGATATTTTTGAAGCAAGCAGCAGCCTCTCTCCAAGCAATATGAATTCTAGAGTAGCTAACAGAATATTTATACTGAACACAAGAAAGGTGGGCGAGATAATTCAAAACATGAAAACCCACAAACTTCCTCTAAAATGCTACATCTAGTTCCAAAACAATTCTCTGAACAAGGTCGCTGGTTCCAAACCAATTCTGTGAATCAATCTGCTGAACTCCAGCAATGAACCCAAGTCATTACCAATTATGGCACAGGACAAACAAGAGTTGAGTACAATTGTTATTATAAACATCCCACAACTGGTAACAGACATGTGGTGAATCACTTCCCATGAACTCCTAGGAGGTTACAAATTTTGGTAAACAACCAATATGTTTAATTAATTATACAGTCACTAACTACAGCATCAAAAAATGTCACCAACACCTCAAAATAAATTTTATTATATCATACTTGATTTCAGTGCCGTTAGTGCACAGCTCATAAAGAAACACGCAAAAATTGAAAAAATAATAATTATGTACAACGTCATGGGTTCGCCATACTGTTCGGATCAAAGACAAAGTGTATAGAGTGAAGAGAAAGCAAAGTACATTTAGCGTCGAGAAGGTTCGTAGAGGCACCAAGAGATGTGTTTCCGGAGCTAGGCGTCTCGGTGTTCCGAAGGACACCAAAGTTGCGCAGAAGTGGCATCGCTTCGTGCGCCAAACGAGAGTGTGGGACGTCATTGTGGACCAAGCGATTCGGTCCGGAGCCGCTCTATGTTCCGCCAACTTTGAGGACTCGTGTTTCGACTCCAGTCACCGGAGACGTTACGATGAAGGCCTGGTTCAATAAAGGACAATATTTATCATTCAGAAACATCAGCTCTTAATTCAGGATCGTCTGTTGGATGACTGGGTTGACTCGCCGAGCCTGAGGCCGCTTCTCTCGCGGGAGGATCCAGTTCGTAAGGCTCAAAGTAGAAATTAAAGTACGCAGCCGGAAGCACATTAAACTTGTTCTCGCTTTCATGCAACCCCATTTCCTCATCCTGGCCACCATTCCCGTACGTTTTTTCATAGTAGTCGTTCAGTTCTTGCTCATAATCGTCGTCGCTTTCAAATTCCCTGCTCTCCGTCATTGTTCAATGCTAGTCACTGATCTCTTGTGTTCAACCAATGACGTCACATGGCGGGAAATGTGAAAATTGGCAAGATTGAAAGAAAAATCAAAATTTCGAGCTAATTACACAAAATAAACATGGGTTTAGCTAAATTTTACGTCATACATTTAGTCTGTGGCCACCGGTAATTCAAAATGTACAAACATCCATGGTGTGTACTGTTTAAGCCTTAAGAATTAACCTCGGTCATACCTACATTAATATAGCATCCGTATAGGAAGCAGGCGTTCTTAAATTTTCAATTCCCTAAAATTCTATCGTGAAATGTGTATTGATGTTCATTTTGACCACTTGTTGTAATCTTTTCTGTATCTCCGTTCACAGCTCAAGTGTAATCGGGGTGTTTTGTATGAATGTTTTGTATTATTTCTTTGCATTGCTTCGTAGCCTGTGCGTCCTTCCAATAACCAAGACGTTGAACATTCTGAAGTAGGAGATACAGAGCTAGCACATTCAGAAAACGGGATGCCAGATATTGAAGAAGTGGGTGATGAACTGGTATTCGTAGACAGATGTCAAGTGGTACATGTACCAAAAGTATTGCCTATCACTTACGTTTAATCAGGTTGCAACTCTGAAAATCTTGGGCATTACCGCCCCATCCAATAGCAAGGCCAGAAAAATATGCCATTCCAGCTTATCTTTTGATTGCATCAACTTAACAGGATGGCAAGGGTCCATTCAGTGCTCAGAGCAAACATTTGAACCATTGTTTGCGACGTACAGTTACGTGCTCTGTTAGTTACTAAGACTACAATTCAGTTTATAATTTTTGAGGAGCAAGTTACTAGATTGATGACAATTTGGATCTTTGTATTCACGAGTTTAAGCACACGAATGTGTAGTTTTGCAACAAACTGAATGACATTAGGCAAACAGATTTCATTTTTGACCCACGATGTATTAAATTGTTAATGACTTTGTTTTGATTTTCTCAAGTCTAGAAAAGATTCCAAGTTCATTATTCTGTGACCCGTGTCGTTGAGTGCATGAGTATGTGTAGATTGTAAGCATGTATTTGTTTAAAAGTTTAACATAATTTATTCTCTGATTACCAGTCATGTGCATCGATCCTGTGTGACGACTTTTGTATTTGAATGAGTGTACAAACCTAATACACGTGTTAATGTTTTAGTGGAGCAGCAATGCACTAGAGTAGGTAGAGTTTTTTGCTGTGGACCTGTTTCCTGTTGCCTGTAATTGTAGTACCTGTTGTTAAACACTTCTAAGATTCACACTTATGGGTGCACGCCATCCAGATATTTTTCCTGGATATCATGTTTTTCACTGCAATATGTTTCAGGCAAATTTTGAGGAAGTCTAAAATACTACATATTTGTGTAAAGCTTGACTTGAGAACACATTTCTACACATCTGTGTTATACCTTGGATTCTTCAAACACTGTTGTATTTGAAGGATTTTTTGCTCGCTTCTAGCTTTGTTTATATGTTTTTAAAAATAATTTTAATCGGCTGTTTCTCGCTTTTGGGATTCGCTTGCTTGGCAAGTCATTTTTCTGCTTTGTCGTTCTTTGTTAATTGCTTACAATTAGATAAAATTTATATTATACCAAAATAATTCTCAATGAATGCCTTGGAAGCACATTGATAACAGATTGGTTTCAGAGGTGTCGCTGTGGAACGTTGACAGTTGATCAAGGTAAATGTGTAATCAACTGACAGGTGATTCTTTTCTCTTTGAGGACTCGTTGGGTGGTTTTGTGACTTCTTGAAAATGATGAGATAATTTGAAGGTTGTCATTTGGATTTACTAAATGTAATGGGTAAAACGAGATCGAGTGGTGAGACAATTCATCTCTTAACCACTACCGTATTGTGTAGCTGTAAAACCATACTTGTACATAAAAATGATTGGTTGTAAAGTTATACTTTCTCGTGTTTAGCGATCTCTTTTAAATTCAAGCAAACTCCACAAGCATAATTCGCACCTCCTGGAATATACAATGCTGTGGAGGGTGACGTCGATATTTCATTTAGGACTGAAACCAGGGTAAGTACTCCTTTGGAAAATCATTTCAGTGAAATGCAATTGTCATGTTTGTACAAACATTTCATTCGTAAGGTGTTGGTTAGAACGTCTGCTAAGGTGGTTCCCAGAATATGAAATCGAGTTATCTTTCCATCTGCTAATTGACATATTGCCACATTTATGCAATGAAACAACAAAAATGCGAAGTTCCTCAGAAGGTAGGCAAAACCCTAAACATACTGAATCTAACTTCTTGTCTAGGACATACAAGAAGCATGTGTACTCGAGCTATATGTATGAACCTGAGTTTATTAAACAAAATATTTCATTAGAAGATCATAAAAACCTACATATCTCAGGAACTCCCACCAGATGTGACCTACTTTTCATTTGGAGGAATTTAGCGGACGGCAGATTTAAAATGGCAGTCATTCTTCACTGATTTTATTCGAAAGACCCTGAAATCGTACAGATGATTAAATATATGTCATATGTCAGGTGAAGCTGAAACCAATATGCTGTTCTTCGGATTTTCGGTAGCTCCGAAATATTTTCCTTGACCACTTATTTTTTCATCGCCTCATTTACAAATTCTCACATCATCACCGGATAATTCTCTCTCTGCTTAAAATCATCGCCTGTTGTCTTTGTTGAAGTCGTTTCGGATAGTGCAAAAAACTCTCACCAATTCCACCGGAAACGTCGACAGTGCATTTACCTTTTGCATATTTTATGTTTGTCGTATGTCCCGTTTTAAAACTGAACTCATTTGTCTTTTATTTTCATGTTTTTGATTAATCAGTTTTCTGTATTTGAGTATCAAGGTCTGGTCATACAAATGTAGCCGTAGGTCAATGCATGATTTTGAAGTTGATACACTTTTATACCTACCTGTCACGACTGTCCTACATATAACGTCACCAACGTTTGTTCTTTTATCGCAGGATGAGTCAACTCGGGGGAATGATAACTTGAATGTTGAATTCAATGGAGCTAATGAGGCCCGTGATGATACAGGAGAGTAACTAGTGATTTTTTATTGTTTGTTTAGTTCTTAAACTGTACAGACTACAAAACTATAAACTCGAGCTTTTGGCACTTTGAAATAACATTTTTGTCAGTATTCAATGTAGCGTTATTTGTTGTAGCGTTAATTACCTACTTGTTGCTTTGTTAATATGTTGTCATGATTTAGACTGATAGCACGAAGAAGCAGCAGTCACAATTTAGATCATATTTGGCCATAATTATCATAAGTTCTTGGGTATTCAGTGCGGTATTGTGTGAAATGTTGTTGTGTTTATCTTAAAAACTGGTGTTAGCTATGCAAACTTCATTTGTGGATCCCGTTGATTGAATTATTTAAATGTGCACCTTGGGTCACTTTTAATGCTTTTCTATAGTAGGTCATTGACTTTGCAGGTAGGAATCCCTGACAGAATATCTAGTGAGAGGAACAATTCGCCTCGTGAATGAAGGCCCACGTAACATGTTAAACGCCGCCAGAGGTTACGTGTTAGAGCCAGCTGTGTGGATGATAAATTGTCCAACATTTAACAGCTTGAGAATCTTATCTGTGAAGTTTTAAGAGTGAAGTACGGCTCACAACAGGCAAAAAAGCCCAGAGGGGTGATAAACCCAATGTCACCGATTTGAACCATACTATGCATTTTAGTTACCTTTGGGATGATAAACAAAACAGTAAAGTCCAATCTCATTTTACCTTGTTTAAGTGGGAGAAATCAGGGAGCCTCTATTTTGGGGGTATGCCATGCAATGAACTCGTCGAAAATGCCTTATTTGCACTGCACAATAAAAAATATCGGCGCACGAGATCATTATCTGTTTGTAATTTTTAAATAAAGCAAGTCTTCGGCTTTGCAAAGATGTTAAGCAATACTCATTAACTCTGCCGCTAAGTTAAAAATTCTATGCATAAAGTATAGAGGGGTCAGAGGTTAACAAGGCATTGCAATTTCGCCACACTTTGAGCCCGTATATCTCAGCTGGCACAACACTGACCAACACCAGACTTTTACACAAGACGTTTCTATCTTATTGCTGTTGATTAGTACAATAAAATTTTCTGTCGCTGAACATTTTTCTATACAAATTGCAAGATTGCGACAACCACCTGAGTAGAAATTACCTTCAATACCGATACCTGTTTGGAACATTAAAACACCAGTAAAGTGCATAGTTTTGATTCAAAAGTTGATTTATTAATATTTAGTTATGTGTCATTAAGTCAGGCGCAATTTTTTAAGGTATTTTTCCTTTTTAATAAAAATTCCGCGTTTTTCGTGAACCCAGTGTCCAACAACAGGTGTCACTTTAGTGGTGGCAAAATGGTTCCGGTTGGCGAATCCTGACTTGCTGTGTTATCTGCTAGTATGATGGAGTGTGATGAAGTGTATAGAACCTCAAAAGAATGTCCTCTGCACATGTGTGAAATCTTGATGCAGCATAAAGTGTGTAGCAAATCACCGCACCTACAAACTGTGCGGCAACTGATTTTGGCGAGAGTCGGACAATTTACATATGCGTGTTCACCGGACCCGTGTCACGCCTGTGTGACTGCGTCCAAGGCAAGGGCAAGACACCGGGCTCATCTTGGAATTCTGTGGAAACCATGTAGACTCTGCAAACACCCATTTCATTATTGGTAGCTCGCGTGCCAAGCCTGAAGTGTGGATGCTGGTTGAAATGTCTAAAGTCAACTTACTTTCACAGGAACTCAACAATGTCAATGCATTTGTGTTCTTTCCTGTTGGATCTGGTGAGTACTACTACTGCTTTGTTTGAATTTGAGGTTATCACGATAGCATTGTGGCGGTAATAGTCAGTTTTGTGGATACATGATTCAAGAACCAGTTAGCACCGCTAGAAACAACAGATGTTATTCTAATACAGTACCCTGCAAGGCAAGTTACTGATCCCTCCTTTCAGGAAGATCACAAACTGTGGGACCATGCATGTACCACAAAAATGTAACAACAGTACTTGTTTTTGAACATGTAGTATAGACAGAGCTTTTTATTGTACACACTGGTGAAATTTAGTAGTCCTATGCCTGCATCACTGTAAACAACTGATTAACAGTCTTGTGTTCCTAAGGGCAAATCAGTGATATACCTGCCCTGTCGCCGTTGTTGGAGTCTAGGCAAGCCTAGAGCTATTCAGTCCACTTACTAGTAGCCTCTTGTGTTAGTTGTAAGTTTAGTCTGAGATTATGTGCACCTAGTGACCTGTACTTGTTGCAAGCGGAAAATGCAATATCTCATTGACTTTCACTTTTCAACAACTGATATTGTTATGCGTCTTCTTTTTAGTTCATTACAGGAAGTATTTTTCTATAGATATATTGATGAATGCTGTAGTTATAGCATTACAAATTCCAATTTTAACTGACAACCTGCACGCTGGAATTTCTTTTCACTTCAGCTGTCAGTGAATTATGTAATTCTGGAAATCATAGCGTGTCGTTATGTTTTATGAGTACCACTATGTTGACATTTGTTGTCTGGATATGATATTCATTTGATGTCCAAAGGAATCCAATCAAACTGGCAAAAATAAATCAAGTACCCACAGTGTTTTTTTCTTGTTGTATTTGTGGTCGTTTTACATATAACACTCCATGGGTCAAATGAATTATCTCAACTAAAATCATTGGATCATGCCACTCAGCGGCAGTCACACCTGTGTAGTGGCTGGGCTCGGCAAAGTTCTGCAAAAAGTGTATAATTCAAGAGTGTTACAACCTGCCTGTCATTTTTCAGAAAGTAGAGCAACAAAGCAGACCCCGCAAAAACTGCACAGGCGATGAAGACGGATGAGCAGTTTTGGGAGGAAGGCTGGCTGACACTACAACAGGATAAAGGTTTCTTTTCACGCTTGGCTGCCTTGAACTGCGCTGGAAAATGGTCAAATGAGGGAGATAATGAACTTGACAGTCAGTGATGTCCAGTAATACTCCGGATTTCATCTTTGTTCGAACATTATACAATCTGTTGGGTTGTCTGAGTGATTTAACCAGTTGTTATTGATGTGATATTGTGGAAACTGAGATAAATGTAAAATGCAATATAGCAACACTTGCTGTGATTTTGTCAGTAAAATTTAGGATGTTTAGTCAGTGTTCTGGTTGAAACTTTGCTGTCCAATTTATTTAAAGATGCTGGTATTTCAGTTTTCATCTTTCAAATTCATATTACACTCAGTCTCTCTTAACTAAAAAGCGAAGCCTTATCTGAGTGTTAACTTATGTACAAGCTGAAGGAAAGGTAGTGACTTAGGCATACTTGAACCAATTCACTGGCATTTAGATCAAGGAACACATTTGCATATCTCGTTTTTCCATGCTACTTTGTACCACTCAACTGGATGACCAGTGTTAATTAAACTAGATTACAGTCACATTAAATATCATTTTCACTTTAATCTGTTCCAACATTGTTTTTGCAGAATGAGAGTTATTTGTACGGTATGTGATGATGAGTAAAGGGAGGTGCCGAGGTCACCTGTATTATGAATTGTTAACATCAGGAGTGTCATATTTGAGCCAATTCACTGGTATTTAGATCTTTTAACACATTTAGACATGTCGTGTTTTCCATGGTAGTTTGTATAAATTAACCAGGCAATGAGTGTTAAACCAAATTCTGATCGCATTAAATATCACTTTTTACTTTAAAGTGGTCCAACATTGTATATACAGACTGGGGAGTTCCGTATGGGATGAGGAGGTACATGTAAGCGAGATCACCTGTATTTTGAACAACTAACATAGGAGTCTCCTATTTGAGCCAGTCCATTAGCACTTAGATCAAATGCCACATTTAGATATCTCTGATGTGATTTTACCTTAGAAAGTTGGTAGTCTTGCTATTAAAGCACCTCGAAGACTAATTAGCACTTACAACCCAATGTGCATGAAGTTATATTTTGAACTGAGTTTCGAAGTTTATATGCTGTATATTGTTTGTCTGCTGAGAAGTCATGGAAAACATGAGCTACAATACAATACTTGTTGTGTACTTATGGACTGAAAGCAGCCTTTATCATCCACACTTCATTCACATGACCTCTGCAGTGGATCAACATGAAGCATTTATAAAGTCAAGTAACAGCTGATCACCTGGAACAGGATACATGTACCTTTGCCCTCTGGAGGACTGGGAAGTAATATGAATTCACTCTTTAGACTTCTCACAACTAGTTACACACACTTATTCAAGTACGTTCCTCTGTGCCTCCCACTGCGCATGTGAAGTATCTTCTCACTGGTAGTTGGTTACATGTAGGCAGCCCCCATTGCTACTTGAAAGTCTCCCATTTTTCACTTGTGTCAATCACAGCAAAATGCGCGCAGATAACAAAATGATAACATTAGCCAGCCATTCCACTTCAAAAGTGAAGTTATTGTGACATTGGCTGCTATACACTGTACAACGTCCACGGAATGACTCTGACCAATGGTTTTGCATTTGCCTTGCCTGTAATTGCCAATGAATCTTTCACCTTGACACTGTCCTCCGCTTTCAACGCCCTGCGTCAAAACCACTTGAATATTCTTAAAGAAATGTTTGTTCAGACACACACCACAGCTAACCCACAGTAAGCATCTTTGTAAACAGGACAATCACAGATAAAACCATAAATAAATGATCTTGTTCATACAACACTGTAAGATTTGGAACGTCGCAAGTGGGGAGAGGGCAACACGATTTTTGAAGGAAAATGTTATGAAAATGATTTGTCGGCGTTTTTTTTTTGTTTTTAGCCGTGCAAATAAGATTACTGAGCTTTGTGAAACCAGTGAGATTTGAATTTCGACTCTCGCAAAAGGTATCCTGCCAAAACTACTGCTATTTGCGTAGTAAGTATCCTTTTTCCATGACTACGAGCACTTTTTAGAAATAAAGTAGTGTACCCTCGGTGCCTAGAAAATACGAAATTTGATGAATGATAAATTGATTCGCCGTTTGCTTGGCAACTATTAACAAATGTTCACTTTTCGTTGACGTTTGTCGGCATTACTCATTGTGGTGAAATGGCGTAACCACTAGTCATTTTTGACTTCAAATGACATGAAATCCGTTCGCGCCAGGAAATTTTTTTGTCTTATTTTGTAGACCTAAAATAGCTTAACACACTGGTTGGCACTAAAATGTTCTGAAACCTGTGCCAGCTGAGATATCGGGATACGAATTTAGCCAATTTTGACAGTTTCAAAAATCACTAAAAGTACTCATCTTATGCGGCTCTAAAAACAGCCAAAAAATTGTCGAAATATTTTAAATTTTCATGAAAAAAGTAGTCGAAGGTCACACCTGATCAATAACACAGGTTCAATATTTCAACGTTACTTCCACTGCGTAACGTAACTGTCGGAATTTTAATAAAACTGAACTGCCGCCAGGCTGAAAACTTGTCGGAAACAAATAGTATCCATGGAAACCAAAAGGGGGCGTTTTGAAAAAAAATAAAGGTGGTCTGGAGTCAGTGGGGCCAGTGTCATCTCACAGACAAAATATAAAGAGAATATGTTACATAGCGTTTATCACCCTCTGCCTGGTCCATTCGCGAACATGCTCTTAAAGGCGAAGGCAACCTTTTTCCATGTCATTTTGAGCTAAAATAAGGTTGATTGGTTATCCTAGACATATTTTCCACTTAATTACAGCTTTTCGTAATTTATTAATTACTCGTCCGCTACTGCGGAAGTGACGTTTTAGGAGGCAAGCATTTTGCGCCAATTTCTTTTCATATAGTATGGCTGTGAGAGCTGCCGAGTCAGTCATTGTTCTACCTCGGTTGTGTTAAGTTCCGTCGTCGTTTGCTTTCATTTATTAGTCAGTCAACATGCCACACTGTNTGCATTTGCAAATTTTGTAAATAACAAACAAACTGCTTCCATTCTAGGGCGAGTGATGCCAGGCCCCGGACCCCGGCCGAGATCGAGTGCTACTACAAGTAGGCTTATGCATATTGTGTTTAGATGGTGCTCATTCCATCACGGCAATAGTGAATACGAGTAACCCAGGTTGCCTGTGGCCTTTGTCAGTAATTATTAAGTGTCTATTTTGTGAGTAGTGCACCACTTGGTAGAGTTGGTTGTGGCTCACATATGTCATTTCTCGTGCAAGTGGGTCGAGTTCATACGGCCTGAAACCCGACGAAAGTTCGCTAAATGGGAAATCGAATTCATTGTCTGATTCTTCAAGTACTTGAGTATAAGTGCCCATATCCACTCTCCTCTCTGTCTGCATAATAATTGGCCAATTCTCGCCTAATATTGTAATTGTCTTCTGACCTGCAGTGTTCCGATATTGCAAATGATTGTCAAGCGGCCAACCGTCTTCCACCCATTGCATCATTTGGCGGGAAACTTAGAAATAAGTAATTTTTCTTCAAAATTAACAAGCCACTATTTGGCATAAAAAGTNCAGACAAAATATAAAGAGAATCTGTGACATAGCGTTTATCACCCTCTGCCTGGTCCATTCGCGAACATGCTCTTAATATTATTGAAAATTAATAGGATGGGAACCAATTCATTAGACTAATGGCGTTGCATGAAAAAGTCCCTGATTATTTACATTACAATCACTACAGAGGAACGTGCTGGGAAGATTAACATCAGTGTGTGAACAGGATCAACAAATGCACCAGAAATTTAGGGATTATGTTTCAGTTCCTGTTGGAACAGTTTCATGCAATCGGCCACTGGTCTCTGTGCACTTAACATGGCGCATTCAAGGAGTCATTAGGAAGATTCTTCGGAACTTTCGACTTTTTCCTCCAGCTCGCATTGCTGTGTGGCGACAGTTATACCTTCGTGACTTTCAGGAATATCCACATCTTCAAGGTAATTCATATCTTTGTACTACTATGGCACATGCGGTTGCCGGAAAGTGTTAACTTGTGCAAGTGTCATCTACTCTTTAAAATTCATTTTATTTCAGTTTTGCACAAATACATTATCAACTTCAGTGAACAAGTTTTAGACCAGCTACTCCATTATTACATATAGCTTTTTAAGCAGCAGAGTCGCCTAATAAGCGTGAATAGTTCAAAGGTTGCGCGGTGCAAACATAAATTTTGAGCTCTATGCTTGATGTCAACGGTTAGCACAATAAAGCAATGTGCAATTCCATATGGTGGGGTCATTCGGTGTTTATTGGGTCATCAAGTGCAGCTTTCGTAGGAATTTCGACTCTTCTGTGTTGTCAGCTAGACTTCAGTGATTCTGAGCTCTATGGGAAGCCTTCATGTAAATCACTTCTCTCTATGATTCGCAATGTCAAATGGTTCAAGGGTTATTTGGTATTATTTCTCCCACAGGTTTGAACATACATTTTCAACTTCATTGCATTGGCCTCATACATGTCAGAATCTTAAATGGATGTCACCTAACTACTTAGGTGTACACGTTACTTCTGTCGACACCTTGTGGTCAAATTGTAAAACTATTCCAAGAAATAGTTGGTTAGTTGGCTGCCCCACCTGGTGGTAAAATACTAAAGCTATCCAAAGGGAGAGTCAGTGGTGGTTAATTATTAAAGCTTTCTAAAGGTACAAATAGCTGGTTAGTTGGTTGCCAACCAACATCCAATAGCTGCCCCACCTGGTGGACAACTATTAATGCTATCCAAAGAGATAGATAGCTGGTTAGTTGGTTGACATCCAACATCCAATAGCTGCCCCACCTTGTTGTGAAGCGGCAAGACGGTGCAAAAGGAGACAGCAAATGAGGTGGAGTTTGGATGATGTCTCGGCCACAACAGGGTGCAATTACAAATAGTCAGTGCAACTGAAATTGTCCTAGATTCCAAATCTTCAATTTGGCTATCACCATATTTGCATTTTAGTGTATACATGTACTTTATGGCTTGAGTGTTAATAAAAACTAACCTTAAACTAATGACACGTGTAGCTTGTTTGCTGTGATTAGCTTAGTGTAGCTGTAATTTGGAAAGTTCGTTGATAATAAACTGAACTAATTAAGTTTCGCTGGCAATCAAACTTTACCACTGTTTTGGTTATTCAAGCTTAAAAATAAAATAAAATAAAAAGTTATCAACTAAACCGTTCCCGATAAGAAAAAAGGAGACAGGGATATTAAAAATGAAACAACAAAAATTGGTTTGAAACATATTTATAACCATCGTTCCTTTGGGAATAGGCCAATTATAAAGTTAAAACAAATTAACGTTAATCGCTTTGTAATATTTAATATAACAAGATAAAACTACTCTCCACAGTTGCAATCCTTAAACAGTCTCAGCTGCAACTCCACTATTGCCAGAGGAAACCAACTTGGGTAAAATAACAAGTATCATTGTTGAAACAACAGTGCTAGATATTATCTTTCTACTTCATTAGTTCAGATCTACATCAATACAAAGAGCGAGCTGAATAGCCATCATCAAATTTGTCCGGGCCGGGGCTTAGGGAATCTGAAAGGTGACCAGTGTAAGCGAGAAATTCTTCACATGAAGTCATCAACTGTAGCAGCCAAGGGCTGCTTTTCACCTTAAAATCATTTGAAAATGGAAATAGTCAGGTTCATTATGTCCAAATTTTGACATTCGTTGGAATTTTTTTGGGAAAGTGGAAACCATACATTTCCGGAAACCTCATGGATTGACGAATCAGAAAATAATTGATTCCATTTTTTCGGTGGCCATCTTGGCTGTCATCTTGGATGGCGCCGGTAAAATGGAATTTGCCCAATATATCCGCACTTGGGTCACTGAGAATGTTAGTTTTTATGGCTACACCTGCAGTTCTGTAGTCAATGAATTAGAAATTTTAATTTTATTGGTGGCCATCTTAAAAATTCACAAATGGCGCCCGTAAAATATATGTTGCTCAATATTTCTGCTCTTGGGTCACTCAGAATGTTAGGTTTAATGGCTGCACCCACATTTTGTGGGATAAGGAATTGAAAAACACTATTTCTAAAATGATACATATAATCTAAATGATTTTAATAGCAGATAGGAACCCCCAGGATATTTAAAGGAATCACTGAAACGCAGATTAACGTACATGTATATTTACAGTGTATATCTATATCTTTTTGAAAAGACATTTGAGACATATCTTTTGAAGATTTCGTTATTATTTCCACTGTTCACTTTGGAATCCAGTTCTCCTCTACTCAATGGAAATACATTTTGCCTTTGACTGTCGGATGGAAGATAAGCTTGGCAGTAACCTGACTGAGGATCAATGACGAGAACCACAGAAGTTGTAGCCTGCTGGGCAAATCGACCAGAAACACGCTGTGAGCCACTATGAATTCACTCTAATACCAAAAGCAATCTTTGCTGCCAGTGAGGCAATGCTGTCATGCACAGACAAATCGAATCGAATCCACCTTCTGCAGAAACTTTCTGTCTTAGAACAGGACAGCCATCCAGCTACAAGAGAGGTCTTAGATCCAGAAAACATGTAAACAACACCCAATGAGTGTGTTCACCCAAGCCACAGAACTGCACGTGTAGATAGCATGGAAGTGATTTTCTTAACTAGAGATTATGACGATATCATTTTGGTTTTTGACACTCACAAAGACAACTCTTTGAAACAAGCCACAAGAGAAAAGAGGAGGCACAGAAAGGGTCAAGTACCAGATAAGAGACGAGACTTACATAATGAACATCCCAATGAGCCGTTTCCTCTCCCATGACCAAAAAAGGCTCAACTTACTGAATGTCTGTTTGCAAAGACACTTGAATGTAGTAAAGACTCTGCCAAGATAGCCATTACTTCAGCTTCAGGATGCCCAAAGAGCAACCGACGTGATCTACGCTTAGAAGAAAACGATCACAAAAAGCAGATGTATTGCTAATACACTGTACATGCAGTTCTGGCATCACATCAAATGGTCCCTGGTTCTCAGCTGATGTTTTCTTTTCACCTGTCATAGATTTACTGGTACTGCCTATTATGACAGGCTTCTCAGAAATACAGATGTACTTCAGTCCCCGTGGCATATGAGATTGTGGACGTGAATCCAGTATGGACAATATTAGGTGCTGTCCGCGGGCAAAGGCTCTTCCTGCTTTCCATGCTTTTACGTGAACAGACAACACAGGTCCATTCTGTAGGTTGAATATATATTTGAAGGCAAACACCGATGATATTAATGCACAGCAGACTTTTTGTACTGCTTACGAAGTAACAGGTGAACCTATTTTCACATTATCCCTTGTACATGTGCATACTCACAACATGGTATAGACACAAACAGCATCTCAGAGCTGAGATGGTACCTTTTCTGTTCTGTAAACATATGACTGACAGCAACAAACGTCCACCAACCATTGGTGCTTTGCAACAGCTTGTGACGAGGGTGTTTGTTCAAGCCAGAGTGTGGGGCCAGGCAGCCATTGCTCGACAGGAGTTCCTTGATCCATTGCAGAATGAATTTACAAGGACAAAGATGGCCAGCTGAAACACTCACAACTGAGGTGCTTCCAGCGCTAGAGGCTATCATTGAGATGGTTAGATGCTAGTGCAAAAACAATTCCTCATCCCAAAGATGCTCTTGCCGATCAAAGGATTTATCTTACATAGATCTATGTCAGTAATGTGCAGAATGTCAGAATGGTGATGGTGATGTGATTACTGGTGACAGTGATGGCTATAGTAATGATCTATAGACTGATTTCAAAATTTTGAAAGACTATTGACACTACAAAAATCATACTTTCATGTTCTTCAAACGTAAATAAGTTGTTTAGGTACTACTTTAGTTTTAAGTGTCTTGAAGGAAACAAGCTCCGAACAAAATATACAGTGATCATGTGTCAGATTACATGGAGAATGCATTTAGAAAATGTGGCTGCTAATAAATGGGGTTTTGATTATGTTTCTCATTTAATTAGTTGCATTTTCAGATTTCTTGCTAACAAAATGTGGGTGCAGCCATTAAAACTAACATTATAAGTTACCCAAGAGCAGAGATACTGAGGAAAATGAATTTTAGGGGCGCCATTTTTAAAAATCCAAGATGGCGCCCAAAATTAACATTTCCAATTCATTGACCTGAGAAATGCAGGTGTAGCCATAAAAACCACCTTTCTAAGTAACCCAAAAGTGGAGATACTGGGAAAAGTTCATTTTACCGGCGCCATTTTTGAAAATGCAAGATGGCTGCCAAGATGGCCGCCAAAATGGAATCAATTATTTTCTGATTTGTCATTCCATAGGGTTTCCAAAAATGTATAGTTTCCACTTTCCCAAAAAAATCCAACAAAGTTACACATCAAACCTGACTAAAACAAAAAGCAAAACATTTTGTATTTTCCATTTTAAATACAAAATATTTTCAAAATTGTTTTCTAAGATTTTCTTTTTGATCATGTTTTACTTTTCAAATAATTTTTTTAAATATATTGTTTTTTCAGCAATTAAATTAAAATTTGCTGTTGGATGTTGGATGTCAACCAACTTACCAACTATATGTCCCTTTGTATAGCTTCATGATTTGACCACAAGGTGGGGCTCCTATGTTGAATGTAAACCAACTAATTACATCTTAGCTGTATATTCCAGTGATTGTTTGACCACCAGGTGTAGCAGCTATTGGATGTTGAATGTCAACCAACTAACCAACTATCTCTATCTGTCCCTTTGTATAGCTTCAAGATTTGACCACCAGGTGGGGCAGCTATTGGATGTTGGATGTCAACCAACTAACCAACTATCTCTATCTGTCCCTTTGTATAGCTTCAAGATTTGACCACCAGGTGGGGCAGCTATTGGATGTTGGATGTCAACCAACTAACTACATCTTAGCTGTATATGTCAGTGATTGTTTGACCACTACATGGAGCAGGTATTGGATGTTGGATGGTCAACCAACTAACCAACTATCTATCCCTTTATAGCTTTACGAAGCCATGCTGGATGTCCACCTACCACAAGGTGACGTGTGTTTGTTGGTTGTCACCTGATTAGTTGGTTGACATCCATGTAAGATTCAGACATAGCTCACTAGCGTAAGGCAAAGTTCCAATTGACACAGTAAGGATTTTTTTCCAGTAAGGAGTGAGAGACAAACTCTTTCAATAAAATACTTTAAATCAACGGATACAAACCTAAATGCTGAACTAGATACACAACCTTGGACTTAACGATAAATTCCATGTTACCACAATTTAAAGAGTTCCCACCATGACCCTGTGTCTCAAAAAGGAATTTTATTATTACATCTTAACAGATTTAATAGCCTTTAGTACACCTGTTGCTACGAAACAATCTAAAAATCTTAAAAATATATTTTTCTGTTATCGAGTTTGTACGCAATGGGTGGAAGACCGCCTCAGCCGTTGTTGTTTCAACCAGTGCGAAACTGAGGAGTTGTGAAGAAAGTCCGCGTGGAGCCGTCTTTTTCAGACATGAAAAGGTGCGTTTGTGGAAACTGTGGCAACAACAACTTGACTGTGAACGTCTTAGTGTTCAAATTTCCTAAATACGTGAAAGTTGCACAAAAATGGCATCGGTTTGTCATGGGCGGCGCACCATAGGGGCCTAGAGTAGGGCTATAGCCCCCACTTTCTATAGGCGGTGCAACACAGGAGGG
>NMRA01000093.1:827295-881321 GCA_002633005.1 Phoronis australis | reverse complement strand
CCGGCCGAGATCGAGTGCTACTACAAGTAGGCTTATGCATATTGTGTTTAGATGGTGCTCATTCCATCACGGCAATAGTGAATACGAGTAACCCAGGTTGCCTGTGGCCTTTGTCAGTAATTATTAAGTGTCTATTTTGTGAGTAGTGCACCACTTGGTAGAGTTGGTTGTGGCTCACATATGTCATTTCTCGTGCAAGTGGGTCGAGTTCATACGGCCTGAAACCCGACGAAAGTTCGCTAAATGGGAAATCGAATTCATTGTCTGATTCTTCAAGTACTTGAGTATAAGTGCCCATATCCACTCTCCTCTCTGTCTGCATAATAATTGGCCAATTCTCGCCTAATATTGTAATTGTCTTCTGACCTGCAGTGTTCCGATATTGCAAATGATTGTCAAGCGGCCAACCGTCTTCCACCCATTGCATCATTTGGCGGGAAACTTAGAAATAAGTAATTTTTCTTCAAAATTAACAAGCCACTATTTGGCATAAAAAGTGCCTATTTAGCAAGATTTTATGGTATACGATTCATATTAGCTAACTGAAACCTGAAAAAGTAAGAAAATGCATGGTGGGAACTCTTTAATCCCTTAATTGCCTCAATAATGCGTGCCACTAATAACATATGTGCGGCCTTCTTCTATTGATTTATTGTTAGTGTATACTTACGGTCTGTGATTCAGAAGAAGAAATCATTTTGTCGGGGCATGTGGATTGTTTTCTGTTGTCCCTTAGATTAGGAAACAAGACCTTTTCAAATCCGTAAAGAGCAGAATATGTTCTAGAAGTTGTGCACATGGCTCACTATCAAGCGAAGAGTACGTTATTACCAAGGTAATGATCTAGATGAAATTTCTATCACCGCTACATAATTATACAAACCTGGGCCATATGGTCGGGAGCCCTCACGATTGTAACTGGAATGAAAATAACATTGCTGAATACGTTAATTTGCCATCATAATTTTCATAATAATAAAAATCATTCAAAGGGCCATGCCGAAGCCCATACTTCAAAAATTATGAAATTAACAGATTACGAAATTTTACAACGTCCACAATTTTCATGAGAAAAGCGAATAGTATTACAGTCAGAAAAATTGTATCATTAAATAGCTACCAACGTTGGTTAACTATAAACACAACGAATACCATTTTTGGATCATGATTAAGAAACGAATCATTAAATGTGAAGCAAGTTTCAGGGATTAATTGTATCATGTTCACTAGGTAACTTAAGTATTTTTCATGGGGGTAATCTTAACAGCTTAGTGAAGTCAATTTTTGCATAGAATTCTAGCCCTAGAATGCTAACTCCGATCTCGGGACCGCTGAGGTTGCGCCACGCATGCGTGAGAGTTATTTACATTCCTTTGTTTCCGCGTGTGTATTTGCTATGAAATTTACTGTCATTAAAAATTTTTGAAACTCCGCCATTTTCAAGCGAATTGCATAAGAGCCCTTTCATTAGAAAGCACGTTTTCAGTCCCCCCATGATCATACCAGAACCAGAAGATCAATTATTAATAAATTATAGTAAATACATAGACGCTGAGGTTGACCGGTAGTAATTTTTATTTCTCAGCTAAGCTGTTAAATAAGGACATAATTTCAATGATTTAAAAATGTCTAACCTTTAAACACAAGCCTTTAGATAAATGGGTTTCACGCATTTGCCGCAGATAATTTAGTCAGGTACATGTATTTATACAGAGTTATGAATAGGTTATTACATGTTTTCAGTCGTCATCCTCCGTAACTTAGAGCCCGAGGTCGTTAATTCTACAAAATCCACAAGAGCTCTAGGTAAGAGGGAAAACGACTGAAAACATACGATGATCTATTTATATCACATATTCAACGATAACCATTGAATCGATCTTCCGTTCTCGACACTCCTCGGCTTTGTAACTACTTTCTATGTCAGAAGCCCGGGGTCGGAGGTCGTGACCTTTTAAAAAACGAAGAGTTATTCTTTTTAAAAATGATGCTTTTACTCAAAACCAATTGAGAATTTAAACAAAATAAAAATAAAAATGAAAATAAAGTGAATCTAAGAAACATGTTTTAAGCAACTAGTCTAGCTTACTACACAATGTTATAGTGCTAAGCTTCCGCTAAAACTATCGTATGCTAAATTAGGTTACCACTCTGGTTACTGTGTATAATATCTAAGTGAAAGGATCCCGACATGTTAGCCACATTTAAACTGGACATCGACGATTTACAACTGAGAAAAATTTCAGATAAATGTTACAGATTTAAAAAATATATGCCGTTTTTATTGAAATTGTGAGTGCTATTTTTCACAGCGTATAAATGTCGGTACAATTCCGTTTGATGAACATGCAATTATTGCGTGTCCTAAATTCAAATTAGCCTCCAGCGTCTAAATACCATTTTGACACCAGGAATACAATTATTTTTAATAAATGATTTGTTTCTTGCATACCACAGAAAGTATTTCAAAAATGCGACATAAATTACTCCGCCCATAATTTGTAGCCCCTTCGAACGCCCCAGAGAAATTCGCAACCAATCAGCGTAAAGTGCTACATATGACATCATCTTCCAACGAAATTTCCCCTAAGCCTCACTTCGCAACATATGAGTGTAATTTCTTGGACGTAGGCTAGTTATTAGTCTCTGGGCTAAAACGCCACGTTGCGTGGTGTACGGGTGCACCAAATAAGCGCTAATCGCATACATTTGTGCAACTTCCTCGCCGATCCGTCATGTGCCGTAAACAGAATAAGGACAAAGACTGGCGACAAAATTCCTTATAAGAAAGGTCTGTCTTAGTCTTTGTCCTGATTTGGGTAAAAGTGATCAAATAAAATCTGACACAAAATTAGTGTCAAAAAAGGTATACCGCTCTTCCTTAAGTAAGCTAATTTCTTTACCGGGGTTGGAAAATTTGGCGTTCTACCGTTCATCTGCTGCTAAAATTGTAGTGCGCCCCTTTGGGTCGGCTTTTGACGCAGTCACCTATTGGCCAATTTCTGCTCCCCCATTATTTCTTCTCTTACACGAGGTTGCGTACATTTCACAAAAAATATCGCAACTAGTTTCATATAGTGACACGTTTTTAGTATTTTGGTGCCACCAATTAAAACCTTTGGTGCTGCAAAAATGTCTTCATCTCCCGAGAGAGGCAGAACATTTTTAGGAAATGGCGCGCGGAATGAGCTATATTTAGTTCATTGAAAGCGTGCGCGTGTCACGAGCTTGCAGGTTACAAAACAACGCAAGACTTCTCTTTGTTACAAAAGGCGGAGTAAATGCCGTATATTAGATTGTTTTTCAGTGCAAATTGTCCCTATTTTGGGTTTAGTAAAGTTTAGGTCCGCTGTCGATTATTTTATCCCCGTTTGCAGGCTGGTAACAGACGCTGCTCCAGTGGCACACCCGGCGTATACTTGCCTGGGTTCCTGAATGAATTGTACTTCCGGTTTCGCGGTTTGTTCAATACGATGGTGTGATCTTCGGCTCAGCAATGAGCTATACCTGGTATAGCTCATTGGGCTCAGTGAGTGACGCGTTTCTTTAAACTTTCTTCGACTACGGATTGTGTATTGTTTATGGGATAAGTATTGCATGGCTCCTTAGAATGTCTTCTAACCATTGAATAAGGGTAAAAAACGTGTGCTTCTAGGCCTTTAACTCAACGACTCGAAAGTTTTGCGAAGCGGGTACTCAAGCCAAAATGTTATTCAGCGCGCAATGAATAGCTACTGTAAATGGGTTATTTAATTAACGGTTGCATTGGAAATGCCAGGCTGATGATGTGGTATAAACACCTTCATACGTTTGAACTGATTGGACATTTGGTGCCGCTTGATGATACAGGTTTTCAGTAAAAATTCAGAATGCAGTGACATTTATGAAAATGCAATAATCTACTCCTAGTATTTGTTAAAAATTTGCAGGTTTTCTGAAAGATAAACATGGACAAACATCCACTATGTAGCTTTGAAAGAAGCCGTGTGGACACCTCATCACATTGGTTGCAGTGCAGCACATTTCACAAAAGTTTAGAAATAAACATTTTTCTTCGAAAAGCACAAGTTAGTGATCCTGATACATGTAGTTTGTGTTACTAAAGAATGTGGAACCTGGGCAATAACATATTCATCAAAAGAAACAATACTATTTTGCGCATTTGTTGCCCAGTTCTCACGGTCGAAATTCTAGAACGAAAAAACTGAACGACTGGATTGAAAAGCGGCACTTCATGATGAAAAGCGGGACATCTGGGTCTAAGCAAAAACGTAAGGGTGAAATGTTCGCTGTAACACACAAAGACTAAAAGTTGTCTGGGGATTAGGGAATCAGAGCGGTCACCATTGTAAGCGAGAAATTCTCCACATGAACGTTTTGATATCTGCTAGCAAAATTTGAAAAACTGTCACCAACTAAAGCTTCAACAATATGTTAAAGTAATGGATCCTCAAACCACATGCCATTCTCCTCTGAATTTCTGCCATTCTTCGTCATTGCGGTCGTGCGGTTCACTGCAACCGCTTATTACGACCGTCTGTCTCGATAACGTGACAAAGGCTACGTAAAATGAAACCTACCTGTGGGGATCACCAAAAGAGGGGTAGTAATTACACACGAAGAAGAACTGGTTGTCAATTACTCTGCTGAATGTTTTACTGACGCTATCGTAGCCTCCATAAGCTTTTTCGCAAATCTTATAACCACATCCAACTTTGTGCGTCTTCTGCCATGCCATCTATGGGGATAAAAACGATGTTTTCAGTCGAGAATGAGCTCATTGTCAATGCCGTATAAAGGTCTGGGTGCAATGCTCCTACGCAACAGAGCGGGATAGCGATTACGACACTGCTACGTACAATATTGTCGGGAATATAACAGAAAAACGTTTAAACCGCTGTACAACCATGCAATTTAGTTGTTAATTTTGGAATGAGTACGAGCCGAGTGGAATTCAAAATTATGGCCACGTTTCAACATGGCCGCCATCAGCATCATGACCTCTCATTTTGGGATGTCCTTTCACTTGGTATAAAATCAATTATGTACGTGTTTATTCCGTCCCCTACAGCCCTGTTAACTGGGAGTCCGTTTCTAACAATAGAAAGCCTACTAGTATGCCAAATTCTTAATTTAAAAATCATTATTCTTGATTTTTTTCAGAGAATCAACTCACGGAAGAGATTAATAAAGAATACATTGCCCTTCGTCCTGCATACTTATTCAGATTGCGTTCTGCTTGCACTAAACTGTTTTATCGAATACTTCAAACACCTGGACCTGCTGTATAGGTCGAACTGTTGAAAACTCCTCGCAACGGGGAACACTTTTGAAGAGATAGTGCGTTAACTATCTCCTGATTGCTTCTATACCCAATAGCGTCAGCGTACCAGTGTCTAAGTCCATATGCATCCTGTCTGATATGCTTGATGAGTTGAACAAAGTTAACAAAATTTCACGGTAGGTATACATTCGACTGCCTGGCAAAAAATTTCCATCTATACAACACAAACAACTTATTAGCAATACTACATTGGTCATACACAGGCTTCTACAATGGCTTTATGTTATGGGTTTCGACTTAACATCTCTAAAGAAGCAGCTTCCATAACACTTCGGCAGTTTCCGGCTACACGTCGTATGTCTGCCAGGCTGGACTCCCTTTTCTGCGAATGATGTCACTACATCGCATCTTCTAAACAAGTGCGACAACAAAATCTCACGGAGGCTAATAGTATATTAATCATGTGTCAATATTTTATTTACCTGTGTGCTTCAGGTACAAAAGTACACCCACCTACATAGCATTAATTTGAATATTACCTTCGTAACAATATTGCCATGAAAATGGACAGTCTCTTTTTGATACCTATGAAGCCTTGTAATACAGCCTTTTGGTAAACCCTAAATAATTATTTAAATTAATAGAATAAGTTAAATCTTGTTTCTGAAGCTTAAATGTGTGTGGGTGTTGTGTAATCGCTGTTTCATTGATGTAATTGTTTACTTTTCGTAAATAAAATACGAACTAAAAAAAAAAAACATCCCCACACTCTTTCAGAGGAAAAGTCGGGACAATTTCCAGTACTATACTTGTATTGTACATTTGAAGAGGGACTCATCGACATAATCAAGTCACAGAGCTAGAAACCCAGTATTTAGAAAGTAACGACAGTAATAACGAGAACATCACTAGTCACGCCTGTTTTGTCCTCCTTTATACTTCTAATTCAAGGAGCAGACGTTAAAATCCAAAGCGAGGCTCACTGCGATAAACATAGCCGAAGTTTACATTGCGTAAGTTAACGACTGGTCTTCCGTGTCCAAACTGAATATCAAATCTTAAAAATGTGTCCATAATTAACCAGAAAAATACAGAAGAGAACAAGTCAATGCACCTGAGTTGTCTGGCGAATGTTTATAATTTACTTCGGAAAACTAGGCTCGAAATATGAAAAGTAAATATGACCAAATTGCAGCGATCGTATTACGGAATAGGTATGTGTTGCGGGGTTACGTTTCTTCTTGTAAATTTTTGATAAAATGTTTTCAACGCCAACCAGGTCATCTGCTCGTATTTTGACGAGTTGAAAATATATTTAACATTGGTGGCTAATCGCATTTTGCTGTCATGTGCAAGTCACGTCTGGTTTATTTTGTTGATCAAGAATATTAACATCAAGCATAGCCTAGGTCCTGGTAGTGAGGTAAAGACTACAATGATTAACAGTTGATTTGTCATTAACCTGTTAGAATGATTGATATTACATAAATTATTTTTATTAAGGTAAAAAACAATCTGGTAATTGAAGCTAAAAATTATTTGACCATCAATTCTGCTTTCCTGGTTTTAATAATTCTTACACCTATTTCCTATGCTAGGTTTCAAATATCTGTCTGGAACAAGTTGAATTTTATATTCAAAACACCTAGTTCGTTCGTCCAATGCACAACCTGAAAAATAACATTCAGAGGCCTCGTTCATCCGAGGTGAAAGCTGCCTGTGCATTCTGAGAGGGGGATTTTTTGCCGAGTGAGGAGGAAATTCTACATCCCTCACCATCTGTTGCAAGCTCTCATAGGCTCTGTTTCAAGTAGCATTTTGTGCTTTTTCAAATTGTCACCTATGTGGTTAGAATTGATTTGAACTTCAAGGGGGAATTTTGAATCAATTTAGAGTACTTTTTAGGCCTCGTGAAGATTTGCACCGATATGGGTAAAAAGAGGACCAATAAAATCTGACTCCAAATTTATGTCATTAAAACTAATCTCACCCTTGAGTAAACCTATAGGAACCAGGTTCATAGAGTAAACTAACTTATTAACCGATGTTGGAAAATTTAGTGATCGTTAATCGGCTGCTGCTAATATCGTGATGCGTTCTTCTGAGTCGGCTTTTTGCGATCATAACGTCTCTTGACCTTGGCCAGTTTCTTTTCCCCCGATTCCTTTTGTCATGTGTTCTTCGCTGCCGGCACATAGGTTGCGTATACGTCACAACAAATTATCGGAACTTGTTTCATTTCGTTACAAGTTTTCAGTATTTGTATACCAGCAAACCGAATTGTAGAACTAACCTTGCTGCTGCAAAGCTGTCATCATCTCCTGAAAGACGTTGCAAAATTTTAGGAAAAAGCGCGTGCGCCGTGTCACGATCGTGCTGCTTTTGAAACTTTTCTTTGTTACAAAAGGCGGCGAATTATGCTATAAAATGACGTTTATTTAATTGTTTTCCATTTAAACGGCTGCAACGAACAAGGTGAGTGTCGGTTGACTACCAGATTTTGTATGCACCCCCGCCGGTCCCGCGTTAGCTTTACATATTGATGTAGCCAAAGTTTTACGACGAGGTGACGGGCATAAGTCAACTATAAACGGGTAGCTAACGGGCTGTGTGAAATTTGGGGTCTAACGGAGCTCAACACACAGTGGTACGATATTCTTCATGCAGCTATAGTCGGTAACTAACCACTACCCTACAAGTTTACAGAGCTGGGTATTGGCTGGCAGCTGACTGGCTAGCTAGAATCCACATTGCCCATGGCAAAATCACACCAGTGTAAATTATTGATACGGATTGGTTGCACCGGTAAGTTTTCGTCCGACGACGACGACGACTGGGTATCACTTTGTGTTGCCTCGGCTCAAACAGGTATCCCTGGTGACCCGACATTTCGCACTTAAATCTCTTATTCCGACAATATGAAGAACGTCACTTGACTGTACGCTAACGCAGGACAGTGACTTTGCTACCACCATATACGTCACGAGAAGCAGCGCTCCCAGTGGGTATTCTTTGAGCTTCATTAGAGAATATCAGTTTACTTTTTGATGTTGAATTAATTGTGAAATTAAGTGCTTGTCCACCAGAGCACTAGCCATCCAACGGCAAGGTGGGGGTCAGGCGATTTTCACCAAATCAGGTAGTGCTATGGGATCGATAAACAATAGTAAAATATTTCCCCAAAATACAGTATTATCCCCCCATCACATTTTACGTCTTCGTAGCCATGTTTTCACGCTCTATAAACTGTCCAACTTGAACTGTGTATATTTTTCCTTGAATGAAAGCTATTGAACTATTAGTCACTTGGCATTGTTAAGTGGAGCCTGTTGATTGTTGCACAGATATCTGGAAAAAAATTCCCATTCACCACCCTCATTTAGTAGTTTTACTACACTGCCCCCCGTTATGCCATTTTGAGGTTATGTTCAATCCACTGCTATACCAAATCTGACCCATTGCTGTGAGGATGAAATTTGGCCAAAATGTTAACAAAACATGTTACTTTCATTGCATAAAATAACAACTTTTTTCAGCCAGTTGATTAGTTAATAAACATTTTGGCACCTCAAATGTACTAAAATGAGAAATTTTCAAATATCTGAGACCGTGACCACGTAAAATCTGATTGTGCTCAATGTTTTTCGATATTTTGCAACGAGTTTGTTCCTCCTGAATGTTTTGAATGTTTTACCACTTACCACCTAGAACTATAGTACTCCTAGATACCATACACTGCTCCATTTTTTAATAAGCCGATTTTGTCCTCCTCAGTCAACAGGGATAGATATGAACTCGACAAAAGTGGGTTATTTTGATTTACAATTGTTATGCTTTGCAATTTCCTCATGGGTATTTCTTCACACCTCTTCAAGTCAGATTTTCTGTTGATCAAATGTTCATGCAATGCATTGTAATATCAAATGAATGACACATTTAGTGGTATGACCACAATTTTTCATACGACTTTAAAAAAGGCCGCAGAAATTTTGTTGACGAACTAACGGGTTTGAAGTTATCTAAAAACATTCGAATGATAAGACAAACTCCCCCACTGTCCATGGCAACTCGTCGCATGTATATCGCCCATCGGTCGTATCGCTGTTTTCCTTTGTTGTGTCATAGTTGGATATAACAACACAGGTCGCATGGGTATAGAACCATGGGCGTACATCAGACCGTCGACGATAAATGCTCGTCAACGGGAACAATGACGATGCTGTTCTATGCGACCAGGTTTCCCGTGGATGACTACAGAAGGGGAATCCCAAAGTATCCACAAAAACTTATCATGCTCCTCAGTAGCTCTTATCGCGCACATGAATCCATTCCGGGGAACCTAAACACCAATTTTTATATTCATGTCTTTTGTTGTGTTGCTCATGATACGGGTTCAGATTCCGTTGTATTAAGATATCAATCCCCAAGCTTGTAATACGTAGTTTGAGTAAAATTTCTAGACAATGAAGTTTATGTTTTTTCTCTTGTAAATGAAGAGTAAACATCAAATTCTGCACTGGTTTTCCAAAAGTAATGACGCATCTAAAAGGTAAAACCATGTTAACTTTGGCAATTTTATTCCTTATCTCATTCGAAAGTTGTCTGCCTCACAAACAACCCATCTAGGTTGAAAATATTCCTTTTGAAAAGACATAAAACACCAATCAGAGACCTGCATTCTACAAAATATGTTTTTACTATACAATACAAAGATTAACTGTACAGTCAAAAGTGCAAATGTTATGATTTTACTAAAAAATGCCCTCTACGGTAGACCTTTTCAACACTCCAATTGCTACAGGACAGAGTCAACCACACAAAACCCATAAAGTCAGGGAATTACACTGAAGGTGTTGTAGTCTCACTGCGAAAAAGGGATTTCGCACTATCGCTGGCAACACTGTACATTTTTTCTTTTTCACAAACTTGGGGGTCCTTATCAAAAAAGAACCATCACAAAATGAAAAATTGGCTTGTCGGTTCCAGTAAGACAGTATTTTTGCAATGAAATGGTCGTGGAAAAAATACTTTTGCAAACATGGTGTGCATTACAATTGCCGTGCAATTACAGTTGTACATACATACTAGACCAGTTACAAAACTACTCATGAGAACCATAAAATGGTCAATTCACCAAAAACCAAGGACTCACCAGAGCTAATGTGCCAACACTTTTCAATACTGCAACAAAAAATCATTTGAAGTGGACATATACCCACCTACTATCACATAAAAAACTTTTGATTTAGACAACTTACCATCATGAAATAGGAATTAGTTCCTGGTCACTTTTGAGCAATTTCAGAATTCCGAAAGAACTGGCAATATGCAATTGCTAGAGACCAGGCTCTATAAGATAGCTTGTCTAACAGTGTGTGATTTTATGCACACAGCATGATCTTGACTAGGAAAAGCAAACTGTCAATTCACTACAATTCCAGAAATCACAACCCATCTGAATAAGGAACAAATTGAGAAAACTTAGTAGAGGTACAGTAAATGGTCTAAACCAAAATCTACCTCCTGGACGGAATATGGGTTTACAACCCAGGCTAAAAGGTAAGTGAACAAAACCAGCCTAACTGCAACAGCGGCTCAAATGTCAGTAATAAATACTCATTTACAAACAAAAATCTAAAAGAAAACAAAATGCGGAAACATAACTTCAGATCAATTTTACAATTTCAAGGAAAAGAAAAAATACAGTGGTCAGAAATCATGAAACCGGAAACGTCTAAATGTGATGGCCACACTGAGAAATCCTGTCAGACCAAAAAAATCCAGTGGCTAAACAAAAAGAATAATGTACTATTACCCTGGGGCTGTACCAACTTAATCCACTGACCCAGGATCATGACCGGTGCCTGGACAAAAATTCAATACAGGTAAATTTAGATTTGTACTGTTCACACAACAGTTCTAGTGCAAACAAAGCTTGCAACAATACACATGCCTACTTCCCTACACGGCTGTGCTGACATACATGTAATAATGCCACCACTAGATTTAGAAGACAGAGTATTTAAAGGTCCAGCCACTGTACTGTTTCCTCCTTTTGAATTTTTACAATGCTACACCCTTTACAATCTTAAAGCGCAGATTGTCTCTTTCCAATGCATACTCCACTTCCTCTCCTACATCCAACTGTTCCAGTGGCCTATCTCCTACTTTGGACCTGTTCTGGTATAAGCCAGTAATCTTTGGCAAATACTTTTCCCCGACTTGTTCCTCAAGTTACAAATTCTCTTTGACACATCTTCTAGGAGTAGACTTTTCGGCCTCTCTCTAGCCCCCTCACTTAATTGTCCAGAAAGGTACCTTCTTGCTGTTTTTGAGAATTTCCATACCCAACCTTTAGTAACAATTGTCAAGTCTTTAACTTCAGCAGAAGCCACTTCTTCAGCATAAGGCTTTCTTGATTCCTAAAATTGTATTAAAAAAAATTAAATATATTGAATTCAATGTGTCCATTTTGGCTCAGAAAAAATGTATACTAAAGTGAAGGCTTCACAAATAAGGCACTCAGATTTGATTATAAAAACTTACAAACTAAATTTCTATGTACCTGGCAGTAGGACAAAGGTATCAAACAGAAGTATGGCACATTACGTGCAGAAAATATTGAGGCCGATTTAAATGTGTCAGCCTTCATTGTGAAATGCATGATTTATGCATTATATTTCTCTTCATAACATTGAAACATAAAACAATTGACCGATTTTAGGCAATTACGAAATTTGTTACAGATTTTTACAAGTATTTACTGTTACTGTAGTATCCATGGGCGTCAAATCTAACTCGCTTTCTTTTGACCCACTCTGAAATTTCATTAAGTCAGCCTGTTTTGTCTGGGAGTTTCTGCATATCCCTGAAAATTCTTAGTTATATTCAGTCAGCTGTATTGGAATATCTTTTGTTACATGTTTACAGTGATAGGCTATAGAGATCAACCAAATGAAAACAACAGAGCCTTAAGAGAGGTGGTTAATCAAATGTGCTTGTGTAGCACCCAGTGAATACTACGTATTTGCTAAGCAATGTCTAGTAAGACCATCTAAAATCCCCAATGCAACAGTGCAATCGCACACATTCAATAGCGGACATATGACATAATCTCTAGTCAGTAGGTCATGGGCAGAAGTCATGTCAAATGTTTAAACGCATTTGGTGTTTTTATGAAAGTTATGATAACTACCTATTTTCTATGCCAATGAAAACATACACTGCATATACTTCAAGCAATTTGAAATAAGGTCCAAGTTATAAGCAATCACAGTTCGCCAATAAAAGTATGTTTGCATAAATGACGTGCTCCTAAAAATATTCCTCAGAGTCTGACCCTGGAGTTTGATGATTCCTACCTGAGCTCGCACGAAGCAGGACGTTGAACCTTGACTTTACGTCTTTGGGTATTTTTCAGACCTCTGTAGGATTTCCCCCTCTTGTGTGTAGTGTCTTTGGCGACGCCAATATATACCGAGGGTTGTAACGATGATTCGGGAAAGTGAAGCTACGACGGTAGATAATTTAGCTCCTGCTGCAGGCACCTGCCTCCGAGGCAAACAGACTACTTCTCAGGAGGACACGGTCAACCTTCTTCCCATCCCCTCATTTTTAAGGTTCTCAAATGTCTCGCTATATTCCTTGTGCATGTCTCAAGAATTTTCAAAGTTGTTTCTCTCGGCAATTTGTAAAAATACCCCATTTGATGCGACTGGCAGTGCCAAATAAATAGATAAATTCTCGAACCTGCACTTTAGATCAGCCATCATTCAACTACCGCACAGTGCATGCTTTAGTTTGGTATTCAGTGAGTTGGATAAACATAGTTTAATGGGAACTGCTTGTGTCCTTAAAATTAAATAGAAACATTTAATCAAACCAAGTCTTTTAATTGTTATATTATACCACGGCATTTTAATGCGTAGAAACGGCGCACAACTAGACATGACTGGTTTAACACGACAAATACACATATGTGCGGTCTGAAAATAGCGAAATTCAGACACCTATTACCAAGCTTCCCTGAAGGGCTGACAAATTTTTTTGCATGAATTTCAAGGGCATGGAGTCTTCTACATGCCCATGTTATTTTTTAGTTTTCTCGTTGAGTCAGCTTCGCTATAAGGGTATAACTGAGTACCCCCACGAAAAGCAGTGTGAACTGATGGGGCTACCCTCATAAATATTACATTAATAATAGTAATAATAATAATAATAATAATCATAATAATAACTTACTGCTGGCTTTTCACAAGCATGAAATGTACCTCCACGGAAACAGTTCCAGTGTTACCATGGTAACCGATATTTTAGTGTCGGTGCCATTTGTGTTTACATTTGTCATAAACCTATCATGTGATTTCAAAATTATTCAGAAAAATCTCTGTTTGAAGCAGAAACTGCAGCAGAAAATGTAGTCAAAAATGACCCATTCCACATCAAGAAATTGCCTCATTTTGCCCCCAGAAGACTTCCCTAGTATCTCCTAAACCACCAAACTCTGTGGTGTCATACTTCACCCAATTTCTCTCATCTCTAATGTGATTTTATGTCGTGTCTAAAGATATGCGTGACTTTTCACCGCTCGTCCTTCTCAGCAGCTTTTACCAGGATCAAAGAGAGCGCGGCGCCAAAGTCGGACTCACTTGCGATGACCGCATTTTCCGGTGCCAGCAAGACCCAATTAAGTGTAGTTACCCGGTCATAAACTTTAGTAAACATCTCTGCTTGTACATACTGCCGAATTTCAAAATGCATCAACCAACAGCGGTATTCAGATGGAAAAAACAATCAAGTTTGGTTTTCGATTTTTGAAAATCGATGAACTATTTAGCTAAAAACTACAAACATTGGGTACGATTGAAGATAACGGACTGTGCGTATTGATATACTGGGTGGATTTACACATGCTGATCAGAGTTAACAATATCACGTAGATTGTTCTTTAATATACACCTAAGCTACATTGAAACATCTATAAATAACACACAGTGACTAAATTAGATGTCAATAACTTTTAAAACATCGCTTATGGTCCAGGGCATGCTGAACTATTTTACTCGAGGAGTAGTACACTAACCGGATCACTGATATTCGCGGAAACAGATGCGCCAATTTCGATAGTTAGATTGTAGTTGTAATGGAACACGTGTGAAGACAAGAAGATGGATAGCTTTGTAGTCGACGAGAGAATGCAGTGGATGAGGTTGGTCGGTGGGCAAGAGCTGTTAATTCATTTTTGATGACAAAGGGAAAGGCAAAAATAGTTATGTAGTTACTGCAACCAAAATTGTCCAGAGGTTCCAAATCTTCCCTATATTTGCACTTTTGTATATATTTTATGATTTGAGTTCTAATAAATATTGAACTTGAAATAATGGCAGGTGTAATTTTGTTTGCTGTGACATGTTTGGTGTAGCTGTAATCTGGAAAAGTCAGGGATGGGTTTACAATTAATTGACTTCTAAGTTATTTTGATACTTCGTTTAAAGTCAAAATAAAAAGAAAGGAACCCTAACCGGTAATAAAAAAGGAGACAGGAGATTTGAGTATAAAATAATGAAAACAGGTGTGAAACATGTTTAAAACCAACGTTCCGTTGGGAAGCGGTCGTTTGTCAAGATCAACGCAAATTAAGGTTTTATTTTTTGTAATATTTAAAATTTACCAAGTTAAAACTACTCTCCACATTACTGGTTTTAACTCTGTACAAATGCCAGTGAAAACCAATTTAGGTGTAATAACTACCACCATTGTTAAGAAATTAGTGCTTGCTATTACCTTACACTTCATTAGCCAGATCTACATGTATATCAATACAAAGGGAGTGCTGAATACCCGTCCTAAAAGTTGTCTGGGGCTTAGGGAATCAGAGCGGTGACCAGTGTAAGCCAGAAATTCTCCACAGGTATTAGACTAAACATGGTATTGAATGGCTGACCCTCACCCCCTTGCCACTTGTTGGCTGTACTGCGGTCGGTGGATCCGTGGACAGACAATTTATCAACAACTCATAGAAAACTATCCAAAATTTATTCAGAATAAAATACAGTTTCCGTTCAATATCATTCCTCTGATTTAAGTCCACTTCAAAAATTTGTGAAAAAGTTGTCAATGACTGCACTTTAACTCTAATTGAGGTGAGGATTGGTTTGTTTAAAGTGTGCTTTCTTGTGTTGCAAAAACGTCAAACGAATTTCCAGAATAGTCCAACACATGTACAATAACGAAAACACGTTCGAGGATGATTTTTAAAAACGTGAAAGTTTTTACTGCACTCATGAATGGTAGTTGTATGCCCCACCCCTGCACACTGTGAAAAATTCCCTTTGGATACTATTTCGTATGCTTATGGCAAATTGTGTATTTGAATTTTCCGTAACAAAAATAACCAGCTTTGCGTAGCGTGCCAAGTAATCATACGCACCTGCAAGTAGTGCCCGCATATTCTACCAGGATCACACGTGTCTGTAGTATAGTTGTACTGAGTCTTCTCTTGCCACCAACCGTTAACTTCTGCTGCAAAGTCGATCTTGTGTCCTCTGTCCACATAGCGTAAGTAGTTCTGTGCACTCGGTCTCGATGACAAGTACGACACTCCTGGGCAGTAACTGGACAGAAATATTTTCGTTTATTAGGAGAGAGTGATGCATAGTCCACCGATTTCTTCACTTCTCTTCGATTGTCATGCGACGGATTGCTAGTTAGTTATAAGCCTTTCTATAGATGTCGCTGTCGTTCGTTTTATCGGTTTGTGACAGTGGCGTTATTTGTTTGTAGTTCCACACAGTTGAAAAATATACATATATAAACGTCGAGTCGCTCGCAATATTTATCGCATTTTATTCGCCGAAACGCATTGCAGAGACTATTTATTGTTTCAACGTGTGATTCTATAACAGCTTTTTCAACTTTTGTGTGATATGTAAGTAGAAGTCGAACTATAAGAGTGAACTTTACCGAACTTTCTCCGATAGCACTCAACGTAGACTGAAAATTCAAAATGGCGGCGCCCTGTGACTCGGACTTGAAAAGTGTTAAATCGAGCCGGGCGGCTAGCAAACGTAAAATAACCGGATTTGTCAAACAGGCACACTTGTTGTTAAGTTCCACGGATGGTATTCCGAAGTCTGAATACCAGAAACTCGGAGATTCTATTCGAAATAGTATGGATGAACTGGAAATACATAACGAACGAGTGTTAGAACTTGAACTGAGTGAACTGGAAGACGTTAATAACGAAATGGCAGTAAACGATATTGAAGGTCGTGCTGAGGGCTACATAGATGATGTGCGTAAATCTGCTCTACCTATAATGTACCATCTCATTGCTCGTGGTACAGAGCCAGAACCCTCACATGCTGCAAAACCTGAGAAACTCGAGTCAAGTGAAGCGACATCTGCCGTACGAATGGCAAAGGTTAAATTCCCTCCGTTCTCAGGTGACTTGAGAGAATACAAACACTTCAAAGAACGGTTCATGTATTTTGCCAAATCTCTGGGAGAAACTGAGTGTTTGTATCAGTTGATTGAATCAATGGACAGGCAAAAGGAGAAAAGGAAAATAAAAAAACTGTTTGAGTGTTGCTAGGGCGTGGGAGATTTTGGACAATGAGTATGGTGACGATGACCGCATAATCGACGCTTTGCTGAGAGACATCGACAACCTAAAATCATATGTTATAAGGGGGCGAATTGACCTACCAGTTTTAGAAACATTTGTCGAAACATTGCAGTGTTTTGAGGTTCAAGTAGAATCTCTCAGTTTATCGGGTGGTCTGAATGACAGGGTCATTTTAACACAGATTCGACGTAAGATGAAAGAAGAACACCGCATTCAGTACTTGAAAAGCACCCGTGATGGCGAAACTGAAGATACACTGACCGGTTTGGTCAAATGGCTACACGAGCAACTGATTGTCTTGCAGAAAGCCAAAGACTGTGGCGAGATACCTGTGCAAAGCCAACAACAGCAACACAAGCGGTACAAAACAACAACGAATCACGCAACGGTGTCCCCTGGTACAAAACTACCATTAAAATGTCCTTTGCATCCCAAGTTCACTAACCATTTTCTTAAAGGCTGTAACAAGTTCAGAACATTGAAACAAGATGCGAAATTTGACATCATGAAGAAGAATAACATTTGCTTTAGATGTGGACATAATAACTGCATAGCAGGAAAGCACCCATTCGATCAACAGAACTGCCAGTTCAAAGCTCCTTGCCAGATACGGACCTGTGGTAGAGATACGCATTTCTCTTCGATATGTCCCATTGTATACGGCCTCGATGGCTATGGTAACTCAGACAAGTCATCGTTTACTCCTGGTTTGAATACGCAGGTACCCGAGTTTCAACCAGTGAATTCTAATCCGACCTCCACTGCAGACATGAGCACTCGTGTCAAGGCTTGGCCAATGTTTTGCCAACTGTGATGGGGTACATAAGTCATGGCACAAGAAAGGTGATGGTCCGTATTCTTCTTGACCAGGGTAGCCAGGTTTCACTTATTCGTGAAGGTATCATTCCTAAGTCTGCTGATCACCATATGCAAGAATATCAACTCACCACCGTGGGCGGCAACACAATGAGTTTAAAGTCTCCGAGTCGTCGACTGCGTGATTGAAGATTTGTCTGGAACACTATCTCGTAAGGTCAGACTCACTAAAATGCGAAAACCGTGCGGAGACACATCAATAGTTTCCAACCAGCAGATTGCACAGTATCCCCATTTACAGAACGTCAAGATAACCGAAGCTCCCTGTGACTTAATAGACGTGCTTCTGGGCGTAGACAATACTGATCTGATCACTTCAGAGGAAGTAATCATTGGTCCGAAACTGGATGACCCCATCGCTGCCAGATGTCCGCTGGGGTGGTACATTCAAGGGGGTCGTAGTCCTGGTGAGCTTCAGTGTAATGCCCTACTACACTACGCACAAATATGTGCAGTAGGCGAGCTTGAAGAGTTTCTTGGTTTGGAGAGGATGGGTTTGGAGCCGAAACGTTGTAAGTGTACTGCAGAAGAGCAGGACAAGCAGGCTGCCGACTTTATGAAGCAAAGTGTCACTCGACTAGAAGATGGTTCATACCAGATAAATTTGCCGTGGAGGAAGTCTCCAGAGAAACTGCCAAACAACTACACTTATGCAGTCAACAGACTTCAGAACCTAGAGAAACAGTTTCGCAACAGACCAGATGAATGGAGAGTTTACTGCGAACAGATGAGAGACCAGGTGTCCCGTGGCGTTGCCAGACTTGTTACTGAAGAGGAGCTGCAGAGAGACACTCGTGAAGACAAGGGAATGTGGTTCCTGCCTCATTTTGCTGTCAAGAAGGACTCGATTACTACTCCTTTGCGTGTTGTGTTCGACGGCAAGGCGAGACATCAAGGGCACTCTCTCAATGATTACCTTGCGAAGGGTAAAAACATCACCAGCGATCTTTTTGATGTTGCACTACGATTTCGAGAGTTTGAAGTTGGTATAGCAGCAGACATTAGCAAGATGTTTCAAGCAGTTAAGATAACACCAGAGGATGCTCGATTTCACCGTTATGTCTTTAGAGAGCATCCAGATTACCCTGTCAACGTCTACGAATTGACAACGGTCACATTCGGTGACAAACCGTCTCCAACTGCAGCCATAGTAGCGTTACGACATACAGTTGACGAGCATGCACCTGATGATGTAGAGCTTCAACGCATCACCCGAGACCAGTTTTACATGGACGATTGAAACGATTCACAGAGAACACCCCAGAATGCGAGTCAGTTGAAGGGCCGCCTTACTGAAGTACTAGACAAAGGGAAATTCAAGATTCGCAAGTGGTTATCCAACGTGAGCGAAATTTGTGAAACAGAATTCGTTCCCAGCGATGGTGAGGCTGTTGTACTTGGGACCAAATGGAACCTCGAAAAAGACACACTCAGTGTGAAACCAGTCAAGATCGAACATGAAATGGTGACAAAACGCAACATTCTGAAGAAAACTGCGTCCTGCTACGATGTATTTGGAATATTGTCAGGCGTTCTCGTACGTCCTAAGGTTCTGCTTCAACGTTTGTGGCAATTTGAGTTAGACTGGGACACGCCATTAACACCCCAAAGCGAGCTATGCTCCATATGGGACGAAATCCAAAAGGATTTAGAACAAGTCAATACGATTGAGATACCTCGCTGTCTTATCCCGGAAAAGTTTAAAGTCTTGACAACCCTGCCCACAGTGTCACTACACGGTTTCAGTGATGCCTCTGAGGATGCCATGGGTATGGGTGTTTGGCTACGTTGGTCCTATCCAGAGGATGATAGTGCTGAACTGTCGTTCGTTTGTGCCAGAGCACGAGTTACCCCGTTGAAACAGACAAGTATACCACGCAAAGAGCTTCAAGCGATCCTTCTTCTGTCACGGCTGATGATATGTGTTGACAGAGCTCTAAGACTTGAAGTATCCTACAGGAGATTGTGGACCGACAGTTTGACTGCAATATGCTGGTTACGTGGTCAGTCGAAATCTTTCAAGTCGTATGTAACATACCGCGTTGGCGAAGTTACGTCAGAGTTTGATCCAATTGAAGACTTATCCTATGTTCCAACCAAACAGAATGTCATCGATCTTGTCTCACGTGGTGGTACGGCTGCTGAAATGCAACAAGTTATAGACGGACCAGAGTTCCTAAAACAACCACCTGCCCTTTGGCCCATTACGCCCAAGACTATTCAGATTTCAGATGATCCCGAGCAAAAGAAGTTTCACGTCAGAAATGCCCACATGTACGCTGTGAAAGTGGCTGTCACACCGTTCATTGACCCTAAGCGGTTCTCAAGTTGGTCAAGGCTGCTCATGGTCACTGCTCGTATCTTGTCTTTGAAAGATTTGCCAAGGTCTCAGTGGTTAAAGTCGCTGACGTCTCAGATTTCCAAATGGCCTACTCGAGCGCACCTGAAAGAAGCTGAGTTGTATTGGATCCGTTGTGCTCAACGGGAAATTGACTTCACGAACCACCAGATAATGAGTCTTAGTCCTTTCTTCGACGATGAAAAGGGTGTGTATAGAGTTGGTGGTCGCATCAGAAAGGCACCGATTTCTTATGACATCCGTCACCCATATCTACTACCAAAGCGAAGTCACATAAGTCTGCTGGTTGTTCGTGAGAGGCGTCGCCACGCACTCCATGGAGGATACCTCAGAACTGTCTTCGAAGTCCGTAAGAATTACTGGTTAATCGGAGACATTAACGTATCTCGACGCGTCGTTTACGAATGTATGACCTGTAGACGTTACCGTGGGAAACCGTTGAAGCAAAAGATGGCCGATCTTCCTGGCTGTCGTATTACGCCGTGTACCCCAGCATTTAAGACTACGTTAGTGGACTATTTGGGACCAGTTAATGTGAAACTCACCAGAAACACCGTCTCCAAGGGTTATTGTGCTGTATTCACCTGTGCGGTGACAAGGGCAATCCATCTAACATGTGTTCAAGATCTCTCAACATCAGCCTTTCTCCAGGCCTTTGAGCGGTTCGTGAGCATACGTAGTGCACCAGCTGTGATAATCAGCGACAATGCCACGTGTTTTCGAGGTGCTGATAATGAAATGAGAGAGTTGAATCTTCGTCTCAATCGTGAGCAACTCCAATGTCGTGGCCAACGTTACAACGTGGAATGGAAATTTGGGCCGCCTGGAGGACCTCATCATCAAGGGGCGGTAGAGCGGATGGTGCNGAATTATGAGTGGTTTTATTATGTTCCAATTAATTACTAGCTGTGGTATGTAAGAAGAAAAAACAATATTTTTATGGACCATTGCGGCGTTTTCCCGTTGCTCCCAACTTATTCGATTCTACAGCGCAACAACAAGTTGGGAAGATGACCCCTGTAGCCAATATGTTACACGACTGATTAACTCCATTCTAGCAATAATACTTGCATTTCCGGTGTCAAAAAGGTGTTTTAGCCGCTGGAGGCTGTCTTTAAAGAGTAGATTTCAATAACTGTCCCTTGGCCAAAAAAATATCAAGTAACCAAAAATACGTGCTCGCCTTCAGAATACACGGCGATATCCTCCGGATATTGCTTTCTCAGCAACACACCAGCGTAGCCGGCCGAACTCGACCCAGATGTTTTGTATTTGTGCTGGCGACGCATCACACACACACGTACAGACACAGACAAACACACGCAAACACACACACACACACACACACACACACACACACACACACACACACACACGTGTGTATGTGTGTGCGTGTGTGTGTCTGTATGTACGTCTGTGTGTGTGTCTGTGTATCCTTTGTCTAAGGTATATATTGCTTCTGTGTTTTCAATAAAGGAATAAATGAAATGAAAGCGCTCAGATGGAGAAACACTTGGCAAAATTACATGAAAAGACGAAAATGGGGATGACAATGATGGTGACAATTCTGTCTCACGGTCGTCGCTGACTTTTGTCTCCTTTACTCGGACTTTTCGTTTCGCTGAGGCGGACCTTTTGCCCAATTCGCCAAATTGCCCCCCCTCTGGGTGCGCCCATGCCACTGTAACCATTCACCACTAACTTCACTGCGTGCTGTATTCAAACAACCAATCGGCAAATTTTAAAGTTTTTTAGACATACACATAGTGTACCTAATTATCGGACGGAACCTAAATATCGGACATTTCATAGAATCTTACTTGAAGCATAATGAGTATGTTTCAATGGTTTTTATGCAGATTCACGATGTTTTTAAAACGTCTACAAACGGATCATATGACTTTAAGGACGAATATCTGAGAGTGGAGCAATCGTAGACTCTATACTACTACAACTCAACTCAACACTGAACTATTTGTGAAGTACGACATTGGGTCAATATTTAGATAATCAAAAATATACATTGAGTTACAGAAACGTGTAAATAGAGCGCACAAGTATCACCAAGTCAACGTGACAACGATTCAAAATTGAGTGTGTTAAAACTCATTCCGAGAACATATAGTTGTTGAGTGCCAAATACAAATCATGTCATGAAGTTAGTGTGGAGTAGTGAGAGGTTTATTTCGGCGCAGTTTAGCTGTCAAAGTTGAATTCCTAACCGAGGCACTTTGAGGTTCAAAAACATCTTGGATTGTTGTAGCTTAAGTCGCAGGCGCCCTTTTAAAATTTCCGATTTTAAGGTTGGCGAGATTCAATAAACTCTGAAGAGCTTTTTACAGTCGCTGGTGACTTCGTTGTTCGTGCTGGTAATCGATAGAACTTTATCACGGTAAGAAAATTCATGAGACCGGTTTAGTATGAGAGTAGAGTACCTAATTCAAGAAAGTTTTAAAAGGGATGAAATCCCATAATCATAGAGCAACTGTCGTTGTATGGGCGGTTGACATGGAGAACTTTCGCCTCCGAAATATGAGTTTATAATTTCATATTCGTATGATACAAGAAAATAATTTCACTGCTGATGATAAAATGGTGGAATATAACCCATTGTTATTCACTGTGCTGATAATTATCTCCGCAAGCGCGGCTGCTTACCAAGAAAGTCGTCTGGTGAAAATTTGTCGTTGTCCCATACTTGACACGTAAAGTTTGGTGGTAATCTTTGCTCGGTAGTGTCCAAACTCCACTGGTGTTCCTACAACGCCAGTGCATGACTACATCACACAATAATACAATGCAAAGGGGGAATAGAATGAGGCGCGGTCGATTTTTCCTTGATGAAGACTGAACAACCACTGAACATATAGCGGAGAGGGAATTCATAAAAATTGCGCACTTTCTGACAAGTTTTTGAAAATTGGTATAATGTTAGGGATAGGTAAAACATTTCTAAAAAACACCGCAAACAAACTATGCTAACCCCCTGGTGGCCGCTACGCACAAAATCCAATATGGCCGCCGCCGAAAATGGAAGTTGGCGTATTTCAGCTATTATTATCACTAGAGCATATTGAAAACCATGGTTTCAATATTTTTGGGTGTGAGTAGTTCATTTCTGATGATAGTTTTATGTTTTGAGGCTATTTAAGTCTTCGTAAACTGTCTCTGGACTGAAAATATCAAAAGCTTGTCACCGGATAGAAAATGTCAAACAATTGGTCCCGGGGAGCTTCACTCTTACATCTATTATTTTTGTTGCTTGGAATCAGGCCGAATATAATGCCTGAAAAGGTAATTAGTAATTATTTTTACCTGTTTTAACTTATTTAAGACATATCTCCGCCCATTTGTGTTGATAACAATACCTCAACATAAGTGACGACAGTCCCTTCAAAATTTCTAAAAGAAAGGTCACCAACTGGTCATTATGTTGCCTTCGCCAAGAACAATCTCACACAAAATTACGATGCCTATATAAAAGGAAGGGTCAATACAGTGCGTACCAACCCTGAAAACAATTTGAAACGTTTTGCCGACAATGGTGTACCTTTACCAATGAGAGTGAACTTGGAGAGCCTGGAAGATGGTTCAGGAATAGCAAACAAACTGCTAAAGAATGGAGCTAAATACCACAACGGATGCCGACGACTCTACCACTCATACATTATACAGAGGAATTGGAAAAAATGACCAGGAACATCTCTGATAGTGAAAAGAAATCGAGTCCGAAAAAACGGTGGATCGCACCAATATGCAGTGCCGCCTGCGGTGAAAAGTTTCAAGATGAAGACCATGAACAAATATACAGAGCGAGAAGTCAAAACTGTAGCAAACACCTGAACAGCTAGGCTACAGAATCCAAGAACTGGGTGACTCTTGTACTTTTAAACACTGCTATTGACCCTAAGGCTGGTGATGTCCATTATCACTTATCATGTTATAATCTGAACAACGATGTTCGAACAGCCCAAACGTCATATGCCAAGGAAACTTACGTTAGTCAGCAATACGATCCTTTGGTAATCGCTCAGCTAGTAGCGTTGGTGAAGTTCAGACATTGCACTTTCAAGCTTGCTGAGTTGAGAAAGCTTCATGATCGTCGGCTGGAGCAGCTGGACTCTGATTGAATTGGTGTGTACGTGCACCCAAAAGATTCAAAGAACATATTATAGAAAAGCTAAGGTGTGATTGGTCTGAATACTCAATGGGTGGAGATATTTACATCTCTCATAAGAACAAAGTTAGCGCCGCTGTGACAGAGACTGCACATGTCTAGGTTACGGAAGACGAGGCTAAGAAGATTGCTGAAGTTGGTGTCCTGCATCGTGAAGGTATTCTACTACAAGTGCCACTCAATGGGTCATTGAATTCAAACTGTTCCAGTGAGCCAGTTCCGAAACCTCTTCTGACCCTTCTAGATGTCTTACTTCAGAGTTCGAACTCTATTGAGGAGAAAATGGCAGAAGACCCAAGGGAACCTAAGCGCCAGAATGAAATCGCTTGCACTATCTCTCATCAGTTATGCAGCAATGCCGCAAACGAAGCTAGCAAAACAAACTACCATCTATCAACGAAAGGAGAGACACCCTTTCCGCTATATGTGGGATTGAAGCTGCCTGCCAGTTATCGTCAGAAGGGAATCAGTTGAACTTTTCATGAGTTAGGCATGTCAGTTTCTTACGAACGTGCCATTCGTATCAGAATGGAACTTACTCTATCAGTGTCAAAACGGTTTACCGAAGATGCAGTCGTTATGCCTTCAAATTTCACGCGGGGAGTTTTCACCACTGGCGCACTTGATAATATTGATGAGTCTCGTTGCATTGAGTTCCATGGTACTGTCATTTCTCTAACCAGCCATTCCAATCACACAAACCCTGGGCTGTAACCCCCCCCCCCTAACGATGCATGCTGCTGATATCGCCAATACCAAGCTTTCTGATGACTTTGTCATTCTCCCGTACATTGGTGAGTTTGCTGGAGATATCACGCACCAACCTTCTCCAGATGGGAAAGCCAAACCTTCCTTCACTGAAAATCCCCGAGCAGAGATTCTTGATGACGCATGGCTCACTCATGTGCACAATGTTTTACTGAACATGAGGGACAACTACAAAAGATTCCAGTGACCTACTCTGGGTTCTTTTCACATTACCAACCTTCAGAAAACATCAGGCCAAGGGCGACAGTTGGTTTTTTCCATTTTCTATGAAAATGCCTTGACAATGACCATGCAGAAACAAGCAATGCTTGTGGTCAAGAAGCCACCAAAGTTTGTAAATCCTAGTCAAGTTCCAGACATAGAAGGTAACTTCCTTTTCTATGCTCAGCAGAAAAGGTGTCATTAGATGTACCCTGATGAGGTCGGTGAATCAATAGTGGTATGCTTCATGGGCATGTTCGACATCGAAATGGCATCTCAAGAGTGTGGAGGTACACTGTTGGATGGATCTGGATGAGACCACGTGTTCTCCATAGCCAATGTCTTCATTCCTGGTGCTGGATCATCTCTTCTGGGTGGAAAACATATCAAGCGTACCAGATATGCATACCAGATCACGCTTGTCTGGCTTAATGAGTGAAAGAAACAGGCATACGATGAGTTCTGTTATGAAGGCTATGGACCATATGAACGCTTTGATGTGTGGGAAAACGAGTCCGCAATGCTCCAAGAGTTTGCTACTAGAAAATTATGAGAGACTACCTGCACATTAACTGACGCTTCATTCGAGGTCATAGGCTGGGAAATTGGCTATTGACTGCGGAAGCCTGTGAAGAAATGTGTCCATGGTTTTTGCATTTGGAAATACGAATCACGCACGCTGGTTGCCTGTTTCCTGAGAGATATGACCCACTCTTCAGTGCACAAAGCTTTCGTGGAAGGGGAATTTGTTTTTCAACGTATTGACTGGAAGTTTTCTTTGATGACTCTTGACTAGAGCCAACAGTACAGTATGAAGTTCTTGAAGGGGGACAGTAGTGCAAATACACTCTATGGCTAACGAGGAGAGACGGAAATGGTTGAGCTCTCAAAGCCAGAAGTGTTGAGATTAATTGATGAGTTTGAGGATGCATGTTTCTCTACGTACGTTAAGCAGCAACGACATTGGTTAAACCTAATTCATAAGGTATGTTGAAACCAAAACTGAAATTGCTACCGAACTGTAGTCTGACGTCATCCCAAGGACCAACTCCTTTACTTTCGCCAACAGAACACTCACTGATTTGAAGAAAGGTATTGACAAGCTGGGATGTACCAAAGCGAATACGGGCTCCACCACCAAGATGTTCAAGTCGCTCCAGGCACGCCGCTTGCCAAAAAACCCAGATACCAAACCCAGGTCAATGGGGTTGGGTATGGAATGCTAGAACTAAAAAATGGGTGCCATAATGGACAGATCTGGAAGATATTAGCCAAGTGTGTGTGTTCCCTACTTCTCCACTGCGGCTGTGTTGTTGCTTGCAAAGGCAATTGTAAGTGCCATCGAACTGGACTTCGGTGTACCACATTGTGCAAATGTGAAGTTGCCTGCACCAGCAATGACTCTTGAAATGTCATCTTTCTCAATGTCTGGTTGCTTTATAAGTTCGTGATACAAACTACCAGCAAGCAGTATTTGGTAGACCATTCTCGGTGTTCCTTCAGTTGTTATCTATGTTTCTATATATCTCAGTCTAGAAGTATTGTCATTGTCAGCTAGACAAAGTCCTATTTTGTGTAAATCTGGTTTTGAAAAATGGTAATTTTAGGATTTTGTGCGGCGAATCATGTCGATATACGACATTTATTAAGCAAACTAACTTCTGTGAGGGCAAACATAAATTTGAGTTATTTGTAAATGACATTTGCTTTAAAAGTATCATTTTGCATTGGAATTGGCCACAAAACATAAAACTAACACCAGAAATGAACTCCGTACCCCAAAAGTAATGAAAATATATCAGAATTTGGTTTAGTGATAATAATTACTGAGATACGCCAATTTCCAATTTCGGCGGCGGCCTTATTGAATTTTGCGGGTAGCGACCACCAGGGGGCCAGCACACTTTGTTTGCGGTGTTTTTTGAATTTCCTTTGCTTATACCTAACATTGTACCAAACTTCAAAAACTTGTCACAAAGTGCCCAATTTTTGCAAATCTGCATATATTTCCTCCCCGCTAATAAGCTTCATCTGCTATGAATATGAGATTTTAAATCAACTCGTTATCAATTTCGTCATTTCAACAGATGGCACGTCAAGGTCATTTCCGGTGGAGAAGTATGCTTTCGTATAGCACACCTACAGTTTTGTAGTATTATAAACGTCTTCTGCCAAATAGTGCAAAGCAACAAATAGTATATTCACAGAATTTGCCTCCTGTTTTAAGTCTGTGCCTACAACGGCTTGATAGTTTTTACAACATCTGCAATATGTGACGTTATTATAACTTTTGGCTTTGCTTAATAAAATCGGTACCAACACCGCTTCTTTCAGATGTCAGCAAATTGCTTGCTAGTATCACCTCTAACCTGAACAAGATTTAATACCTTCTTGATGACTACAATTTCTTGTTCTGCAGGAATGTAGTGAAACGGAAACTTCATGCGCCAGTTGAAATTCCCTTCTCCATCAAAAGACCTACAGAATATGAGAAACTGTGCAACATTTTGTCGGGAGGGAGTACAAAGCGCTGATATAGTCTAAGGAAAAGGCGGTAAGACTTTTTCTGGAATCCCGATGAGGCTCTTTTTTGGTCGTAATTCGGAAAATGTGGGCGAAACAATGCAGTGTTTCGAGAGTGGACATTTATCGCCGAGATTCGGGAAAAGGGTAAAACACATGGGAACCGGGAATGGGACACCCCTTTCTCTCTCTCAAGAAACAGGCTTGGCACATTTATGAAGTAGGCCCATAAACCGGTAGTTGGCCAACACTGTACATGACTGCTAATCACAATCTAACAGTATACTCAGACTTCACCTACTTCCCCATTCATTGTATTTCATGTAATCCCTGTGTCTGTGTGGCCACTTGGAATCGTTTCTTATAAGGTTACGGAAAACATTATCGACAACGACAACTCGCAAATTTCTACAAACTACAGTAATTTTAATTGCTGTGGAAAGTTTGTAAGTTAAAACTTTCATATTTTCTGAAAGTAAAAAATTTATAGTAGCCTTTGCTTATTAACTTGATTACTAATCAGTCATTAATTAAGTCATGTGACCATCTCTGTTCAGTAAAATTAAGCAAAAAGAAAATTTACATTCATAGTCAAACAATAGCTTCAATAACATTGCCAAATTTGATTTCATATAAATGCTTAACATTTTAATTTTAATTTAAAAATCTCAAAAACCTGTTACAAGTCGTTTTCGTTTTATGCAGCTTTCAGTTTTTCAGAAAAATCGTAAAAAGTTCTATTTTTTATAGCACCTCATGCGAGAGTGGGGCATTTCAGAAACAATTTCTATCAACGATTCGGTGAACAGTGCAAACACTCTATGTAAAAGTTTCATATGAATACTATCAGCCGCATATGATGGTCCGACTTCTGGATTTTTTCTGGGGTTCTACACAATCTTAAGTGAGATAACGGCAGGATTTAGAAAAACGAGATCATTTGCTTTTTGAGTAGCACTATGTTGCTCATGAGATTGAGAGCAATATTATACAGCGTATCCTTTAGAGCTGGAGAAAACGTCACAGAAGGCAGTTTTCTCTTTTTATTCGATCGCACCCATTCGCGCTGATATGGCATGTCTAGAATATTGCAAGGCGCGGCGACTATAATTTCCAAACGACAGAGGTTAGCGACAGCCCCGCAAAATTGCAACCCCCTCCCCTCAATCCGCCTACAACCCATCACATCAATGGAACATACGTGTTGTCTACTTCACAAACCTATAGTGGACATCCGTTCTCTGTTTCTCATCGACTCCGCTGATCCAGCACTTTACGTAAATGTCGCTCATTCGGTCTCCGTGAATAGTTGTTTCATCAAGAATAACATCTTTCGTATTCCAAATGATAACTCGTAATTCATACCTTCAAGCAGATGTGCATTCTAAGACAAGACATTAAGTAAGGACAGGACATTTTCCTATTGATTCACTTCTTAGCTTTACCTGCTCATTTACTTGTTGATTTGAGGTGTAGTGCTCACTGTGATAACAGTCAAGGCTTACTCGTCCCTCAAGAAAAACAAGGACATATCAAACAGATTTCAATTTTCAACCGTTTGTTTCCATGAAGGTCACAAATGCCTAAATACAATTGGGAACTTAAAACTGTATCGTACCTTGTTTAGGTGGCTACAACGACAAATCTCATAAACTCGGTGACATGACATTCCGTGCTGTGACAGGGTTCCATTTTCGGTGCCAATTCAAGTCAAAGCAATGTGCACGGGCATTTTCGAATTTGCAATAATTTCACGCTTAGTTAACCACCAATATCGTCTGAAGTGTTTTTTTTTTGAGTGGCTTACAGTTTCTTTGACGGAATGCGGTGTGTTGCAACTTCAGGGGTAGCATAGAATCATACGCACTAGCATGGCATCATAACCACAAACCACCTACGAACCTGTGAACCATTCATACGAACCCATGAATCATGCATACGAGCCCAAAATCACGCATACGAACACAAATAAAGCGCACGAACCACAAAAATCATATACATATACGCACATCAAACCATACACGTGAGCATGGCATCACACACACGAACACTGGTAGTCACGTGATTCGTGCGTATGATTCGACTGCTCGTGCGTATCCTTTGTATTCATATGCGTGATTTTTGTGGTTACTGCGCATGATTTTGTTCGTATGCGTAACTTTTGGGTTCGCATGCATGATTCCTGGGTTCGTAAGTGGTTCGTGCGTAAGATGCAATGCTCGTGCGTATGACTCTGTGGTACCCCTGAACTTCATGTATCAAATTACTCTTTGGGTTTGCGGGGTGCTATGTTGCAAACAGGCCCAGGTGGTCCTTGGGACTTTGGGAATATATCGACCCACATTTGTAGTTTCCCCTGAAAATGAAGCAGATTTTTCACATTGTCGTGNCTTGTCTAGAATATCGCAAGGCGCGGCGACTGTAATTTCCAAACGACAGAGGTTAGCGACAGCCCCGCAAAATTGCAACCCCCTCCCCTCAATCCGCCTACAACCCATCACATCAATGGAACATAAGTGTTGTCTACTTCACAAACCTATAGTGGACATCCGTTCTCTGTTTCTCATCGACTCCACTGATCCAGCACTTTACGTAGATGTCGCTCATTCGGTCTCCGTGAATAGTTGTTTCATCAAGAATAACATCTTTCGTATTCCAAATGATAACGCGCAATTCATACCTTCAAGCAGATGTACATTCTAAGACAAGACATTTTAAAAGTAAGGACATTTTCCTATTGATTCACTTCTTAGCTTTACTGGCTCATTTATTTCTTGGTTTGTGGTGTAGTGCTCACTGTGATAACAGTTAAGGCTTACTCGTTCCTCAAGAAAAACAAGGACATATCAAACAGTTTTCAGTTTTCAACAGTTTGTTTCCATGAAGGTCACAAATGCCTAAATACAATTGGGAACTTAAAACTTTATCGTACCTTGTTTAGGTGGCTACAACGACAAATCTCATAAACTCGGTGACATGACATTCCGTGCTGTGACAGGGTTCCATTTTCGGTGCCAATTCAAGTCAAAGCAATGTGCACGGGCATTTTCGAATTTGCAATAATTTCACGCTTAGTCAACCACCAATATCGTCTAAAGTGTTTTTGAGTGGCTTACAGTTTCTTTGACGGAATGCGGTGTGTTGCAACTTCAGGGGTAGCATAGAATCATACGCACTAGCATACCATCATACCCACAAACCACCTACGAACCTGTGAACCATTCATACGAACCCATGAATCATGCATACGAACCCAAAATCACGCATACGAGCCCAAAATCACGCATGCGAACACAAAAAAGCGCACGAACCACAAAAATCATACATACGCACATCAAATCATACACGTGAGCATGGCATCACACACACGAACACTGATAGTCACGTGATTCGTGCGTATGATTCGACTGCTCGTGCGTATCATTTGTATTCATATGCGTGATTTTTGTGGTTACTGCGCATGATTTTGTTCGTATGCGTAACTTCTGGGTTCGCATGGATGATTCATGGGTTCGTAAGTGGTTCGTGCGTAAGATGCAATGCTCGTGCGTATGACTCTGTGGTACCCCTGAACTTCACGTATCAAATTACTCTTTGGGTTTGCGGGGTGCTATGTTGCAAACAGGCCCAGGTGGTCCTTGGGACTTTGGGAATATATCGACCCACATTTGTAGTTTCCCCTGAAAAAGAAGCAGATTTTTCACATTGGCGTGTGTACCATGCATCATTCCGTTGCTCTTCCAACGTTTATCTCTTAGTTTGAAACAAGCTACAAGAGTTATTTGCTTTAGATTTAGTTTTTACGGCGTACTCATTCGTGGAATATTCTGCGACATAATCCAGAAGGGCAAATTACCACCGATTCCAACGAAATGTTTAACATTTTTATAACGCACTTGCTCAATGGAGGGTTGTAGTGGGTTGTACAGAGGTCGTGTCTCAATGTGTTCAGGAACCAGTGGGAAGGTATTCAGAACGTAAAGTGCCAGCCTTTCTTCGGGAACACCCATGTGTGGATTATTAATGAGGTCTGGCTCTAAAATTCACAAACAGACTTCATGCGACAGCAATTTTTCAGTTCCGATTATAACAACAGAGACTCATAACTTTTGTAATGTCTAAAGACCTGTAAAGACGAGCGGATTTCCCACTACTCAACACGATTACCTCACTGAAACTTGGGGTAAATCCTCAATGCAATTCACATAAGAGTGGGCAATACGTGCATTGATACCCAAGTGCGCGACTTTGAGTGGCCATGCGAAGTGCATGCACACTAACGTGGTGGAGTACTACGTAGAATGAACAGGCCAGTGGTTTCATTTTTGGGTACCCGACAATGCTGACGTTTTAAAAATGGCGAATTGTTTTTGAAAATGTTTTGAACAGGTCTTTCTGTCTCGTCCACTTATATAATGAATGCAGGGAATTGGGTTGTTAATTCTACTTAATTAAATATTCAAGATGGCGGACGAAACCGTGGAACTTCTCGAGTGATTGAAAACATTTTTATTTAAAGTAAACAAATTCAAACGTAATCCTCTGCAAAATTTACGAAATATTAAAAAAAATCAAAACGGTATGCAACGAGAAAGAAGACAGCCTACCAAAATCAGACAACTTGTAAACCTTCCCGCCAACTTTGCACATGTTATTTTGGAGGTACTTGGGTTTACCCATCCAGTTCTTGATGCAGTACTCGTTCAAGATCTCCGTAGGTTGTCTGGAATTTCTCCAGATATTCGGTCCCGAACTAGGCAGATGAACATCTTCTTACATGATTGAGGAGGCAGTTTTAAAACTTCAATCACGCATACATGTTCTTGACCCCGCCATTGCGACTCAATGGTTATGCCATGAAAGGAACGCGTGATTCCTAAATTTTCATTCATCTTGGCCTTCATGTTTCAGACGACATTGTCCCGCCAACAGCTAACCATTGCGTCATGATTGCGGGTCCCGAAAATCTGCGTGGGATTAGGTTTTCATCCAAATTTTAACTTCAAAATAGCTTGTTACAGTACTCCAAAAGTCTTGTGAGAGAGACATTCCGGTCGGGAAAGGTAATTTCACAAAACTAGCAGTAGTCCGGAACCCAACCCACTAGGTTCGCATTTGCACCCGGACATTGCTGCTGAGCTAAATCTGACGCGTTAGATAGCCGAGTATTTTAAGCCTATTATTAAAATGGTGAAACACAGGCCTGGATTTCAATGAGAATTGGCCATTCGTAACAGAATCATAAAAAATTCAAGTGGATTCTTTAGCTTTATATCTATGGTTGAAGTTAACTTTAAAAAATTCCATCCCATTAATAATAATACCAAAATGAGATTTTCGGCAGTATGAGCGATGATGTCCCGTAAGTATCATTCGACAGCTTATCAAACCGTAATGGTTTTTCAAATCCTACGAAAAAATTACTGGGATGTATTAGTCATACATTTTTCTAAATAACTGTATTTGTTTCAAGGTGGTTGCCGTGGGATGTAAAGATTCACGAAAAATAGTCACTTTTTAGACCTGTTGCTTCTATTTTTAAACCAGTTACTTCCAGGCTTATACACATATAGATTCTAGGAAACGTTGCTTGACAACAGGCCATGTTCATGACGTTGCTTGACAACAGGCCATGTTCATGACGTTGCTTGACAACAGACCATCATGTTCATGACTAAAAGTGTGCCCCAACTTACATATGATACTGTACTGGTAAACCACAGGTGGCTCTGAACTTGGTCAAGTAGCGGTTCTCTAAATCTAAGACAGTCTCCCCTATGATATCATCAGCGTTCAAAAGGTCATAGTCCATGACCCTAATCACCAGATCCTTGTGTATTGGCATGATGGCGGTCAACTCGAACATTCTGCAGAATTTAGGACAACAATGCCACACAATCCTAGCATCAATGAAAGTGTTATCGCAAAAGAATTGTTCTTGTTACAGAATCATACGGAACAGTTGTGGTACTTTCGTGAATACAAATTTCCCTTGGGGAGTCTTTCATATCTAAGCGCACTTCAGTCACAGCAACAAGTCATGTGACTCTTAAAATTTAGACTATCCTTGAATTCGCCGGTTTAAGCAAGAATTGACAAACATTAGGAGGTAGACAAAGAAAGTGACGTTGTGTGTTTCATTTGACACCTGCTTGGCTGAAGCTATGATTGTTAACTGTCTCTTGGTCTAGTTCGTTTGTTACGATTGAAGTTCGCATATGCCCAGATATGAAACACCTCCAAGGACACATGTATCCGGAACACTTCACGTATTTTAATGGCCTCAAAATTTCCATCGGGCGTGTTTCTTGACTGCGGCTGTCAGAACCTCGTTGTTACGGCTCTTCAGTCACGTGACTGGCCGTATGGTATATGCAGATATGGTTAAATTTGAAGCTACGAAAATTCCGTTGGTGTTCTGAATAAATGCGTGCTATGGACATGCCCTAGGTTTTAAGATAGGTTGTAGCTACCCTCCTGAGAAGTCTTAATGCGTGCTGATAATGATGTGAAAACAAATAAGATCCACGAGTCCATGACAGACATGACAAACAAACTTACTTTCCGAACAGAGGATTCAGATGGTTTGGAATGTACTCTTCTCGGCTGCTTAACTTGGTTTTGCCCAATTTGACAATGATGTAAGGATCAGCCTGCGTAATGAAAGTTCTATAGAACACAACACATATGTTTGACTTCTGTCGATTAGGCCTACAGCTTCCTCAGAGATCACTCAAAAGCTCGGAATGACACGCCCTCTATGATGGGCTCACATTGTAACAGCTGCCCAAAATTGCAAAGCGAAGATAACATAGACAGATGAATGAACGCTCTCATCAAAATTTGTAAAATTAGCTAAGAATATTTTAGTCTTGCACCAGATGGTTTTGTTGAAGGATGTATTTATTGCAATCCGAAAGTCCACAAACTTGGGCTTCCGTCAAGACCAATACAATCTCGTGTGCTCAAACCAACGTTTTCCACAGCCTAGCAACTTTACAAGTTAAGGTTACTTAGGATCTCATCGGCAAATCTTTGTATGTTCCTAAATATCAAGACACTTTTTACTAACACCCCAGTGAAGGATACCATTGATATGTAATAAGAAATGAGTACCATCACTCCACAAAAACGCCACCTATAGTATACCTCATGTACAGAGAGATGCTTTTTGTATCACACATGTGCCGTTTAGGAGCATCAATGGCTAGTTATTGATCAAATAAAGCGTAAATTTTTCATCATCAATTATAATGTTGTACCGCTGGGTCATTCAATAAATAATGTATTGTTGTCCCTTAAGAATATCTTTGGGCAGGTTGAGAACACATCTAGGCTTTTAACTCATTCAAAGACACTGAAATTTACAGAAAAGCGACACCATATCTTTAAATATGCTATATCTATATTACAACGAAAATAGTGTTATACCTACAGAAAATGTTTTGTCGAGTATTATACGATGTCATGTTACATACCAACACAAAAGGTTGTCATGAAAACACAATGTTCAGTTTAGCTTGGAATCTAAATAATCCATCCAATTACTAGTGTTTCTTTTTAGTTTTGGTACTGTATCCTGATATAGCACGTGTTTGACGTACTCCCATCACTCAAAACCTAAGCAAAACAGTAACACCGCTGAACATGTACAATTTCAACACAAGTTACGCCAAACCTGCAAACGCAGGCGGGTTTCCTTTGTACGTGTACATGCGTACTAAATTGACTGTTTTTGCGTGTTTTTTGTTCTACATGAAGTACTTTTTACTTGATATGGCAATCTCTAAATTTGGAAATGCGTCAACATGTTTCATGTTGTAAACGATAGGTCGCTATTCTCATGTTCTTTGATTTTACTCAATTTGTTCTGCATATAGGTGCATGTGTGAGAGTTCATGTGTATAGACCTCATTTGGCGCCTAAACCATAGTTGCGAGGAGAAACTTATCAGCAAAGTGCATACTAAACCATTGTTGTCTTTTGGTTGAAGTTCTTCCGCACACACAACGTAGACTCGCACCACACATTCCTCGGGAGTGCTCAAAGGCAGTCTCTCAAACACTTTAGGTGGCAGGGGATCACTAGGGTCCGCGGGCAGTGGATACATCCTGAAGGATCCCTTGAATTCCCCTGCGACAAGCAACTCTTCGTCGTTGATATTTTTGCCTCGTCTCAGCTCGAACGCTTGACAAAAGTCTTTGAACTTGTTATACTGTGCCTGATCCTCCAATGCAGTTGAAAACACCTAGGGCAAAAATATTATACTGACAAAAATATATATTTTGTAGAGTATGACACGCAGAATATTTTCTTTGATATCATGACCAATATTATGCCTCTGACCTTTTTTCTTCATCTCGAGTTGCAGAAGGCAAAATTAAGTACTTAAATTTTCAAAACATGCAACTTATGTATACATTGGGTTCCAAGCAAAGAAATGATCGGTTAATCATGATGTTCTCCGTGTTTCTACTGAATGGTAACCTCTAGATCTTACGAACATTACAAGACTGCCAGCCACAACGTTTTCAAGTTGATGAGCACCAGGTCTTTTCACATCAAGATTGTCAATTTGTCCATGGTCACATGGAAAAACATTTTCCAATTCCATATTGATATCGTTCTCAAACGTATTTGTATACATATGTTCTTGTACAAAAAGACATGCTCTATGGATACAAATGGACTATCGAGTGCCCTCGGTTAGCTTATCGGTAGACACGACAATGCGTATTACCACTGGGACCAACCTTAAGTGGTAAATATCCCTTTTCTTTGTACTTTCTTGACTTGGCAAGGTCACCCAATGAAGCATAGTACTTTGACCACCAATCAATCTCTTCGTCATAAAACGGTGCTTTCTAAAAAGACATTTCGTACTGGTGGATATCATTGAAAATGAGCTACAGCAGTTCCTAGCAATGTTGTAGGATGATGAACCCTTAATAAGAAGAGTTAATCTGTTCCACGTTCTTGTACCGGGGATGGAAACGATTCCATGACCGCGGCCCTAAATTCTAGCTACAATCACATAAACTCCACTCCGGGACCAGTAGACCAAACTCAAGCCTCAGGGACCAGAGTTCTCACCTGGACTGATCCTCGGAACTGGAATTTGTTTGTCAGATACGGAGCATTTGGAACGTGTGAGTGACGTTTCCAACCCTTGAATACCATCGAAATGTTTTGACTGCTCATGGATTATTTCACAGTAATAATGAAACGTTTATGGTAAAATTGTAGACGGCGTGCCCGCGATTTCTTGACTTGTACTATTGTTAATATTCTGTGTGTAGTGACATCTAGCAAATCAATAATCACATACTGCATGCCACGTGATACCCCAAGTAAAATATACTTATTAGAAGTATAAGTTCTTCACGAGGTTTGTGAACCTATTGCGTAACACTACATGAAGTGTTGAAGCTCTGAGGCCCGTTAAAAAACTGACTTTGCTAAAAAAATTCAGTCAATGTTAAGATAAAGCTTAAATTTGTCTCAATTCCGTTTCAAGAAAATCTTATAAGTTTGACTTAATTTTTTTACTCAAGTTTTGTCTTAAGTTTGACTATCTTGTCTGATGTGCAAGTTTCAAAGTTTGGAAGTTGAGACAAATCTTAGACTTAAGTCAAAAATGAACTTAAGTGAGCTTCTTGGAACGGGCCCCAGAGCAGATGGAGAATATAAGCCTAGCCCACGTCAAGGCGTGAAAATACGACAACAGTTAATAATCTAGCCGGTAGTTCTTTCAGTTGCTCATGCTTATGGTAGCGGCAAACTTCAACATAAAGCATCGGCAGGCTGAGCTCCTAGCTCTTGGTCTGCGTCAGCTCTTAAAACTGTTGTAAACCATTTTCTGATGATAAAAATCAACTTCTTTCTCTGATGTTTTTGCCCTTTTGAAGCAACTTGTCGCGTTCTTTGCATACTGTTCAGACGACATGTGAACGTTGTATTACGTCATTAACACCTTGTTGATCCCTATATCGAATACTTACCTTTCCAGAAGCCGTGTCGCCAGGTTGAGAATTCTTGGTGCCCGGCATGTCTATAACGTGCTCATCGTTGATTGGTGCGTTCACGTTAATGGTAGCTGCATGGAATCACACATGAAGATTTTTTAGACAAATTTTGATGGGGAAAACACTGAAAATGCTTTTTCAGAAAAAATTGCGCTCCCATGTCGTGGATACCCGGCCTGGGTTCCGTAACGCTGGGCATTCGAGAGACATTTATCGTGGCTTACGAAGCGTAAAGAGTGATTTTTTATAGATGAACATTCCAGGCTCGCCAACCAATCCCTTCAGTGGCAGCCATGCTGCTAATGTAGGACAGCAAGGCGGCAACGCTCACTAACCTTTCTTATGCTTAGCGAGATCTCACCAAAATCGGAAACTCGGAACGCAGTCGAGGATGACATACACACTGCAACATTTTGAAAAGCTGAAGCATTTTGACGTTCGTCTAAATTTCAAAATGATTTTCATAATTGTATTCGCTTCTGTTGAGCAAGCACTCTGTCGTTGTCTTTGTTCATTGGGCGTTAATGCAGAAACAAGTTCCAGGGTTTGTGCCCGATGTTTACATTACTTGGCTGGTGTGACATGCAAAACTAAAATATATTCAAGTATGTTCCAGTGATTTCAACCAGTTCTCGCTCTGTTTCCAGCCAATTCACCATTGGCATCTCATTTGAGTGATAAAAACTTATTCACCTAAAACCACTTACTGATAATGTCATAAAAAGATCATGTGATTCTTGGTGTGCAGTTTTACCTCACTGTTGTCCTGTCACTTAAAGCGATAGTCACCCTTGGCGGTTTTGCTGGCTTTGTGAGATGTTTTTAAAGCCTTTGGAAGTTGATGAACGTTACAAGTCATTATTTCATTTTAGAAAACTTGATGGGAAAATGGTAAATTCGCACATGTTAATAGACCAAAACGAGGTTTAGAATGTTTCAATAGGGGTAAGGATATAATAATTAATGCTGAAATGTCTCTAAGATAACTAATGGTTTGTATTTTTAGTAAAAACAGCTCCAAAGGCATTCACTATCCCGGTTAACTAATTCACGTAAACGTACAATCGTCTTTCTTTGTCCCAGGTACGATTTGGTACTGTTTCAGATCCTTTATGGTGTGGATGCCAACGAGTGGTTTGCAACCAAATTGTCGATGGTCACGGACCCGGATGTTCATTGTCGGCATATAGAGCCCTTCCTTTGGCAACATCTGATGAGGAAAACGAAAATGTTTCTTAAAGTCGCAGTAAAACTACCAGACGTATTTTCTCTTCCAACGCAACGTCATAGCGTACATATTTTTTCGGTTGCAATGCGTTACAATACATCGCCTGGAATTCTCGAGACTGTATACTGTCTTGGCGACTGAAACTAATCCTCAGTGACAAACAACTTAATGAAGATGGCATGAAGCAGTAACGAGATGGCAATTCTTATAAATTATAGAAATCAATCCTAACTTGAATAGGGGACAGGATGAGATCTATTTTATGGCACTAAGTACTTAATTCAAGAAGTAGTTTTTTGACACAAGGCACGGGTTTATTGCAAATGTAAGACTTTCAGGGAAATATTAAGAAAAGCTGTTATTGCAAACTGTTGTAAGATTCTTGACAGTGTGAGGTTTGGAATATGTTCTTCGCTAGAAACCATCAACCAGTTGACTTCATGCCGACGACTAAGAGCAAGTCACGTAAAAAGAAGGTGGTGAACACAGACAAAGATAATTGCTGTTCATCATTCATCAAATTGCAATAAAAATTACATACCACATCAAAGAAATAGCTACAGACGCCAAAGTTAGGGTTGTTTTTCGTATCCTTTATGGTGGAAGTTTTAATAACTGTACCACTGATTTCAAACTCGACACTCGGCGAGTTACATTCCATCAACTGAAATCGTTTCATGTTCCTCACGCCCCAGGCCAACACCTGTAACCAGAAGAAAACGGACACAACAGTGAAACTATGGGAAGCGTGTCAAAAATCTAATATGCCTAAAATCGTAGACGCACCTTCGAAATAAACTTTTGCGGACTACGGACTCGATAAAAGCAGCATTCAGCCAAATAACCTACCGTCCGAAGGGTCCATAGCTAAAGGCCAGATAGTCTGAGACGTCAACGAGAATTTTATCTTATGATATTATACTGGCCATTCTACAGTCAATCGAAAATTCAAAGTTTCGAAAGAGCTTATTCAACCGACGAAAGGCCTGTAATCCAATGCCGAGTGTTAGGCTGTGACAAAATGGCGAAACTCCTAACCTCAATTCCTGTTCTTTGTACAATAGGTCGAATTCCCGAAGGTACTATGTAAGTGTCGTCTTTGTTCTTTGGAGGCAAGAAAGGAAGGTCTTCTCCAGTTAACTGCAAAGCAATGTTGATAACCATGACTTTTAAGAAAAGATGTATTTAGAGAGGAATGTAATTTAGACCTAACGAATAGTGAATTTCACAGCTTTCATTCAAACCATTCTTGGAAATCGATTTAACTGTCTTAAATTACGAAATAAAACAAGTAGACAAATAAAACGTCTAGATTGATAATTCTTAAGCGAAACTGAGACATCGAAGAGAACCAAACGTTTCGGTTTTGACAGAAAATGTCAAGACTGAAGCGCTGGTAATGTAAGATTATTCGGCCAGCCAGTGAGAGAAGTGGCAGCTCTATATTAATTGCCTATCTTTTTTAAAATATTTTTAGTGTAAAGAAGATGAGAAGATGAGATGAGTAATTTGCACTTTGACTGACGAACTTGAAAAAAGTTAGAGCACATCAATGTAAAAGTTTTCCGAACGTCCCGAATAGCAGCCACCTTGGATTTCAGAATAGCTGTAGTAAAAAAAACAATTGGTTTTCCAAGCTCCTCGTCCAGAAAGGACATCATGCCTATTTTGAACGTATGTACGTGAAGGGAACAATTACCAACAGCAGTTCAAACGATGCAAGCAGCTCTCCACCGTGCATTCCCTCCTTCTTGAGTCGATACCATTGTAAAGCAGGGGTGCGACTATCTTTTGGTGACGGCTTCACCAAAGGCTCGATTTGCGTCCGACCGATAAAGTCATTGTACCCCTAAACAAATGGCAGTGTGATTTTGAAATAATACATAAATGATTACATTGCATGCATTGTATTTCATTAAATGCTTGGAGGCCGTCTCGGCACGCATCGCTGAATAGGTCGCCCTCATTTCAAATATTTAAAAGGATACCGAACCTGGTTTTTGCATATTAAGAGGTACTAAAAACGACTTTTCCACCCAATTCTCTGAAACAAAATAATGCTCTGTAGCCATTGACAACCCTCAAAAGTTTGAAGGACATTTTGAAAACCCCTTTTAAAGTCTGCTTAACGGAAAGAGTGACCTGCGCTTTAAGCGAATTGCACGGCAACTGTGAGGAAAGGTCACCCATCAGGAACCAAAATATCCAATTTCTGGCATAGGAAGTATGAAATTTTATTTAATTCTTGCTTTTATCTTTTAAAATTGATTCCAATGAGGATAGGTTGAAATAATCAAAACAGGGTTTAGTATCCTTTTAAATAGATAAATAATTAAATCAGATAAATAATTGCTATTGAATATCGAAAGTGACATAGCTCTCAAATTGGTGAGGGTCAGCAAAGTCAACATCAAGAGACATAATACCTAACATTACAAAAAGGACATAAGAATGTCGTTCGGAGGTGATTTGGCAGTAACCACACTTTTGTGAGATGCGGAAGTGTTGGGATGAAATAGTTTCTGGCAACAGATATATTACAAGCATTCACAACTGAAGGACATGGTGTGATGGTATAGCTCAAAATCAGGAGAGAAATAACTCGGTATGCATGACTAACTCTATTATATAAGCAAGTTCTGGTTAGTTTACAAGGTTCGAACACTTTATAACAAACTTGGGCCTATGGGATGGATGCGACACTGTGACGAAAAGTTCAGTAACATCAGACTCACGATGCAATCGTAATCAAATAACTCGACGATAACAGGTGGCACTCCATCAGCCACCGATCCGGGTATTTCGATCTCATCAAATATCAACGTTTGGTCCCAAGTGGGACACAGTGATTTGTCCACTGACTTGGTGGTTCCACTGACATTGAGGAAAGACACTCTAGCAAACGGATCTGGAAGGTAAAATTACAAGACAATTACAAGCGTGGAATAAAACAATGAATATGTGAATACCAAAAATGTCGCCTTGCGTTGTTACGCAACACCCATCTTTCCGACATCTCAGAAATTTTGAATTTTATTGATTTATAAAAGCATATAAAGCTGACGGATATTTGCGGCAATGGGGAAAATAATTCCTAGATAGAATCTAGAAGGTTTTAATAAATGTCCTCAGTGTTCTTTCTGTAATAATAATAATAATAATAATAATAATAATAATAATAATAACAATAACAACATCAACTACTACAACAATGATAATAATAACAATATCATAATTTTTTGCTAAAGTAGAATCGAACAACGGACAGTCGCCGCACAAATGAAAAAGTTCATATCAATTCGACGTTTCGTCTATTCATTAGACATCATCAGGAATTTCCGTTGAAGTCAAACTTTTTCAAAGCGTCTTGAGGCCTTTACTGTATGTCTTAAAACAAAGAAAGTTTCCACTTTCTGTGCGCAAAGGACGACTCTTTCTAAAGGCATCAGTTACTACATTACTTTTTCTCGTTTAATCAATCACTCTGCATTTCTTTCGGCAAAACATCGATTTTTGTCGTTTAGCCGCTTGTCCCTTCTTGGTCATGAAATGTAATCTGGACATATACCCATCAATCCAAAATCCCCATAACGTGTATCGGTTTTGCCACTTCACTGCTTTTGTAATGGCGGGTGGTGCTGCAATCATAATTGTAGCTCAACCTAAATTTACCTGATAAACCATCCCTGTCTCCTGCCAGCAAGTCCCTGGCTTGGTACATATAAGCTCGCAACTGGTATTTGAAGTTTTCTGTGAAAAGCAATCAATATCAGTAATTTATTTAACAGCCCCCACTGTAAAGGGTGTCCAAAAATGGGACAGAGACGGTGACGACACTTGGACATGTGCACGCCAAATTTTGGCTCACGCACGCAACTGATGCATTAAGTCTGATGACATGACAAGCTACAAGAAAATGTCTGGCTGAATGGTATATTGTACTACTATGTAGCATCTAGCAGTCACGTGCTCAGAAAACTAGATGACGACAAAAACGAAACAATGTGAAAACAGAGGGCATTTCTCGGAAGTAACCTTTGCATTACTCAAGGAAAGGTCTGACCACGTGAACGCAAGATTAATTTTAGAACACCGCCTAGCGTCATTAATGCATACTAAATTGCGCTTATGCATCAGGCGCATACAAGTGAGTTGCAATCACGCTTCTTTTCGTCTCTAATAGTACCCATTGCATTACACAAGGAAAATGCAGAGAAGCCAACCAAAACTAGTCAAACGACGAAAATCAATCAGGCGACTGTGTTCATCCATTATATTACAATGTATAGTTGTATGTGTCTACAACCAATACGTAACAAAGAAAAGTTGTATATAAAACAGTCAATTGCCATTCACGAAAGCAAAGTTTACACTTTGCTGAATCAGCGAGTGTCTGCCATCAACCAACAACTTGTAGTAAAGGATCAGATGTAGCCTCACTCAGTTTTAACTTGGTTGATCTTTGATAAAGTTATGCGCTTTACCATATGATTATGCTTTTAGAAATAAATCAAAATGTAATGAAGTTTTTAATTATAGCGCTTGTTCTTCAATTTCTCACTGCAGTGTGTTATTTGAACAAATATTGAAGAAATTCAATCCTTGGTAAAGAAGGTAGTCGAATGCTCAAAATGCAAATGACATAGTTTAGAAAAATATACAACTGGTGCTTCGTTTTAATTTCCCAGAAGCTTCATTCGGTTCCAAATTTGTAGGAACTTCACATTACTTTATTTCCACAAATAAACTAAAGTGCTCAACTCCTTGAGAATGATTGAATAATAAACCACCAATTGTTTGTAAATGTTAATAGTTTGTAAGTGTGCAAATGGTGATATCACTTACTCTTTAAAGTCAGAATCATCCTAGGAGTTGTAAGGGCAGTCTTGTGCTTTGTTTCCTCGCTGAACTCATATAATCGATAGTTGGAAGACAGAGGACTGAAAAGCTGATGATTAAAATTACAATTTATTCAAGACGAATCAGACGTGCAACAATGCATGAAAATTATTTTATCAAAATGTTTGCAAACTGAATTTTGTCGCCTGCTTACCTGTGTAATTTTAGTTTTAAAAAGATATGTCCGAATGATATAATAAACAAAATCCAAGTCAAATTCTTTTTGTTGTACACTTGCGGAGTTTCAGAATATTTTTTATAAATATTGGGATATTGTCCGAGTGTCTGGAAATGCTGTACCCTCTGCTCCTTGCATACCTCACAAGCAAAGAAAACATGAGCATTTGTCTGTGCGTCTCCACAGCAACACAGAGGCGAAATATTATTAAAATTATGTCTAAATTTCTCGTTGTTTAGTTCTATCAGCACCTACGAAGATGACAAAGACGTCCACAACACTGATGTCAACACCGACGCGCCCACAACGATCACGAAGCTGCAAAAATTGAAGACGTCGCGGACATGAAACCAACGCCAAACCAGGCGATGTCAAGAACAGCTAAACTACAGACGGTAACCACGATACTCAGTGCCTACGACAACGACGAGCCAAGGTCAATGACGCCGGCGACACCTATAATGACGCTGACTACATCAGTCACTTCATCATCATCATCATCCTCGTCATCATCAAAGTACCACAAAATCGCAGCCGACACTGTCTGTCAGCAATACCCGCCAAAGACGCTGACAATAACATCGTTGAAGACAACGAGGCTGCCGTCAACACTGATGACAGGGCTGATTCATGGACAACGTCGGTAATCCGCAAATAATTGTACTGACGACATTGCTGACATGAAATCACCGCCAAACCGAAAAATGTCAACAACGACAATGCTGAGTATGACGATCACGCCACCAGATGCTCATAAGATCGATGAGGCCAACGACGACAACGCCGCCGACACAAACGACGACACTAAAATAACAACATCTTCATCATTATCATCATCGTCACCACGACCATCGGCAACGAATATTGATGACGAAATTGATAGATGAAGAAACAAGGGCTTACAATGGCAATCAATCGACAAGAAAGAAAGAACTATTCTCATAAAATCTCAAACAAAACGGTAAGTCGAAGCGAAGAACTGAAAACACATTTCTCGTAGAACTTGACAAAAGACAAATTTTAAGGATGTCGGAGCAGCGCCATCTTGCGTACGAATTTTTATAAAATGCAGTCTGTGATTGTTCTCGAGATAATGAAATTACATATTGTGTGGAAATTTCTAGTTAATCACATGAAAAATAATGTACGCGTCGAACCTTAGCTGGGATGACTGTTGCAAGCCTGCTAACGTACCCGCGTCTGACCTTAATCATCACTGAATCTCGAATATTTCGAGAAGGTTAAGCCACATCGACAAACAAATGACACAATATTAGCAGCTCTTGGCGATATTCGCACACCAACTTTTATAAAGATCCGCCAAAGGACGCCGGAGCTACGGTCCGAGAAGTCAGTTCATAAAAGAGCAGTCATCGGAAAATCTTGAAAAACTCGAGTTGTGGCGAGAAACGGACTTAGATATCCCTTGGCGTGATCTCTGTACACACTCAGTTTCAGAGGAATACCTTAAAGGAAAGCGGTGCTAGACTTAAAGTTCTAAAAATGGTCTCTACCTCGCCACAATTAATTTTGTTACATTTCGCTTATAATTGAAGGCCTGGGCCTTTTTATGAGGTACATTTTGTGTGATAATTTCACGTCGATTGGCCGAGAACTGCAGCTTGTCGTGAGTTCCACAGACGAGAAAATCACGCGAAAATGCAAGATCACGCCTGGTTTACTCGTGAGATTTTTGCGTCTACAGAACTCAGAACCGCAGCAGGAGCACTAACAAACAGAAAAAAAGAAAACTCCATGACTGAGTAACATACTCGACAAAATTTCATTTTACCAAGTGATAATAAAAGATAAAACAGCTTGGAGGGTTATGAAGCAATCAGGGGGTCGTTAAGGTTTCTTACTTCCATTGCAGATGAGCTGAATGAACCGCGTTGCTTTGCTACCATTCGTCGATGCCAGCGCCGCCGGCGTACAAAGTCCAACGTATGTTCTTTCATGTGAAACTTCATGTTGAATAACGGAGCGTACTCCCACCCCTCAGACAGGGAAAGTTCCGTCTTGCGCTAGCTCGCATGAAAGAATGTGTTTATTGAATTGTCCGTATGACTGAGGTGCAACAAAACATTGTGTCATCAAGGAAACAAATGCTGTTCAGACAAAAGCATTACGTTACCTGCAAATTGTTCACTAATTTTAAGTCCAGTGAACTTCATCATCAATATAGTGTAAAACGATTTTATTGAAGTGGTATCCTAATGAAGCTGATTTGCTAAAAACAGAGCGGAGCAAACGCGAATTAGACAGCGGGAGTGAGAACATTTTGCATGATTATGGTGACGTATGAATGAAACAAACACGCCATTGAAAGCACGGGTATGAAAACGAATGCATTTTTACTGGTACAACTATGGTACAACTCGAGACTATAGTCAACAACCCGCCCACTCTGTCTTGATTATTCATATTCATATCATGTATTATACTAGTTCAAGTGTTTAGGCCATAGGCCCAAAGTACAATTTTTGACCGTACAACACTCTCTTCCAAAAACCTTATAAACTAAGTTAGTAAACATCTTTTTAACTAAACTAATACATTTTCTGACACAACGATTGATCTAATATTTTCCTGTGTAGATATAATCCTTGAAGAGTATTATGCTGAGTAGACAAGTACTCCAAAACCTGCCTACCCTGGCCAAGATTTGTTTCTGCTTGACCTTCAGCTCTCTTTGTCGCACCCATCTGCGCTGCCTGCACATGTGATAGTTTTTCTCCACAGGACCGTAACCTCCCATGGTGTGTTCCACACAATACTCCCAACCTGAAAATTGCCAGCGATAATGAAAGTGAGATTGTGCAAGAACATTCGAGGCTCACAACTACCGCAAGACTAGCCAATTCCCGTGACTTTTTAAGTATGGAAGTCGGAAGTCAGGTTTACACTGTACGCTGAAGGTCGGAATCAGGCTATGCGATTGTTTGCATGGCACTCACTACAGATGCTTTAAAGATGTATTTGCATGTTCCTAACGATGCTAAAGTATAGCAAGAACTAAATAACTATGATATTTGAACATCGTCTATGCTAAAAAAGTGCAATTGTACTCATTAACAAATTGTAAATGTGAAAACAAAGAAATTGCAAATAGGTGACCTTTGAACTAATGACGTACGTAGCGGGCTCACACAGCCCGCACCATGCAATCTTGTTCCCCAACACCACGTCACGATACTTACTGGACACGGTTTAGTGATTTGCCGTGGATCATTTTCGCCACAAAACTCATTCTTAAAAACATTTGACAATTTTCAGCCAAGTTCGTATTCACATCATCGCTATATGTTGTGTTTCTATCTAATTTGGCCAAGCAATCACAGAGATAAGGAATTAGTCTGTAAGTTCCACTTCAATGCCTTTTCATGTGTTTTAAATGTTTGAGTTTTATCATAAGGAAAATCCAGTGCTCCAACCGTTTTCATCCACTGCCCTGTTGGTGTCCACTTGCCAATCATCGCACCAGTTCCAGCCTTCTGGCAGTTGGATCTCATCCTTAGGGGGAACTGTTTCACCATTCTACAAGAAAGCGTATATAAACGGCAGGCACTGCTATTCTACAAACCGTTGTGGTCTCCAACGCTATAGAATTTAAAATTTGAAATAAGTTGTCAAGTGAGTAAGGCAGCTGTTTTGCGCAATAAAATGGAACCATATGAAAGTCAATTTAAATATTTCAAACAATAAGTGGTAGAAGAAATGAAACCTAAAATATAGAGAACTAGTTGAACAATAAAGTTCATCTTAATTCAGATTTTAGGGGACAGGGAAACTAAAAACATCAAAATGAAGATTAGTGTTGGCGCCCAATGAAACGAATGGACACCTTGTCATTTTTCCAAAAACGTATGGTTACTTTCCATCACCAACTCATCCAAATCGATATTTGTCAGCTGACGTAATCCAGGAGACGCTTTATGTAGCTGTGATGAAACCTCTCTATTAGAATTGACATGAAGTTATAACAAGTGTTTAAATGGCGACATTTTAAAAATCATAAAATGATCTCATTGACAAATCTCAACTCACAGCATCCATCCATGACTCAGACAGGCTGCCCCAGTGCGTAGCTGGTAATCTAGCCTGGAACTCGAAGATGTCTTCCAAAAACAACTCATGTCCAGCGTCGTTCTCAAACAAAAGACTAGGCTCCGGACTGACGTACCATTCGCTATCCCATTTCCAGCCACTAGGAGGCGTAAGGTTGTCTCGCGGGAGTTTAATCTAGTAGGATATTTGTGAAGGTTAAAGTAAAGACAATCCTGTGGTTAACGCATTTATGCTTTGACATCTCATACAGTGTCTTAGACATTTACTGTTGAGGCAAAACTAACTTGTTTTCATTGAGTGAAAAAATGACTTTGACTTCATTGGACTTTAAAATTTTTGCAGGCGTTTTGATAAATTTGGCTTGTTTTACTTTAAAAAAGGGAGAGCACGCGGTCTCTTTTGCAGTGCATTTAGACGTTCGTAGGGTACATAGGTGAGCCCATTGCACAAAACACCAGGATTCTGCTTTGAGAATGTGAATTAAAACTTAAGAAAGAAATTTGGTTTTACGCTCTTCTTTTACAACTGTTGAAAAAACAGCCAAGTAATTATGAAATATTTTATAAAAATCATCTCAATGAATACTCGTTGTGTGTATCCAGGACCCAGTGAAAATGTGTTTGAGAAAAGCTACACATATGGCTTCGCCATCAAGATGTATCAACAGTGGTGACAGACTGATTAGCAATTCTACGGCTGCAAGAACCGTTCCTGGAAGTAGGTTTGGAATCATGCTTCAACAACAATAACTAAATTAAGTAGCATTTTCTAGCACTGATGGCCAATTTTACACTCCACGTACTATACAGTACCTGGAAATTTATAAATCTTGTAACGCATACTAAAGCCACTATATACTGATACTTTCTTACCCTTCCTGTGACGTCTGACCATTTCGGTCGTGTCATAGTAAGGCCCTTGTTAATCCACGATCCCAGCACACTCACTTGGTTTTCGTACTGGAGGGGAAATCGTAACCTACACGTTCTACACATTTGTGAACACTTGAAGCATCTGACAAACACAGTGAAAAACAATACTGATACTTCTAACATTCATAATGTGATTGCTGCTAGCACCACGCAGCGTCCGCATCAGCATTGGAACTACAGGTGGGTATTATGTAAATTCCTACACAGCTCACGTTGGAGAATATTTCAGAAAAATAAGCTCTGTTGTAGACGTGACATAAAGAGTGTTACGCAGGCAATGCATTATGTTGCACACGTTACACTGTCGTACCATCAACGGCTTCCGTAGCTGCCGTGCCAATATTAATTCAACAGATAAAATTGAAACATTTTACTAACAGCCTTGTCAGTCTGATTATCACACGAGACTAAAGAATGTTTTGCAAATAACTAGTTATCTCCGGGAATTTCAACTCTTCACTTCAACCTCACTTTTCTGAAACATATATAACTCAGTGTGTTCGTGTCGACACTTTTAAAACCGACCGAAATCAGTCAGCATTCACTGACCAGAATGTAAAACTTACTGTTTCTGCAAAGATAGCTATCTTTCCTTCCGACTGCTTTTGATACCAGTGCCTTTCGTACTTTTCCAACCCCAGCCAAACTTTTATTCGTAGCAGCGTAGGAAATTCGTATAAACCATCTTTAGCAGCCATGTTCCCAGGATACTTATGAACACAAGTACGAAAAACAATTAGATCGATTGAATGCTTTATTTTTATAGCGGTGAAAGCTCGATAGACCATAACACCTAAAAATGCATCAATTGTCGTGCGGCTTAAATCACTATGCGTGGAACATTTATGCCATGACCGCCACGACTCGTTAGAGCGCGCATGCTCGGCTGACGCACTTTCGGGGGGTTTGGGATTAAATTTCCTTCACACTCGCTGGTTAACTACGTGATAGCCAGCACGCTAACGGCACGCAGAGAACCAGCGAGTTCCTTCACATTGCCTCACAGCGCTCTCTTGTGACCAGAGAGAAAACTTTTACCAGTGGCAAAATGGCGACGAATCGCTTTTTCGTTCGAAATTGTAGTCACAAAATAGAAAAGTTTCTGATCGTCAATCATCGAAAATGCTCACATAAATTTCTCAACGCTCAAAAATAGTCTAACCTGAAGTGACTTTTTCAAAAAAATTGACAATTTAAACCTGATGCGACAGGCAAATTCGTTTTCTTCGTTCGAGCCACTGTTTGTGTTGTAGAACAAATGAACGGAGAAACTGAATGATTGCAAGGTACTAGAACATGAAGCGACATTTGTGAAATAAGCGGTTTCCACCATTTTGTCGCTGTGTTTTGCCAGCAACAAGATTTATCATATTAGTGTGTTTAGTGTATTTAAACAGGTTGGGAAAAGCGACAGTGCTAAAAAATCATACAATCATTAAGCTGCGCAACCACAAAAAATCAATGGAAACTTACTTTCAGCGCCAGTGATTGGGTTTTACCGCACATTCTACCGCAGTAGTCCTCACACTCGGAATACATGACTTCATTGGCTGGAATTCGGCAGTAAGCAATTCTCTTGTCACCGCTGATCATCCAGATGATGACGTCAGGTACACTGTTCTGAGGCTACAGTGGAAAACCGTGTTAATGTAATGTCAGGTATACTGGTTAAGGGCTGCAATGAAGACAATTAAATGGTTAACAGTGCCCTTGAGATGTAATGACGCCAAAAAAATAAGGAACTATGAGCACCGTAGAAATCATGCTCCTTCACTTCAATCTTCTTGAGTCTAAAATGCTTAATGATTTTAAGCACACAGTCTGACAAGGCCTTCGTGCAAAACTGGATTGTCGTTAATGTATAGGCCTACTTCGGTATTTGCGTTGAGAAAATGGGAAAAACAATGAATGGCTCTACCGTAGGAAAGCAAACGAAGTTTCAGAAGTTGTAACGTGAAAATAGGAATAATTATAGAATATATTGCCGGTCTAGTTGCATAGAAGACTACCGACGTTACGCGTAACTCGGGGCGCTACCAAATCACCCATGCAGTGCCATACTAAATGAATGTCTTACTTCAACACTGATACTTTTAAGATTGATCAGAAGTCCATTTATGTTACTAAGAGCCTCCTCCACGTCATTTGCTGAGTCCAACAAATTCTGAGCCTCCTCTGCAAGTTTATGTAGCTCAGCGATGCGGTAACTGCGGAGTTGGATGTCCAGGTCTGTCTCTATATGCTGGCCAGGTGTGGGATTTGGCAGAACTTTCCTGAAGAATAGAGCTACTTGAAACATCAGTCTAAAGCATATACGTTTTCAGATGGGCTATTCCTGGAAGCTTGTTTACTGTTCGTTTTGATGTAAAATCGAGAGGAATACATTTCCAAAGAAACTATATAGTACACCTAATATTGACATTCGAATATCGCTTTTGTTTAGAGAGGGTCTGATACCTTATATAATTCTGCATGTCAAAACAGACTTCCTGAATATTCAGCAAAACTCCTCCAAGGCCTCTTGAGGAAGAATTTAAGTAGCAAACGTCCAGGCTTTATAAAACAACAGGATGAAATTGGGGGAGCATTCAGTGAGGGAAGTCTCTGACAGGTTTGGGGCAGAGCTTCTTCACCAAACACAAACAAAATGGGCAGACGGCGGAAGTGATTTAATGGTCTAGAGTGATGCATTGTGGTAGTTAATCATACGCAAAGATCAGCGAGACCTTAAATTTTATGATCTTGGTCTGAAGAAGTAATAAACTGCAACTTCAAGCTCACAAACCAAACTTATTTTCACTAAGAAACATTTTAATATCAGTTTCATAAAGGTAAGTGTCCAAAACTTGGGTTTTGACAGAAAGCACGAGTTAAATGCCTTTTAATTTACATTTCGAAAATCAAAAGCGGTGAAATAATTACTCAGTGCAGTCGATTATAAGCTGCTGCAGTAGCAATACCACCATTTGAGACAGATCGTGCTTGTCAAGGTATGCGTTCAGTCCCATCTTGATCATTTCTATATTCCATTCCTGGAAAAAGTCAAAATAATTAGAGATCCTGTGCTGAGACTAATTAGAGATCCTGTAATGAGGCCACTTTTATCATGAAATGTGTCCAGGAATCCATGAAACTATTTTAGTCTTAACTTAAGTCGAAATAACAATGCTGTCGTTCCATTGTATGTCACGTTGCGCTTATTGATTAATGCTGTTGACGTCATGCCAACTATCAAATTGAGACTTAAACTTTCATGACACGGAGCCCTGGGATAAATTTCTTTAGCACCTTTAAAAAGTTCATTTTGCTCTCCTCAACAACTGACATATTTCCGAACTTTTGTATTTTATGCAACCCGAGTCAGTGATGAATCGATGTTCAGTTTTTGCCTTTTATTTTCCAATCGTTTTAGCTGATCTCGAAAATTGTGTCTGTGTCATTGTTTTTAAGAAAAAAAATATTTGCAAAATATATGATATCAATAGCGCAATGTGTAAGTAAATTAGACACCTCAGTACAAATAAGGTGCGTTTATGTATTCACGACTGCATGATATCTATAATTCGTTGAAGAAGGCTTGAGGGTCGTGACAATGACGCGCATGCCGCCGCAGTTTAATGGTGTTTACAGAAGGAATAGAGCGTAGAATAAAGTACATGTTAGCATGATAACCTTAATCATTCTCACCAGTCTGTCTGTAATGGCTTGCAGTAGGTTGAGTGCTTCAAGCCTGAAGCTGATGTCTTCCCATGAACAATCGACGACAACGCATGGCTTAGATTCTTCCCATGGCAGGAAGTAAAAATGACTGCCGTCATATACCGCATTGGTGGGTTGAGTGGTAGACGAACTCGGTGGTACATTCTCGTCTAGTTTATTACCATAATTACCTGAAAATAATCTTGTGTTTTCATAACACATGTTTGGGGTAAGACAGCGAGCAACACGTGTAAATACTATCAAATATCTTTACAATCGCTAATTCTCTTGTTTTAGCAATGCTTGTCATCTGTGTAAACTTATCAAGAAGTGAAACAAAGCAGCTGAAGAATGCATGAACACAATTATTCGCTTGTCCTATAAATAAGCCTCACGTGCCTTTACCATCCAATTCATCATCACAAGCTGACCTCACCTACCGTCAAGCACGGTGCACCGACTAACATGACACGGCTTATGGAAGCAAAAACACAACTCCCAACTCACAAACACGGCTCACCAATCGCCTAATACGATAGGTCTAATACTGGGAATCCGCACACCGTGTTTCTTTGTTGGTGACCCTCCTTTGTAAGTCAGTGAACAGTTTGTGTTTTGGAGCACTAGAGTCGCTTTCTTGAATCCAGGCACGAGTTTGTGAGCCAGTGAGCCACGCTTACATGAAAAACTACATGTGCAGGAGGGGATCCAGGATTTTGAGTTAGGGGGGGCAAGGCACAGGAATAACCAGATTTTTGCCACATACGCGCGCCAAGCCTAAGCTTTAGGGATTCAGGGGTCTCGAATTTTTGGGTTTGTGGACCTTATTACTAAAAAAACATTAAACGGGGTTTGTTCAAGGCCTACGCATTGTGCATTCGCACCCCGAAGCCACTGGGTGCAACCCCTTGCCCCCCCCCCCCCCTAAATCCGCCACTGATGTATGTTTGTAAGTGCGAGTGCCCTGTTATTGCCATCTCATGTAATAATAGGATTCTTATTATCTGAAGTGTGCTGCGTTGAAGTAAAAATTGCTGCCGTCACACAAATACATATAGTCGGACAGTGCCGTGTATTCAAGTATTCATGCATACGTTAGCGACCTTCGTCACTTTTGATAATACCGGTAGTAATAAGTTAGTTGTAGTTGTTACGAGCTCTCTTCCTCTCCCTCCCTCTCCCT
>NMRA01000093.1:783108-818576 GCA_002633005.1 Phoronis australis | reverse complement strand
GGTGGTGGTGGTGGTGGTGGCGGTGGTTCAGTGATCCCCTTTAGCTGAAGTGAATGTTAGTCGCTTTATAAGCAACTCGAGTCCATTAGGCCTCGTTAACTCGTTTCGCTGTTATTGAAATCGCCGCGTAAATGTTTCCAAAATAGAATTTCTTTCCATGATGTGAATTTGAAATATATCATTTGGGTACTTTATAAATATTGAATACGGTCGTGGTCAATACTACATCATTTTCAAACGTCGCGCATGGAATATCGATACTCAATTTATATTGAACCCACCCTTCGTGACATACAAGAACCTTACACGAGTCTTATAGGACCAGAAACTACTATAACTGGTTTTTGTTTGTATTTTTTGAAAATCGATGCGGTGATGAGGCTTGTTTTACTTGTCCATATTTCCCAAAAAGAAAAGTCTCCTGACCAGCTGAAATGGATTGGGCCCCTTTTTCCTATTTTCACCTCTATCCTCACCTGATATCAGCTTGGAGGCATAGGTTTCATATGAGTCAGATGCTGACGAGAACCACTTGTAAAATGCTTTGGCCTAAACTCTGTGACAACAGGAAAACGAGATGCTACCTGAAAGTCTTGTACTTTGCTAGAATACACTCTCTGTTTGGAAGCCATTGATTTCCTCTTACTCTTGACCGGTGATGGTTCTTCCTCCTTCTCGTCCATCACATTGTCGAATTCTTCGCCTCAACAAAAAATGAAATACCTTCTAGCGCAACATGTATTGAGCGTCAAGGGTGCAAACAACACAACTATGGCACAAGGCTCTACGCAACCTCATAGAGTCAGAGCATCGTCTACTCCAAAACTCATGCTGCCAGCAAAGTTTGAGTCTACACTTTGATTCTCTCCGCGGGTTCATCCGAGTTATTCGGGACTGAACGCCGTGAATTTAAAAATTAGTCTGTATTTGTGGCGGAAAATATTTATTCAAGGAACGGAAAGAGTGAGTTTTATACAAGAATTCATTAATCATATGCCGTAATTCAACATTTCATCCTACCAATCACTACACTGACTACCATTTCAGTAGGTTCTGCCAATATGGTCTAGAGCATACTCACGAAACATGCGCCATTCACTCGCGTGATGTTGCAAGGCCTACAGAAGGCTACCCCGCTGGGACATCTGATTGGTTCGTGAGCTGGACATTGTCACCAAAAGTCAATCAGATTAGCAGGTTGACGTGGCTCAACCAGCGGAGAGAATCAAGTGATGTTTTTAAATGTGAATTTTTGCTGTGGCAGTTTGTTAAACTTGAAAAATACATCTTGACGTTATGTTTACCTGAAGCTGTGTTTGTTTGAAACAATACCAAATCCGGTTTTGGCCAATTAACAGATATTAAAAACGACCTTCCCATCCACTTCACAGAAACCAAATAATGCTTTGTAACCCTCGACAAACTTCAAAAGTTTGGAGCAAAATTTAAAAAACTCCATCCGAAATCTGCTAAATGGGCAAGCACGGCCAAGTTCTAGGCGAGCTACACGGTGACTTTGGGGAAATACCACCCACCAAGAACCGTAACATCCAACCTGTGACATAGGGAGTATGAATTTTTAGTTCAATGCTTCTTTTATCGCTCAGCTGGGATGCCAATGACAATGATGCATTATCAGGTGACAGAAAGAGGATTGGTTGAAATCAACAAAACAGGGCTTAGTATCCTTTAAACTTACTTTCTTCAATGTCTATCTTGCTGCCTGGAATAAAAATAAGTTGAACTTAATTTTAAAGTGACACTTTCGGCAACAGCATTGTGTATTTGAGATCAGCACCAAGATCTAATAGAGTCCACGACCGCAGCGATAGCAGTTGGAGGCTTTGCTAGTAGTGCTGGCGGTCAATGCAACTCGTAGCCAACTATATGAGGCGGTCTCGATTTCAGTTAAATCTCAATTAATAACATTCGGAAAGTCTATCCAACCCAGCAGTAATCCCAAAATGTGTTTTCCGTCCTCTCTTCCAACAGAAAACTTGATTGAAAAGATATACCACTTATGTTTCAGCCAGATTTTGACCTCTCCTTGGCGTCCGTCATACAAAATTGAACTGTTCTGGTATACAAATAAAACGCAAAAACGACGTGGTTTAAAAACTAATGGGCTGAAACCAAACCAATTTTTAAACCTTTCTCCGCGATTTAAGGTGCTTGTTTACTTAGCACGTACACCAGTTCTTTAAAGGAGACGGAAACCTTTTTTCATGTCATTTTTAGTAAAAATATGGTTCGTTACGAACAATGTCTCTGTCACTCACGTTACTGGCATGTGTATGTGACGTGGGTCGCCAACTCCAATCATTTTCAGGCTACCACAAACTAAACGATCCCCATCTCCAACGTAACTGAATTTTCAAACAAACTAGGTTAATTGTCTTAGAATACCCGTCAATGAGAAGTGGTGAAGGCAATTTTAGGAAACCAGCACGAAAATAACAGTGGAAAGGATCCTCACACTAAACTCGAACACAGAAACAAAATGGCGGGAAATTGTTACTTCCGGAGTGGTCCAGCACGACTAGTTAATAATATTACAGAAAGCCTTAACGGAACACATGTCTGGGATAATCAGCCAACCTTATTTTAGGTAAAAAGGGTATGAAAAAGGCCTCCTTTGAAGAAAAACTTCAAAAACTTGAAAGCCTATCTTGAAAGATAACTCGTGTAAATTGTTGTTGTTTGTGCTGGTGACGTAATATGACACGAAAAGGCAACTTCATCTATCATTTGACGGGCCTACATTTAAATAATTAAGGATTCTATGTCTCATTAAATTGTGAATATGCAAATGAAGTACTAGTTTACAAACAACTCCGGGTCTTCTGGTGTGTCGGAAACCAGTTACCATTACAATCTCGCAAATATCTCGTTTTGCGAGATTATTTTTATGTAAATTAGTATGGGGATATGTCATCGTTACCCTAACAAAACAAGGCACAGTTTTTATTATTTGTTCATGTCACTATCAATTAATAGTTCTTAATATATGGAATTACTATGGTTTTTTATATGTTCATAATCGTTTTTAAGTGTATCAGAAGTTGTGTCTTCTTTAAAACCGCATTTTATTTACAAATTGTTTCTTTTCCTGATTATACTTGTTCGCACAATTCTCCGGAAAGTCACAGGATGGCGCTTGCTACCTATTTACGGTTTTAATGAGATACAACATCTTTTTCAAACTCTCGTTTTCTTATTTTGCTAAGGCTTTGCTAGGATTATCTGGTTAGCCCAATACATCTAAAATAACAAGAGAAGTTAATCTTTGAAATCTTGAAATTACGTGTTTAGCAATCCTTAACGGACTGTTGTAGGCTAAGGAAGTGGCTTATATGGTAGGGCCCTCTTAAATCAGATGGAATAAATACAAATAATGTCTTCAATAAGTGTGTGCTGAAGTTTTACTTACCACTAGCAGCCTTTGAACCGCTCGCGTTGACACTTGACCTCCTTTCTTTTGGGGGATTATAAGCGAGCTGAAGATTTACGGTGCACTGAAATGTTAAATGTAGTGGCAGTTTTTACGTCTTTTAGTTTTTTACTCTTGTTAGTTTGTGAAAATCTATGGGCCACAGTCAGGTGTTTTCAAGTATGGTACATAAGCGTGATTACACCAAGCTCAAAAAAACATAGAAAACCATAGAAACTATCAGCGACTCAAGAATTGCTTTAGAAAATATTGCTTTTCACTTTTCTCAAAAACAAATTGATATACTGAACGATAATTGATGTATGAGTCCGTACTCATTCGTGTGACGAGGGACCCACCGGGCATTTCTGGGGGAAGGTCCCTTGCTTCACTTGAGACACCCATTGAATGTTGGGTTTCTTATAATAAAAATGTACAGTATTCAAACACATTTATTTTAGAGGATTATTCTTGCAAATGGCTACAAGCACTTACCCCAGACACGGGTTGAGATGACTTTCTCTTCATCATCTTAGCGTTGATCTCTTTGTTGTTGTTGGGCCCAAGCAAATCTCGTAGAGGCACATAACATTCTCCTATCAGCCTTTAAATAATACGCGTGACAATAACAAAAACAACAACAACAACAAAACAACAACAACAACAACTACATATAACATCAGTCCCAAAATTTCTCTAGTTTGCTGTCAAAGGACATTTTTTCAATAAGAAAATTCAGATGGAACGCCTTCATTGCAGTCCTAGTCATTGGGGATGGTATCCGTGGTAGATTACAATCTAAGGTCTGCCACGGGTAACAGCAAAGAAATGTTTTCAACCCTCAAGCGATTTTTTGGATTCACGCCTTCATTGTACAGAGACCATTGCGAAGCACTCGTACGAGCGAGTGAGACGCACCCTTTCTCACAATAACATGTTGGGTTGCTATGAACTCCACCACTGTAACATAATCTGAGCGTGCTCTCTCGCGACTATCGGATTCACGCGAGCATTCAACAGAGAAGGTTACATTAAATTGGTACGAACAAGAGCAAAGCACTCGAAAATGCAACGTGTGAACAAGTGTAATACAGTCGCAATCACCTTACAGAAGCAGCCAAGAGAATTGACAGCTTGAGACACCTGTTGAAGAAAGAAGATGTTTCCAAACACCTGATATGTGCAGAAAGTCAAAATTTCAGAACCACGTCCAGGATTTTCAGTCTGTGAAATGTAGCTGCAGACGACACGTGCACCAGTTGAGATGAGCCTGGAACTTTGTTACGTGTGGATTAGCCTTTAAAGCGACATTAGTTGGGGGTAAGTACGCGTGGACGCACACCCAAGTGCTAAAGGGTCTTTTGAACTGGATACATGAAGGAGAACTGAAAAAGACCACCTGAATAGTAGTGTAACAGGAGTACTCGGACTTTGTTTAAGTTTTCAGCTGTTACCTAAGCTTGATGTCAACAATGGTGTATGACGTTTATGAACATTTCTTTGCGGCGTATTCTTATTGGTTTATTTTTAGTGTATCGCATTTGATGCGGCGTTTGGTTTTCACGAGGAGTCTCAGCCGAATTTCTTTTCAAGATAAGACGTGTTTTGATTTTCTCCCAAAATTTTTCTAATTCTTACCGGTCGTAGGCATACTATGCGAGCCGGTAAGATAACAATTACAAAACGAATAAATTTACATTCTACAAAAGTATTTTTCTTATAATTGTTACGGCTGATTCTCCGGCAGTAAAATTACTCTTGCGATAATGGATGGATCCGTTCTGTAAGTTATGACTATCACTTTGACGTGTTCAATATAAATATGATTCTAATTGAAAGATTATTTTATTTAAAACATCAATGTTCACAAATACGGGTTTTCGTTGGAACAGAGAAAACACACAAACAACGCTGCCTAACACATTATAAAGTTTCTGTCACAGTAGTAATTCAATAGCCGGGTTCATTCCAAAAGTCTGATGACCGGAAGATGTCTGTGGATCTAGGACGGAAAATCTACAAAAAAAAACAGTTTCGATTTCGATTTCGAGGCCCTGGAGTCTCGTCTGAAGAAGGTGCATGTCGACCCAGCGCTGGGCTGGACTACCAGAGAAGACCAACCAGAGGCAGCCTTCGCAATTAGGGAGATAAAGCTGTCATGGGTTTAGCTCTAGAACCTTTAGGGTTGTCTCATAGAGTCTGCAAGTAGCGTCCTCTTCCACAGAGAAGACTGTGGACGCTGATGAGGATAATTTGGAAATCCGAAACACTCCCGAGTGCATGGGACAAGACCAATAGTTGTTTCATACCGAATACAACACCAGCAAAGAAGATAGGAGTCTTGCGACCGGTTTTGTTTCTCAGAGTAGAGGATGAGATATTTGCTGCATGGTATCCTGACAACTGACAACGTATGCAACTGGGAGCGCAGGTACAGCAGTCCCCGAGGTGACAGAGAGACGGAATGCCTGGATATTCTGGTTGCGTGGTACACATTAGTGTGCTTTCTGAGCTTATCAGAGAAGACAAGAACAAGGCTAAGGATTTAGCAATCTTATGACTGAACTTAGCAAACGCTTACAGATTTGTGCCACACTTGTTGTGAGACATGGAAATAAAGACGTACGGCATACCAGAGAAAGTATAACTGTTGATTCTCAAAAATACTTCCAGAATATACTAATGTCGACAGCTTGGAAGACCCGTTTGAGATGGGAGATGTCTCCCTCCGAACACTCTGCGGCATACTTCCCACGCCAATGGATTTGAATTTGTGGTAGAAAATTGAAGACGGCACGTTTGGTATCTTCAGTGAGTGTGGAATCGCGCAACATACATTTTGAGCGTGTAAAACGAAGTTCACGTCCACGTGGAAGCACAACGAAGTCTCTTTTACGCATACTGGATACTGAAAGGGGTCTAAAAAGAAGACCAGCCAACGGAAGATATGTAATTCCACTGTTCAGTTTGTTTCACAAGTCTGAGGACTGGAAGATGTCTGTGGGAATACGAGAAGTAATTACAACACATGTAGCGAAGACACCAGATATAGTCGTATGGTCACAAAAGCTGAGATAATTGTTCATAGTAGAATTGACAGCGCTTTGGAGACGAGGACTTGCAAAGACACTCAAGTACTAAGGCTTGATACAGATAATGGGTGGAAATGTCATATCATTCCTGTGTAGAGAGCGTCGAAGATTTTGGGGTTGACAACGTCATCACGGAAAGAACTTTTAGAGATCTGTTTGTCCTGCAGTGGAAGAATCAATTTCAGCTTATATGCGGCGGTAAAGAAGTAACAGCTGGCAACATGACGGCGGCAAGACCTGATGGAAAAGTCCACCTGAGGGAGCCCACGCACTGGAGGTCGTAACGCTTGGCAACACGACAGTCGCGAGACCTGATATGGACGGGTCCGTCTGACGGAACCCAGGCACTCGAGGTCGTATTGGATGAAAGTCGAAAGGACTGAAGACAATACCTAATAAGCAGCATCAACAACGCTATTTACAAGTACGCAAGCTATAAATCTGTTATCTGAGCGTGTTTTATCACTGACTCCAGTATCCAAGCGTGCATTGCGCAGCGACGATTGCATTACACTCGTAAGAGTGATAAAAATGTATTCGTTTCAGCCACTAGTGTGAACGAGTTCTCAAGACATGTGTACCAAGTCTTTCCCCGCACTATAATCATAAAAGATTTCTATTCCCAAACAGTCCGAACGGGTAGTGTTAAGAAAAAAGACTCTCAAAGTATTAGTAATCGCATATGAGATCTGATGGAAGACCTATTACTGCCATGACAAGGAAAATGTTGAGAAATTTGTGTCAGCGTTAATCAAACCATTTCAAAGTATCCATACTCGGGCTTTAAATGACAAAAAGTGATTTACTTTACTGTCTAATGCAACATGTCTTCAACAAAAGTGTGATGGTACCAAAACAAATCAAAATACGGAAACTAGCACACATAAAAGAAGTTTTCTAAATTTTTAATAAAAGCATAGCTCACTTGTTACGGCCAATTCGTTCCCAGTCAAACAGCTTTACTTTTAACTCGTCTGTTGGTGAGAGTGCCACACCGCTCAAATTGAAAACTAAGTCCTGAAAGATTGATGTGCGTGTCACTAAATAGCTATAATACAGAGTCAAGTATAATTCCGTTCCATCCGAAATAACATGCTGCTATGTGCGCGTATATGTATTTAGGCCTAAGTGGCGCCTACATTCCAAGTAATGAGTTTTATAAATACTTTTTCTTATAAGTGCTTGAATATGGGAATGTGCAACGGCTAACGGGAGTAACCTTGATTCCAAAATGGATTTTTTTTACTATGGAATATCGGTAAGCGCGAAACAGATATAAGTGCAAATCAGATAGCTGCACACCGTAGGCCTACGGGTATTACATCCTTGAACGAATCGTATCATGTGCATGCAACGATCTCGTTGACTGAATTGCTGTCTAAGGACCGTTAATAACTAAATCAGTTCAGACTAAACCTACCTCTCCCCAATGTGGATTGTAGTTCTCAACTTCTTTTTTAATTTCAGTCTTTTTCTTTCTTCCTAAATTGTAATTCAATAGATCACCACAATATGGCGGCCACTGAAGTGATATTGGTCGGTGACTTTGGAATGTTGAAACGTAGGATTATATGCACTGTTTCCGTTCGAAAAGCGAAGACTTTTTGCCACAAGTGCTAACTAACGTATAGCGTCTACGGGACGCAGCTCAGGACTCATTGATTTTTTCTTTATTAAAATCTTTTATTTATTTTGAAGAAACAATGCAACCAATACAAACACAATACAGAATTAAAAGCAGTTAAGACAGGGGGATAGGGGTAAGAATGCATAGGACACTCGCGAACGCGCGCGTCTGTAACGTAAGTAAATTGTAACGCATATATGAAACTAAACTAAGTGCATAATGACATAACAATGTGGTTCATTGATAATGCTGTTAATAATAAGTTATCTTAGATGTTCTGTGGTAAATGATAAAGTCGCATTTTCCAAGTATGATTATCCAAAAATAATTGAAGATGAATTCGAAATGGTTGGACAACAGACACAAAAACATATTCTTAAGGTTTTGTACATAGCCGACATAGGGACACTGGTTATTGTTGATATAATTTTCATTGGATAATGTCTTATTTTTGTAGATTCTCGTATGTACAAGACATTTTAACATTCTTATAATGGTTTCTAATGGAAGGGGAAGGGTTACCGTAACTTGTATATGGCTTTCACTTCTCATGATAATGAAGTCTCAATTTTCAGGTTCCGTAGTTTAGTTGTATAATTCCTAAGAACGATGTTATTTGCCTAAGCAGTAGATATTCTCTTGATACGGTAAATAGTGAAAATTGATATATCCAAACTTCCTAGAATTGCTGGTGCCTGTATATATAATTGGACTTAAGGTTGCAAAAATTGAATTGGCCATCAAAATGGAATTATCTTTTAATTTATATCGAGTTTTAAACATCTCTCAAGGGAGCATTTGCTCTGGTAGTCAAGTAATGACACGTTTTCATGTACAGAATTGTTCAGTTTATCCGAAGGGCTCTGTCTTAGGTGGAGCCAAGCTATGACTGACAGGGATGTGCAATAATGAACTGTCCCCAAATTTTCATAACAAATACAATTGAAAAATCTTCCAGTTGTCGTTTTCTGATGGCGTTAGCCTTTTAATCTAAATGGCTAGGAGACTTTCTTGGTTTCGTAAGCTTCCATATTCCAAAGATGACATTATTGCACTTTTTTAATTTTGGGTTGAGTTCCACACCATATAAATTCGGATTTTCGACTATCTGTGGGCTTGACATACGGATGCGGTAAATGTAACTCATATTAAGTAAGTCGACAGTTATTGTAATTATCGTTCTACTTTTGTACTTAGATTTTTGCTTTTGCACCTATTGAGAACCCCATTTCCACCTATTGAGAACCCCATTCGTTGTTTGCGTCCTATCAAAAACAATAAAGTGAAGTGCGTCTTGAAAAGTAAAACATACACGTATACTGCTTTCCCATAGCAATGCATTACTTACCTTGAAACTTAAGTTCACAGAAGGAGTCTACTTTTCTGTAACCACCCTCTTGTGGGAGGTCCGCTTTTACTACGGTGACTGATAGAGACATTGTTAGTCTATCGTCTTTTTTTACTTCTTGAGCATTTCTCGATTGAGATCAGTCCACCAAGCCTTAGCAGAGGTTGTCAAGTCTTACTAGTGGTAGCCTGGTCTTAGCAGTAGTAACCAGTTCTTAGCAGTGGTTGCCAGTTCTAAGTAGTGGTTGCTAGGTCACAGTAGTGGTTGCCAGGTCTCAGCAGTGGTTACCAGGTCGCAGCAGTGGTAGCCAGGTCTCAGCAGTGGTTGTCAGGTCTTAGCTGTGTCGTTGTCAGGACTTAGTAGATGTTGCCGGCCTCCCGTTCAGTAACGCTAGTACCTCGCTAAAAAGCAAGACTTCGCGAGATTACGTGAGATATTGCCGTGCTTTTTAAATGAGAACACGTGACTTTGACTAGGTTTTAGCTAGGTCCTAACGTAGGTCCTAGCGTCTACTGAACGCACACCGGGTCTGCAGCTAATAACTATGGAGAAGTTCACTAGCGATGAACTGTGAACTTCTTCGGCCGTCTGAGTTATAGAGTCATCAGTTAGTTTAAATTTTGATACAATAAGATTTTAATGATCTAGTAAGTTAATTGGTATATTTTTAAGAGGGCTAACATCTTCTTTAATGCTCTGTTTCACTTTATATCAATTGTTTGAGGCACAGCTCGTAGGTACATCCTCGGAAATTGATCTTTCATTATACCTATGTTCTCGTGCACTTCTTTGCATCTACACACAACTGAGACCGAGATCAAAAGGGTAAGGTGCACTTTTGTGCTCTTGCCACTTTTGTCTGACAGTTGCGCCAGAGTTTGAATCGAGATTTCTCATACGTTGGTCAGAAGCTCAAACTACTGACTTACGTGTACACTGTCTGCATGAGGGCAGTGCAACATCATTTTTGCCTCCCTGATAATCTCACTCTGGAATTTGGCGAAACTGCTCCAGCTGTTAGGTACAGCATTCCACAATTGCCAAATAATGCCAAGAGTCACTAAAAAATAATAAAATATTTATAATAATAATGTTACTGTAGGTGAAAAAACTTACGTCGCAGTAACTACGGAAGCATCACAATTGTTTTCGTCACGTGTTACGTTGTCATCCAAAACAATACGTGCAGCGCTATCCAACCTTGATTGGCAAAAGATTTGGTTCTTAAAATAGCCAATAAGCCGACAAATGTAACAGACATATAAGGTCTACTAACCCACTTTCTGTGAAATGCCAAAGCGGCAAAAAGCAAGACAGAATTTTCACTTCGATACCACGAGGAATTCGACACTATTTTTGAAAACCATGCCAATATTTATGAAAACCTGTCATGATTTGCTTAACGCCTCGCAAAAGTTTTCTAAAATTCTCCCACAATTTTATAAAAGTCGTGCCAAGATTTTCCTAAAATCTTGCTAGCATTTCTGAAGAAAGTCTTGCTAAGGCTTTTTAAAAATCTTTTCAAGAATGAGCGCCACCAGTCCAATGAATGTGGTAACTAAACCGACTACAAACGTAAAGCAGCGTAGGTGACCGGTGTTGCGTTCTTTTCAGATTTGCTTTAAGTGGCTAAGGTGATCTCATTATTTAAAAGTAGCAGGAGGGATGATTTCTCAAGTTATAGACCAGTGTCTTTATTACCACAATTCTCGAAAATCGTAGAAAAACTACTTTATAATCGCCTTCTTTCATTCGTCACTAAACACAAACTTTTGAGTAATGCCAAGTATGGCTTTGGGTATAATCATTCGGCTTCTACGGCATTTCTAGACTTAATTGAAAATATTACAACTGCATTCATAATTGTGAATATTTTTGGATGTCTTTATCGACTTAAAAAGCATTTGATGCCATTAATCATGTGATATTACTTAAAAAACAAGAAACGTGGAGATCAGAGGTTTAGCATACGAATGGATTGAAAAGTATCTTACTAATAGAAAAAAATTGTGATATTTAATAATATTTGATTCTGAATTGAGTGAAGTGAGAAACGGTGCTGTTCCACAAGGGTCAGTTTTAGGTTCAATTCTTTTTCTTTATACATAAATTATGTTAGCAATATAAGTAAGTTTGCTAAAATGTCATTTTTGCCGATGACACCAACATACTCTTCAGCCAAAAAACGAACTTGTCCTGTGCGACACCCTGAATTTTGATTTAAATATCATTAATGAATGGTTCGAAGCTAACAAACTGTCCCTGAATTCACAGAAAATAAATCATATGATAATTTCCAATAAAGATGCAGTACGTCATGTAGTTAATCAAATTGGTGCCATACTACATGATAAATTAAATTAGAAGGCTCATATCATATTTCTCAAAAAATATCGCCATCTTATCGAAAGTAAAAGACTTTCTAACATTTGATGCGTTGTTTGCTTTATATAACACATACTTGTCTTACTGCTGTTGAGTGCTGGGGAGTGCACACCTCAAAACACTTAATGCGTTATTTCTATTGCAAAAAAGAGCCCTAAGAATAGTTGCGAAAAAAACTTTTTAGGCACACACAACTTCTTTATTTCACAGGTTCCGAACCTTAAAATTGATTGATTTAGTACATTAGTTCACAGTAATAAAAAGGTATCAAGCCAAACAAAAACCCTTCCTCGAAATTTACAATTAATGTCGACTGAATGTACTATAGGTCAACGAAGATCTGAAATAAATTTACACAACTTCAGTATATTGCGATGTAGAACTGACCTTAAGTATTTGGCCTTTGCCATCAGAGGACCTAAACTCTGGATTGTTCTCATAGCCAAACCATTTTCAAAAACGCTATAAAAATACAATTGTTGCCTGGTATGGCATTTCTCTATTGTCGTAGTGAAGAAGCCCTATATTACATTATTATAACTTCTGAAATTATGCTTCACGTATACGGTAGTTGTAGAGATGTTATTTTCAAAGTTCTGTAATAAGCGTGATTAGTGTATAACCTATCCTTTCCTTATTAATAGTTAATATTTATTCATTATTATTCCCTTATTATTTTTAAGCATATGCAAGCATATTATCTATTCAGTTAACTTTCTAGTCATATTGTTTTTAAAAGTATTTATGTCTCTTTTTAAAGTAATGGTATATTAGTCGTGGTAACTTAGCTGTAATATTTAGTATTAGATGGATATAAAATATATACACTTCTTTGATTTTTCTAAATGTAATTGTAGTTAGTTGTTAAAATTAAGTACAGTTTCTATATCCCATGTTTTGTATTGTAGATGGTTAGGGGATTATCTCAGAATAAGTGTTTTTTTACACTTCTATGACCTCCTTTTCCAAATATTGTTACTATAAGTTGTACGCTCTGTGTTAGAAATAAATGTATCGCATCGTATCGAGGCTGGATGCGTACTGTACCACCTAACGGAGAACACAAGAACTAAATCCAGGTGCTTATTTGTTGAGCGCATGCGTTATAACAGTATTTCCAGAAAAGTACAAAACATGGCGGATGAGAAGGTGAGTTGCTGGATTGTGTGGGAATTTTTCTGACTTTCCTTGAATTTTCGATGTGTCTAATCCATTGCCATGTGGTTTGCTAGAGATATATGATTTCATAACCAGCAACTTTGCGTTAAAAATCAACACTTCGCTGCAACCCATCTCAATGAACTTAGATTGACTTATCTTTGACTTGTCTTTCTCAAGTTTCTCAACTGTCTCGACTACTCGGCCATTCATTAATAATGTTTGACTTCCACTGCAGTTGTATACTAAGGTGACATACTTGTCTCGTAACAATATTTAACGTGTCTGTGGATGTGATATGGTGCTGGTCATCGAACCAGTTTCAGCCACTGGATAACGAATCCGTTGTCCAATGCATGTGTGCTTGGTTCTCTAAGTCGGGGCCTGTTGTTAGTCTTATTCAGTGATTGCCTGCTTCTCTAACTCAAGGACGGCAATATGCAGCTGTTACTGATAGTGAGTTTGATCTAAATTTCTGTCACGTCATCAGTCTTCAACTTCAAGTCCGACTTGTTGAAGTCATCCATTCCATCTTTGTGATATCCAAAAGAAACATGGTCTCTTGTTTCTGATTTTGAGAACAAGTTTGGTCTGATCGAACATGTCATTCATCTCAATCTGATTGTTTCTCCTGAGGCTCTGTGCCACCCGTAGTCTGTTGTATTGATGTCATAAGAAAGTAAAGAGTTTTCACCTTGTCAAAGTCCAATTAAAACTTACTGGTGGATTTTTTTTAAATTGGTGCCTAACAATGGTGAGAGACACAACATGGAGAGATACGCACTACACGGCACTAGACTAAAAAATTAGAAGGAGCCTTACTCAACTCTCAATTCCCCACTCCCATGAAGCAGTACCACGTGAGATTGAGAAGAGTGTTTTGAATTCCTGATTCTTAGTGAAACACAGTCAAATGAAACCTCTTTAAATCACTTACAAATTGTCTCTTGGCCCTACAGTTTTGATACTTGACTGGCACGTTGAGGATTACAGGTTCAAGTCTAGCTACTTGTGAATTTTTCTATAAAATGCTTAGTTTTCCATCAACTTCCGTCTATTCTGTGCACACCTCAAATGAAGCCTGTTAAAGCAAATTACAAGTGCAGGACAACAGATTCAGGACGAATACCTCCCCCACTTTTTTGTTTCAACTACCTTCAATAAGTCTCTGATGTAGGCTGATATAAGTGAACCAACATTTGAAAATTTGACAGAACTAAACGCCTCAAGTGGCCTACTAGAGAACCCCTAATTCCTTAAAAGTTATTTTGCAAAATGGCATCCTGTGAGAGAAATTCCATGTTACTTGGCAGAATTCGGAAATTTGTGCTTGTTATATTGACCAAATTGTCTTCAAAGTTATGGTATTTTAAGTTATCGTGGATGTTGGATTTCACTAAGGCATATTTGATGTTTTGCATAATTATTTAAGTGAGTGAAAAAAGTGGGAACCTTGATCACCCTTAACCCTAAGTTTGGGTGATTGTATTGTCTAGGTCCTCCTACTCAATGCATGTCTGTATCGACATGCTGCCTGCTTTTTACCGGAATTTTGTCATCTGCCCCAATCCACTAGTAATGTCTTGTGCTAGTTCTACATTTTCAACAATACGCCGATTCTTGACAGGGTCCTTTTAAGGAATGTATTAACACAATTGTTTGGGAAACGGTATTGAAATTCTTAGAGTGCCGTGTTGTATTGTATGTATTGTTCATATTAAATTGTTGAGTGAAATAATGCTCAATATGTATGTTGGTCACTGTGTAGTAAACAACCCTCGCTCCTGGAAGATTTTGATGATGTGCTCCAAACTACTCCTGTCTCATTCTGCTTGTAAGTAATTCAGTAATGTTTATCTTTGCAGGAGCTTGTCCAGTTAGAAACATTATGCAAGCAGTTGTATGAGACTGCCGACGCTACTCAGAGAAATGAGGCGGAGAAGGCTTTAGTCAACTTCGCCAGTTCACCCGACTGCCTGACAAAATGCCAGATGCTGCTTGAAAGAGGCAATGTAAGTTGGAATGAGTAAGTGACTGAACGTCAGATTAAGAAATTCAACTCAGTGGTGGAGGCATTGGAGATTTTATTGGTTGACTTGAAATATTAGCCATGTTTGGCTACTGTGTAATGTAGTCCAGTGACGCCTCCGTTGAGAAGTCATTGCTAAACTTGAAGTATTTTGACGATTCTTTGGAGGACCGAAATTGAGAAAGTAATGAAATTTTGCCACGATACCTTTCTTTCATGGTAGAAGTACTAAACAATCTAAAAAACACATGAGAGCTTTTTTGGTCCTTGTATCCAGTGGGGGCTCTTTTGGAAATCCCTGGTAATAGCATTACCTTAACTCTTTCACTTCCAAGTATTTTCTCTTTGCCAAAAGAGTTTTGATCATGAGTATATAACGTAGGGATAAATGACTTAAAATATTCGCAAAAACTTATTGGTTGGCTGCTTGTTATGAAACTTGGGTAACTTTCACACACGTACGTCATCACTTTATGATAATCTCAAATTATGATGGCATATGTCAGCAGGTATTTGAAGATTTTAGGTTAAAAAAACTTTCAACGTTTAATGAAGGGTTGTGGTTCGTACCACGCTGGCTCTGGTACATCCCTTGTCGCAGTTTGAAAAAAATGTTTTTCGTTCGTTCATGTGTTAAAACTGTCTTCCTGTCATTTGCCGTTGTTGTTCAACTGTAGTTATCTCCCATGATATTGAGGATTAACTGGTTTATGAACAAAGATGTACACAACTCGCCGATTAGCGCATTTGTTAGTGATGGGGTAACTTGCCAGAAGGTGTGCATGGCAGTGAACGAATATTATAATCCTTGGTTCTGTTGTAGTCTCCCTATGCCCAGATTTTGGCTGCGAACACATTGACGAAGCTAACATCCAAGTCCAGCTCCAATCTTCCCCTGGAACAGAGAGTTGATATACGTACGTGGAACCTACTTGGCACACAATCTATTAGCTGACCATATTTGGTATTCACTGTCAAAAGTCTACTGTTTGTTCCTTCTGGAATTGAACTTGGTTCATTCCCAGAAGTTGAACATATTGTATGATTGGTTTATTTTTGATGTATGATGGCTACTGCTGAGCCAAGTCTGACAAGTGAAGGATTTTCATCTTGATAAAAGTATGCACTGATAAGTCCTCTGCTTTCCACATTGCTTGGCATTGACATTAATGTTATCAGTTTACTGGAAAGAGAATGAAGAGTGTTGTATTCATTTTATTATGCGCCCACATATTTACATGTGGACGCATTATGCCGTCATGTTCGTCCGGCGTCCACTGCTCTATCTCCAAAACGCCGTGACGTATATTCATGAAATTGTACACGTGTGTTTCTTCTGTGGATGGGACGGCATGAGTGAACTTTTGGAAGGATCCAACAGCCGGTGTGCCCCCTAGTGGCAATTTTAGTTTTTTACGTTTACCTCTGTATCTTCAAAAGTCCTTAATGGATTTTCATATAATTTGGTATATAGGCACTATTTGTGAGATGACGCTATCCTCCTGTTTTCGGAAGGATTCAACATAGTTTGTGCCACTTAGTGGCCATTTTTACTGTTTTTGAGTCCACCCCTCTATCAACCAAACCACTCAAAGGATGATTGTGAAAATTGGTATGTGTGCTATTACTATGAAGTGGAGGGCTGACTATGATTTTCCGACGGCTTCGACTACTGTGGTGCCTCCTAGTGGCAGTTTTTTTGCACCTTTGGCTGTGTCTCCTAAACCGTTCACAGGCATCTATGGGTAACATGATGCTATCCTCCTGTTTTTGGATGGAATCGAGGTATTTTGTGCCACCTAGTGGCCATTTTTGGTGTTTTCAAATGTTGTTTTTGGCATACACCCCTCTATCAACCAAATCATTCTAGGGATGGTTTTGAAAATTAGCGTATATGTTCTCAATGTGAAGAGGACATTTGATGATGGCGACTGACTACTGTGGCGCCTCCTAGTGGTTGTTTTGTTTTGCGCCCATAGCTGTATCTTCAAATCCCATTGTAGGATCTTTATTAAATTTAGTCAATGTATTTCATATATGAAGATAACAACAGACCACAACGACGACTTTCAAGCGGATCCAACGTACACTGTGCCCACTAGTGGCAATTTCATTTTATTCTGTAGTCAATGTATTTCATATATGAAGATAACAACAGACCACAACGACGACTTTCAAGCGGATCCAACGTACACTGTGCCCACTAGTGGCAATTTCATTTTATTCTGTTTTCCATTTTTTCTCTGAAGTTCCTTGACAGATTTTTTATAAAATATGGCATGTTTCCATTTTTAGATAGATTGTGCGTTTTTGCGCCATCTAGTGGCCATTTTTATGATACAGATAAATAACCCTAAAAGCACACCATTTGCTATGCATCCGTGGGTGCTTTTCAACACTCTGCATTGCTCTTGTTAATTTTACTGTTAATTATTCCGACCGCAGCAGGTGTGAAAATCTTGCAGGCTAATTCCAGCATGGTTGAACAGCCTTGTGGGTATATGCCACAATAGAGATATGCTGTGATATTTGGGACATTGTTATTGTCATACATACCTTCCACACCACGAGTATCTTTGTGTATTCCAGGGATATTCCTGACCAGGTTTGAACCTGTGCCTTTTCTCAAAAAGTTGTGCCCAGCAGACTTAGTGTAATTAAAGTGGTAACATATGAAACAGAAACCCCAAGGGCATTCAAAATAAGAACAAATTCATGTTTTACCCAACTGGCTGTACGTTGACTAGAATCTTGTGTTTTTGGAAGGGTGTTGCATTTTAAAAGATGTGCCCTTGGGGGGCGCACTGCTGCAATGTGCATGCGCTTTTTTGTTTTTTATGCGCTAATGGCCCAAAGGCGCAGTCCAGAAATATCCCTGGTATTCATTTGATGGTTCTGTTGCAGGTAATTATCTTCTCAACTACCTGGCCAACAGACCCAAGCTGGTTAACTTTGTGCTACAGGCTGTCGTACAATTATTTGCCAGAATCACCAAGCTTGGCTGGTTTGACGTCATCAAAGACAACTATGTGTTTAGGAATGTCATTGAGGACGTTGGGAAATTTCTTCAGGTAAAAGCTGCTTCTCCTCAAATGTTTACACATAGAATGCATTTCTTCTACATGAAATGTTTGTAAACAGGCCTGTTTAGTATATAGTGTTTTAGAACCAAACGTACATCTCGGCGTGTATTGGGATGGACTTGTGTGCAAAATCTTTTGGTACCAACAGAGCGTATATTAGAAAGTGGGATATTTTTATTTACCTTTTTAGTTCTCTAGATATGAGCTCAATATAAACTCTCAGAGACGGAGAATTGTGGAATACAAGAATTCGCAATAAGCCTAACTGGTATTGGCCTGTGTTATTTCCAGTGATATAAATCATAGGGTTGGCAGAAAATAACTGTTACTTGATGCTCTCTCAATCCTGGTGATTCATTTTGTACTGACGTGTGTCTGGTTTGTGTCAAACAGCAGCAATGACTGTTCATGAGACGATAACACTTTGTAGCTGTATTACTTACCTTGTGTATGGTTTGTTGCTATTGGTGAAATTACCATGTGAGGATGAAAACAGTCATGTAGAGCTGTTCAGTGTGGCTTCTTGTTGTGTCTGGAAATGTCAATCACTCTGAAATGGGCGTGTTTTGTAGAGTGGCTCAAGCCAGCACATCATGATTGGTGTTCAGCTACTTTCCCAACTGGTGTGTGAAATGAACCAAGTAAGTGAGGTACAGATAAGTTCTATCTTTCTTTTCTGTTTCTTAACATAATTTGTGTGCAACTAACAACAACAGTGTTCTCGTCAGCCTTGTTTTGATTGGTCACTCTAACAGTGTTAAATTTCGCAATGACAAGTTTGAACTCACGGGGGAAATAGTCACTTAACTGTGATGACATTTATAATAGTGAATGGTTTCTTGAACTTCATGTGAAATCCCCACAGTTCGAACATGTACTTATTAATGTGTAACAATCCCCATTAATTAATTTCCGTTGAGGTTGTGTTATCTGTTGTGTAAGACTCTGCACGTGATCACATCTTCCTGATGCGTGTACTGTGAATGCATGCCTTGAACTTGGAAATGTTTTGCACTGGTGGTTCACAGTCTTCACAGTAGCATGTTTAAGGCCTGTACATAGATGAGACAAAGGCTGTATGTAGGTTTTCGAGTTTTGAACAATCCTCATTGTCCCTGTCATGAATGGGTCCAACATGGTTCATACGAAACTGGAAAAGCCTTCGAATTTTGAAGTGTTTCTAGAGTAGTCATTGAATTTTTGTAGTGGAAGTTTTTAAAGGAATAATAAACCTGTGTTTCTTCGAAGGAACTAAATTTTGATTAAATTATGGATTTCAAGATTTTGTTTCTCTTTAAAAATTCAGTTAAAAGTAAAAAGATAACTTTAAAATTATCTGGTTTTTCAATTGGTGGGACCCAAGAGTATTATGGTAAGTGGAGGAAATATTCGAGATTGCATGATCCAACTAGTAAAACATATTGTAAGTACCATTATATGATGTAATTTGTGCATCAGTTTTCCTCTTTTGTGATTGGTCAATTGAATAATAGGTGGCGTAGAGAATTGTTGGATATTGTACACGCTTTCGCCTACAAAAAAAGGATTGTTATCGTGAAGGTCACAGATAATGTGCCAAGTGGGTTGGCAGGCCTGAGATTGTCTGTTGTGGTCGTGTAGTATAGGCCTCCTAAAATGTTCGTCGCTTAGTGTGCGGTGACACTTAACTAGCTTCACTAACATCTGTTGTTGTGTTTCCCTTACTTCTTACCTCTCCACTGCACCTTGGTCAGCACAACCATCCTAATATATTTGATGTGAGAATTAGCTGTGTGCACTGAAGTTTGTAAGTCTGCAAAATTGCAAAAATTGATTTCATGAAATGTGAAAAGAGGAAAATAAATGATGGGAATGTCATTGAAGTGGGAGTTCCTGTAAATGGTATACTTTAGTGTTTATTTGTTATTTGGTATACTTTAGTATTTATTTGTTATTCGCTAACACATGTCACTTTCCCATTAGAAAAACTTTGGTCTATCCAAACTCCACCACAATTCCCCTCACCTATTCCTGTTATTCCTCTTCAGCAGTAACATTGTGTTACCGCTAGTTCTAGGGATTAAACACCAGATGGCACAGTTGGTTGTCACTCTAAATTAAATACATGAGTTGCATGGTGCTATCTCTAGTAATTACTCCCATCAGAATGGAAGGGAATTATTTTACTCTGAGTGTTACGTTTTATCAGTGAGCAAAGCTCAGCAAACAAGGGAGATGGGGTGTTGGTGGAAATCCACAATAGATGATAACCCCAACTTGACCGTTAAATCTTTGAAACCCATAAGCAATAGCGAATTGTCAGTTTTTTCTCAACCAAAGAAACCAATCTAATCTGAGTAAAGAATACACTGAGATCAGTCTGATGATCTAAATCAAAAGTTGCTCAGTTTTTGGCAAAAAGTGGCTTCATAGGTTATAGGTCACCTTAAAATTTAAATTTAAAAATCCAATTCACAAAAGCAATGTTAAGTTTCAATTCAACAAAAACATTTAAGATGCATAAGGAGCACAGCTAATGTAACAGTATAGTCACTAACTGTGGTTTGAGTATGTCTTCTGGTTTCTGTGTGCACGATGTTGTCATGGTTCAGTTGTACTGGTAGGCTGAAGCTACGAGGTCACTCACCAAACACCGTAAGATCGCATCGTCCTTCCGAGATAGCCAGCTCTTTGAGATCTTCCAACTCGCCTGCAATCTGCTGAAGACTGCAGGCGGAAACATGAAGACGCTCAATCTCACCGATGAAAACCAGGTAGGGGGCGCACTTGTAGATAAACCTGTCAGAAATATTTTTAGCGATTTAAGTCTATTGCAGGCAGCCCATGGCAGTGAAATGAAACAGTTTCGTGGTGTGGTTGAGTACNACTTTAGTGTTTATTTGTTATTTGGTATACTTTAGTATTTATTTGTTATTCGCTAACACATTTTAAAAAGCTGTAAGCTTTGTTTTATGTGCTCAGATGTCACTTTCAAATTAGAAAAACTTTGGTCTATCCAAACTCCATCACAATTCCCCTCACCTATTCCTGTTATTCCTCTTCAGCAGTAACATTGTGTTACCGCTAGTTCTAGGGATTAAACACCAGATGGCACAGTTGGTTGTCACTCTAAATTAAATATACGAGTTGCATGGTGCTACCTCTAGTAATTACTCCCATCAGAGTGGACGGGAATTGTTTTACTCTGAGTGTTATGTTTTATCAGTGAGAGAAACTCAGCAAAACAAGGGATATGGGGTGTTGGTGGAAAGCCACAATAGATGATAACCCCAACTTGACCGTTAAATCTTTGAAACCCATAAGCAATAGCGAATTGTCAGTTTTTTCTCAACCAAAGAAACCAATCTAATCTGAGTAAAGAATACACTGAGATCAGTCTGATGATCTAAATCAAAAGTTGCTCAGTTTTTGGCAAAAAGTGGCTTCATAGGTTATAGGGCACCTTAAAATTTAAATTTAAAAATCCAATTCACAAAAGCAATGTTAAGTTTCAATTCAACAAAAACATTTAAGATGCATAAGGAGCACAGCTAATGTAACAGTATAGTCACTAACTGTGGTTTGAATATGTCTTCTGGTTTCTGTGTGCACGATGTTGTCATGGTTCAGTTGTACTGGTAGGCTGAAGCTACGAGGTCACTCACCAAACACCGTAAGATCGCATCGTCCTTCCGAGATAGCCAGCTGTTTGAGATCTTCCAACTCGCCTGCAATCTGCTGAAGACTGCAGGCGGAAACATGAAGACGCTCAATCTCACCGATGAAAACCAGGTAGGGGGCGCACTTGTAGGTAAACCTGTCAGAATTATTTTTAGCGATTTAAGTCTATTACAGGGAGCCCATGGCAGTGAAATGAAACAGTTGTGTGGTGTGGTTGAGTACTGAAAATGAACTAAATGTCTATTACTTTACACAATTATGTTTAAATTAGACTCATTCAAATGGGGTGTTCAATGGAAAAATTCCACTGAAAGAGAATAAATTGATACATTCTTATAGTTACAAATAAAAATATTCAATCTGTCTGGGTAGTACGAAATTTTGCTTCATTTTTTGTTTGATTATTTTACAACAAATCATGAAGAGTCACATTAACTTATCGTGTCCATTTGTTACGTAGTCTTGACATAATAGCACAGCCTGAGTATGATTTGTGTTTCTACGCTCACTTGTCAGTGTGATGCAGGATTTCCTTGCTTACAGTGTTTATTCTCTGCCACTTGCCTACAACTGCCTGTTTTTCGGTATTGAAATTGTTTCTCTCTGTCACAGCACGGTTTGCTGAGTCACACGTTACGCCTAGCACTCAACTGTTTGACCTTTGACTTTATCGGCACCTCGACAGATGAGTCATCCGACGACCTTTGCACTGTACAAATTCCAACTAGTTGGAGAAGAGGTATGAATAATACTACTCTTATGTGTTGAATGATCCATCAGTCATAAAAATATTGTTGCAAATATTCTAGAAGTGAATCGATAGTATTGTAAAAATGACATATTACACATTAAGAAAAATGTGCCTGTCTCATTTTCTGTCACAGAACTGGTTTAGTTCTGAAACTTCTTAAATTGTGAAAAATATGTTGCTACAAAAGGCAGCTCAATATTCGCCAGCAGGTGTTTGAATAGACTGAGAACAGAAACAGTTTTCGTTTCCTTGGTGGGGTTCAAGCTAAATGCATGCATTTCTAATGGTGGGGCACTTGTTTTCATTGACGTTACCTTGTGAATGTCGAATTTCTCATTACATTAGAAAAAATAGTACAACCAAGAAAATTAGTTTACCTTTAAAGTTAATAAGGAAAGGTTTTTATGTGGAATACTTCTTCGTAACAACAATGTATTGAACTGGATGATTTTACAATTTAAGGGATTTTACTTATATTAGTATATCAAAAAACAGGAACCAAATTTAAATATATGTGTCCACACATATAATATGTTGGGACATTATTCTGCGTTTCCAGAATCACTTGGTGGATGTTCGTGAAGGTTTGCAGATGGGTTCCCATCTTGGACGGGCGGAATGGGCAGGTTCTCGAACATATTCAACTAACATTGTGTCCTCTACTGGCAATTTTATTTTTTATGTTGACTTCTGAGTTCCTTGGCATATTTCATGAAATTTAAGAAATAGTCTTTTATTATGGACATGACAACACCTTCCCATTTTGAGATGTAGTCTACATAATTTACGCCCCCTAGTGGCCATTTTAATTATTTTCGGCATTCTCCTCTCAGTCGGCCAAATGCTGTTGAGATGAGTGTGGCTGACATAATGGCTATTTAGGTTTATCTTGTTGTGCCACTCTGTACCGAGTTGCTTGATGGCTTTTGATGAAATCTTGCAGATAGGTTTGCTTCTAATGAGGAGGTTACGACACGCTCTCAATTTGGGATGAGTTCAACCTATTTTGTGCCCACTGGCGCACATCATATTTTGTGTTCCTATTGAGATTATCGTGACAGATTGTGATTTTTGGACGGGTCGAACTAGTGTGCTGACGCACAGTGGCAATTTTTTTGCCTGTGGCTCATTATCTACCAAGCTCCTTGATGGATCTTAGTTAAATTTGGTATCTGTGTTCCCATTGAGGAGTGTATGCCTGACTACTGTGTCATTCCCTTGTGGTAATTTAGGGTTTCTTTGATTGTTGTTTATAAATTTTGGTAATAGCACTTGCCTCGTTTCAGTTGGATTTGACTAATGGTGCACCACTTAGTGGTTTTTATTTTATATATTAGGTGTTACTAATACAGACCTCTAGAAGTATATCGTCTCCTGTGCAATCACAGACACATTTCAATGCATTGCTCTTGCCTTGTGTTAACTATGTCTGGTGTATGCAGTCATCTTGTTTTCCTTGCAGTCTTCCTTGACTTCAGTGTTATGGAGTTGTTCTTTGACCTTTACAACAGTCTGCCCACCAGTTTATCTCCCCTGGCTCTCTCATGTCTGGTACAGACCGCCTCTGTTCGGCGTTCACTCTTCAATAATGCAGAGAGAGCCAAGTTTCTCAACCAGCTCGTCTTGGGTGTTAAACGAATATTAGAAAATCCACAGGTGAGTTTGTTACATAAGGATTCGCCATTCATGACGAAATATATTCTAGATAAATGTAAGACTTGATAAAAAATACATCTTTATCATCCAGGTCTAATCCAGATTTTGGCACGGGGCAATTTTTATTTTTTATTTTATGACATCAGAGGAAGTGGTGTCACAGACTCTCATGATGAAGTCTGCTGTAAGACCATATCCTTAATATCATATACTGGTATGCATACACGTTCCTGAAGGGCCATTTGAAGTAATTACGTATCATACTCATTGGGGCTGTTTGTCAAAATCAATCGGAGATGCATGGCAATGCAGGCAATGTAACTCGCAGTTTCCTTTTGTACCTAGAGGGCATGCACTCTGCCGTAGCATCATCAGGCGATGAATTACTTTTTGTACTTCCGCGTCTTGCCATTCGCGTCACTTTCTATTGTTCCTTAGATGGTAAATATACATCCAGTGAACAATACTTAACATGGAAAAAAAATCTCCAAGACAACAAGGTAATATGAAAAATGGTTATTTTCCCCTTAAAAGTGCTTATGAACTCTGTTTACTGTTCTTTGACAGGGCCTGTCAGACACCAGTAACTACCACGAGTTTTGCCGTCTCCTGGCCAGACTCAAGTCAAACTATCAGCTGGGTGAGCTTATCAAGGTGGATAATTATGGCGATGTCATCAAGCTCATTGCCGAGTTCTCAGTCACCAGTCTACAGGTACGTGACCACACCAGTGGTTATTGGACAGCAGTAGTTTACTATGAACTTTGAACTGAAGTGCTCCATTGATTGTAAATATCTGTTAAATGTTCTCTCTCTTCTGTTCTCAGTTGTAAACTTCATGAAAGGATTTTGACTTCAAATCAATCTAGTTCACACTGTTAACCAAATTGGTGGTCTTTCAACAAATAATCAAATGTTTTTATTAAATTTAAATATGAAGGACTGTAATCTATGTAATGTTTCTATTTTAGGGATTTTTTTCTTGATTGATGAAACTCATTCTGTGTTTTGAACTGGTTCAATAACGAAAGGTTGTCTTTAACATGATAAAACAGGGTCTAGTATCTTTAGTTAGTAACACTTTCTGTTCTCTAGATGTGGCAGTTTGCCCCCAATAGTGTACACTATCTGCTCAGCCTCTGGCAAAGGATGGTGGCATCAGTGCCTTATGTGAAAGCATCGGAGCCCCACCTGTTGGAAACATACACACCTGAGGTGACAAAGGCATACATCACGTCCCGCCTGGATTCTGTCACTGTAGTGCTGAGGTCAGTTCCTAGGTGTTCCCAATTCATGGCTGAACTTTCCCATTATCAAACTCTTAAATATTCTGACATTCATCCAGTTAAAGTGGGTTTGGTCTACCAAAGCTGTCCTGTTAATAGTTGTGTACACAATGAAACTTTTCAAATGTCGTGTACTGGCTCTAAGTGTTAAAATTTCTGTTTTTATGATAATAAAATGTAGTTGTTGATCCATCCAGTAAAGTTCTGTGTAATCAAGTTAAAACTGGTCTGGTGAACAATACTTGCAATATTAAACTTCTAGAACCTCTGAAGATTGCATAACCATCTTTATGTTAGGTGTTTATGTTTACACTTCCAACCAAATGGAGCTCATTAATGTCTTCCAATGCTGCATTCACTGCCAAAAGATTGATATATTCCAAATTCTATTATAAGAATCTAAAACATCGTTTTTATTACAGAGATGGTATTGAAGATCCTCTTGACGACATTGGTATGATCTCGCAACAACTGGATCAGTTGTCTACTATTGGTCGATGTGAATATGACAAGACGTGTGCTCTTCTGGTGCAGTTGTTTGATGAGTCAGCACAGCGGTATCAGGAGTTAATAACTGCTGGTCAGCCTCCAGGGCCGGAGTTTGCAGTACAGGAAGGTACGTGCTTTTATTTCAGTGGAATGGGGTTGGCAGTGGTAAGGAGAGATAATAGCCTTGTAAATATCCGTAATGAAGAGACATAGTTTTATAATTTTGTGGACAGAAAGTGAAAGCTAAAGTTTCCATCAAAGTAATAAATACAAAGCAGTAACATTTTGTTACCCGTGTTGTGAAATGTGGGAGTTTTAACAGATTCCTTGCTGGTATTTCAAGATTCAACTTTGTCAAATTAGACCAATACCTACCATTTGTGATGTGATTGACCCAAACTGGTCGCTGTGTTTAGGTTGGAGAGATGGGTGTCTTATTTTGCAATTTTAAATTACAGGAATTTCCTGTTCAACACAATCATTCAAATGTTCTATATTAGTTGCTGGTTATTTCCAGGACGCTTGACTTGGCTAGTGTATATAATAGGCTCTGTGATAGGTGGTCGAGTGTCATTTGCCAGTACAGATGAACATGACGCTATGGATGGTGAGCTGGTGTGTAGGTATGTGATACACTCTACCAAAATGACACTCACGGTCAGGTAAACTGTTAAAAAATGTTTTCAATTTACTGTCAGTGTACAACTTTTTATGGAGACTCAACTGTTTTCAAACAGCAAAAAAAAATTGCTACAACCCCATTGAAAGCCATGTAGTAGCGTAGAATGTTTTAGATTTCAACTGTTCTGCAATTTGCTTCCTTTGACCTGTGAAGTGGAAATTGAAATTCATTTTATAACCCCTCTCACGACCCACCATTAAATGTTCATTTGTAATCTCACAAAAAGGCTCCAAATTGCACAGTTATTTTTCAAATCCAAATAAAAATGAAAAATAAGATAAAAGATGGAGAATCAGTCGCTACTTTGCTTAACGTTCTTTTTGGCGTCATTAGTTTTTAATGCAGAAATGGGGTTTTTAGACGTGTAGATCCAAACAGCATTGTCAAGCCATTAGACCCATAACCTCACAGCTAATATGTGTCCAGTGCTTAGACACCAACCCACTGACTCTGACGTATCTATTTACAGAGTGCTTCAACTGATGAACCTGATAGACTCAAGGTTAGCCCAGCAAGGCTGTGAGAAGCTGGACCTGGCTATGTTAAGTTTCTTTGAGCAGTTCAGAAAAATTTATGTTGGTGACCAGGTTCAGAAGACATCGAAGGTTGGTTTTTCTCTTGTACTATATTATCTCTGATTAGTCGTGTAGCATTTAGAGGTAGATAACTGTATTCTGGCAATATGACATGTGCTAGCTTGTCACTTTTTTATCTGTACTTTTGGGGGAGAGTATTTCAGATTGATTTCTAGAGAACTGATAGACAGAATTCGACAAAATTTGATAGAGATATGTGATGGCATTGTGCCGGAACCTGTTTAGTTTTCAGCAAATTCCACCATTCTCTAGGGCCTCTTTGATTTCCATAAGGTCCTTTTGTATTTTTGGGATGGAAGACCATTTCTGGATTTTATTTAGAGAACTGAGCAATAGATTGCCCATGATACTGGACACAGATGTGCTTAATGACAAAGTACTGGCACCTGTTGATTTTCTAAGTGGATTTGTCTATTACAGTATTGCCTAGTGACCATTTTGTCCGACCGTACAGTTGTCCCCTTAATATTTTAAAACCCCTGGTCATATTTTGATGAAGTTTGGCACAAGCTTGCAGGGCATCACTAGGGCAGTGCATGTCACTTTTCAATCTGTCCCTCCTCTGGGCTAGGGGGTGGATGGGGCTTTTCAGTTTTTTTTGGAAAAATATTTTTGAATGAAATCTAGAGAACTGTGGTGACAATGCGCCATCACCTGACAATTTTCAAGTAGATTGGATGACTTCATCTCCTCATACTGACCATTTTGGTCTCAGCAAATCGCTTTTCAGTACTTTTGAGGGGAATAGCATTTCTGGATACCTAGAGAACACATTAAGAGACTTTAATAAAACTTGACTCTTGTATTTGACGGCAATGCAACAGTACAAATCACCTTATTTGGGCATATTTGACCACTGCAGCACTCTCTGGTGGCTCTTCCATTTTGGACATGATGACAGCTTCCAGTTTTGAGTGCATTCCAGCAGTTGCTGTGTGTTACATCATTTTGGGTCTGTTTTTGTGTCTGCAAACGTCATGATTGGTCTTTATGAAAAACACAGACAATACCTGTAATTTTTGGATGCTTAGTGTGCTTTGTATCTGTTGCAAATGTTGAAAAATGTTCATTTTTTAAATTTATTGATGTGATTTTATGTTTGTTTTAAAAGGTGAAGTATAAAGTGCGCTTTTTCTCAATTGTTACAGCTCCCTCTTGTGGTCAGATTGTTGTCTCCTTTATCCTTATATCAAACTGATAAGCACCACTAAACACACACCGCTTGTGGTGCACTGTGAGTGCATATCAGTGCTTTGCAAAGCATTGATATAGTTGTCTGTTGTATTGCCTTAACTTAACAGGTTTTTATGATTGACAGGTGTACAGAAGACTGTCGGAGGTTCTAGGAATTTCAGACGAATCCATGGTGCTAAGTGTGTTTTTAGGAAAAATGTAAGAGCAATTGGAATGTTAATTTAGGAATTTTAAATTAGTGTGTGCAGGAGTTTTCATTTTGTGTGTGTTAGTTATTATAATGAGATAGAAAAGGCACTGGGGGCAATGGTGAACTGCAATTAAATGGAAAAGTTTTCAATTCCTCTGTGACTAATTGAACAGCAATTGTGTGAAAATGTCCACCTCATTGAATCAACTAGATCTTTTTTGTAGTCTAAAACCATTGAAATGTAAATTGAAATTTAGTTTATAACCCCTTTCAGGACCCTTCATTAAATGTTTGTAATCTCACAAAAAGGTTTCAAATTTAAACAAATTGTTGTTTAGCATCTTAAAGCAGCATGCCCTGATACTTGAAAATTGTAAAACTTAAGTGTTGTACCTTCCAAACCACCCATCTCATAGGAGTGAGCGTAGAAAGGAAGAAACTAAAACTGATTGAAGGGTGTTGTAATCTAATCTGCATTGGCTGTTACTGCACTATTTCAGAATCACCAACATGAAGTATTGGTCACGCAGTGAACCAATCATTAACAAGACGTTGCAGTTCCTCGGTGATCTTTCGGTTGGATACAGTAGCGTTCGTAAACTGATCAAGTTGGAAGCTGTACAGTTTGTCCTGAACCATCACACGGTATAGTCATTGTTGAGCTCTCTGCTGCTTCATAGGTGCAGTGTTGGCAGAAATATTAATACGGTTTTCGTCTGCGTATAATTTTCTTCAAAGGATTAAACTCATGTTTTGGTTTGTGCAGTAAAATACTTAATTTAGGTGCCCAAAAACTGAATAGTGGTATTTTCCTATAAATAGGGTTTCTGTCTAGAACATGAATTTGTACAAAATGAAAATGTCCAACGGATTACAAATTAGTTGAATCACAAATTGTGAAAACATTTTTTTCCCAATTTGGCAAACACTTCGTAACTTGTAAATAAAAATTAATTTCAGAATTTGACTTTTGTGTTGACTCCCAGTCAGTGTGATTCAAAGCTGAACAGCATCTTATTTCTACTTCCTAAAAATAGTAAAAATAGTAACCAGTCGCCCTGCAAAGATTCCATTTGTTTACTACTACTTCAGAAACTTTGATTCAGTAACTGGGTATTATGTTTATCCAAGAAATCTTTTGTTCCTAGTTTCTGTTATCTGCAAGTGCCTTGATAATGTCAAAACGGCAAATTGCAGACTCCTTTTGAGCAGCTCCCAAAGGAAAACGAGGCAAGCTAAATGTGCTTTAGTAAATATTAAGTAAATTAGCTACTTATCTGTTTAAGTACATGCACAGTTTAGCATAATGTGGCAAGACACAAGTAATGATAGTAGGAATATTGTTATACCCACTAGCACCTGTTAACATTGTCCCATAGTCAAAAGTCAGTCATCTTATTTCGGCACTTCTCTATATTCACCACATAATGTCATTTTATCACCTGTCTGTGCGAATCACAAATCGACAAATCAACATCATCTTATTATCTATCCAGCAGTAGGGCAATTTACAGCCGAGCTTCATTAAACTTTGACAGGGGATGCTGGGAAATTTTGCATTTTGTCATTTGACACATATCGATCATTCATTTCTGTGTCAAACTATTTGTATTCGTACCTGCTGAAGGAGGGATCCTACAAAGTTATGAGGAAGTCTGGAATGATTGAAAGCCCCTGAAGAGGCTGATGTACCACCGTTTGTGATTTTTGATATCAAAACACCAACATTTGTATTGGACCACGTACAATTATAATTTTAGCCGCAGCTTATTCTTATCACAGGTCGAATTAAAAGTATGTTGGGCAGTGAAGAGCAGACCAGTTATTAGGAATTGTTATTGAAAACTCGATAAATTGGCTTTTTAAGTGTAGGCAGTCTTAGTTGGATTGGAGGCCCGTCCTACAGTACTTGCCCAAAAATGCTCACAAGATACCATTTCTAGGCACATATCCAATTGTTACTTGTGTTGTTGAAATATCTAAAATCCACCTGTGGCAGGTTAGTGTTATATGTGCTGAAAACAATACTTCTGTTTGCCAGACGGAGAATAGTCTGGTTTTGTACTTTCATCGTTGGACAGAGGTAATGCTACGTCTTCTTGTAAAAGGCATTTATTTCATCGACCATGAGATCAACAGCGAAGTATTTGGCTAGAAACTTTTCAAAATGGCTACAGGAAACGATCTTTGATATTTATTAAATAAATTGAACTAATACATTTAAAAGTCTAATGCGAGCTTAGGAATGCAGTTTTTAACGAAACTATTACACCGAAGGAGTGTATTGAATTTTCAGGCAATTTTTGTATGTTACTGATGAGGTACAGACAATTTTTTATTAGTATTTTCAGGAATTTGTGTTTTAATGAAGTCCAAACTTGTGTTTGTTTGTAGAGTGAACATTTTCCGTTCCTGGGTATCAACAGTGGCAGTGCGCAGATTACAGACATGAGATGTCGCACTACATTCTACACAGCACTAGGCCGCTTACTGATGGTAGAACTGGGCGAGGATGAGGAAAGGTTTGAACGGTTCATGATGCCCATTGCAGGTTGGTGGTGTGAATGTGAATGGTTCATAATCTTGTTATTTGTTCAATTCCTAAATGTGAATGACTCAAAATATCCGTAGCACAGTGGTGTACTATGAACAGTTCATGATGTCCATCTTAGATAAGCCACACTCGTGTGAACAGTTATTGTTAGCTGTTTGCAGGTTAGTTGTATAATAATGTGGTCAGCAAAAGTTTTTTGAAAGTGTTGCCACTTATCAGTGAATCATTGTATTGGCTTTTTGGGTTTCTTGCTGACTTGTTTGTATTGTGTGAGAATGTTGTATGTATTGTAAAAAGTTCACATTGGGACTTCTGCCGCGTTATACTTGATATTTAATTTGGTGTTTTTGTTTTCAGCTTCTCTGGACTCCATTGGCAACATGTTACAACGTGCTGGCACGTCCATGTTCCAGGAAGATGTCTGTAAGGTAGGGACAGTCACAAACTAAAATCTATCAATAAAGTGAAAAACTGTCTGAAACATCTATGGTACATTCACAATTGCTTGGTTGTTGAGCTCCTAACACTGAAAGGTTGTTTTTTTATTAATGGCACATTGTTGGTTGATGGCTGAGAAATGCAGTTTTTGGATTACTATTTGATGGGATAGACTTTTTTTAAGTTATTTACTTTGGTAAGAGTTATAAGCCAACAACATCTGTTGTGTTTTTGTAATTTTATTACAAATTGTCAGTTCTCGCCCCTGTCTGCCAGACATTCGCTGTAATCTAGGCTGGTGACATTACCAGTTAATTGAATACAATTTAAACACTTCACTATTTACCACTTGGGATTTGAGGTAGAGCATTTGGCTGCCAGTGAGAGTTCGAATCCGTGCAAGTGCTAATTTTTGTATAAAATGTTTCTCGCCTTAAATAGTGTTAAAAGTTGTCAGACATGACCTTCAGTATAATAGTGACGATGAGTTTTGATTGTAGGAAATTTGGAAAGTTCTACTTTAGTCAAGTCAATTTTCCCACAAGGGACTGTTACAGTTATCGCTATTTTCAAGAACATACTGACTGTACGCATAAGATAGGAGAGGGGTCAGAGTGGCTAGCTGCTAACGTATGCTGTGGCGATCTCATATGACAGATTGAAGTCGACTTTTTTAATTACTTTTTCACATTGTAAAAACTGATGAAACAACTAATAGCAAAAATATCGCATAGCAAAAATATCGCCGAGATATAACCAGGCGAAAATGAAGTATACAAAGTATTGTTTGATATTATTAGTTTATTTTTATACCACTTCACTGTACTCATCTGCCCTCTGGTATTTATTTTTGAACCACATTTGTAGTTTAACAGATTCAAAAACATAGATCTTATGAAATATCGCCATTTCTGTACCCATTTTGGGTGAGGAAGGGCAAGGGAAAAGTGTACAGTTTGTATGCTCGGGAAAAGTGGTGATAATTGTGAATGGTCCTTAAAAAGTTTTATTGATAGAACTGTGGCACTACGATGGCGAAGACTATCTGACAAAATAATTTGAACTCTGTCTCTTCAAATATGTGAACACCTGTAAAATAGGAAAACTTTGTGCCATTGTGAGTTATTTACATTAGAATGAGATTGAAACAACACTCCCTGCTAAAAATTAAAGGGTCTGTAGAGAGCCTTTCAATGACAACTCGCCATTTTATTTACTGTTTGTCGACGCTAGGTGTTGTGCACGGTGCTCTCCCGAAGCGTCTGCTATGACGATGTATATTATGTAAGGTGTGTTGCGATTTAAGATAACAAGATGCCATTACACCTCATTCCTGTGTTGTTACCATAGCAGCTTAGCTTTCATAGAATTATATATATTTCCACCATGGTTATTTCAGCGATCACTGATAGGAGTTGCTCGTGACCTGCGCGGTGTGGCCTACGCCTTCAACACCAAGGCTAGCTACATGATGCTGTTTGACTGGATATACCCGGCGTACACACCGGTGCTTGTGCGCGCCGTTGAGCTCTGGTACCATGACCCCGCCGTCACCACCCCGGTGTTGAAGCTTGTAGCTGAGTTAGCTCAGAATAGGTGATGTATTACTTTTTACTTGCTTTCATCATACAACACCAAAACATTTAAGGTTGAATAATTGTCAGTAACAATTTGTATCTGTTTCAGTTTTGGAAAATGTTAAACCCTGGCCAATATCGAATTCGAGATTACACTGGTTACTCAGGCTGATATTTAGTTTTTGGAATTAAATGTTTAAAAAAGGTGACAAAAATCTTAGCAAAGATTTGCCAATTTAACCAAGCAGATGTTTGAATTCTGTTGCACTGCTTCCTGGGTAATGAATGATGTTTTGATAATTAATATGAGGCTTATTTGTGGGCTTTTCGTTACCCTTAATTTTAATCGCTTAACATTACGCTTGACTAAAGGCTTCCATTTAAATTTTCACAGTATCCCTTATGCATTCTGTGTTCTCTTATACTCCCATTATTAAATGATACCATCAACTTTTAGTACCTTTGAAACGCCTGTGTCTTGAGGACAATGAAAACCTAGAACACCCTGTATCGTATTTCACGTCAAGGCTTTACGTTTCGTTCTTTCGTTCACCTGTGCTTTACTTGAAAAATTCCCCTGTTACAGATCTCAACGGTTGCTGTTTGATGTGTCGTCACCCAGTGGTATTCTCCTGTTCAGAGAGATCAGTAAGATTGTGGTTGGCTACGGTTCAAGGATACTCAGCCTACAAGACATACCAAAGAACCACCTGTACCGCTTAAAATATCCTTTATAAAGTGTTAGTAGATTACATCAGCATGTAAATTTTTAAATCACATCGAGGTTGACCTCCATGACCTAAGCCCATCACGCACTACGTTGATGATCTGTCAGAATTCACCATTGCTTGACACCTGGCCGCCAGAGGCACACCTCTCGTGCCTGGAGGAAATGATGTCGTTTACAAATGAAGAAACTTATTGGTCAAGAAATGTTAATTATTGAAGTATTTGTTCAAGTTGGAAGGAATTAAAGACACCAACAGCCTCCTAAGGTGTCCATCTATGCTCAAAATGTACTTTTAACAAAATGCCTAAAAGGTTCTGGCGTATGGCAGTCTTGTGGGATGATCACAGTCTGTGTCAGCTATGCTGGCCCAGTTCAGACGGTGTTACTGTCTAGAGTGAAAGGAGCTTATGAAAACAGTCACATTTTTGAGAGTAGATCATTTCCTTAACCCCACTCACATTGAAGGGTGTGTCCGTGTGTTTTAACATGCTTAGGGCGGCTCTGGCTGGGAACTATGTCAACTTTGGTACATTCAAGTTGTACGGTGACACAGCTCTAGATGACTCACTACAGATGTTTATCAAGTTACTTCTCTCCATTCCACAGCAGGATCTGCTGGTAAGTTAACCTGCTCCACTTTAACATACCTTCGTTTTCCTCTTACTGTAATTGGCTACATTCGTTGCCTCAATTTTTTTACTTTTTCAAGTCCTTGACGATCACAGGAATTTATGATGTGCAAAAAAACTGCACAGATGTCCATTAGGAATTTCCACAAACCTGAAATTGATCACGTGAAACTTGCAAATCCTGTTTTCTTGTTCTGTTAGCTACTAAGGCATGTTTTGGATCTTATTCTAAAGACCTTTTAGCCCAAGAACTCCACTTTCAAAAATGTAGACATCAACATTCCTTAAGAAAACAAAAATATTTTTGATAGCCAAGCTCTCAGGCAAAAAGATCTTAAAAGATTACCCCAAACGTGCGTTTGTAGTTAAGTTAATAAAGAACAGAATTTGAAAGTTTTGTGAAAAAAGTCTCATTCGTTGAAAACAGTGACCGTTGTGAAAAAGTTTAAACACAATTTTTTGAAAATGCAGTCATGTAATTACTTTCATGCACGTAAGATACCGTGTTTATCAAGAGTTGATTCATAAGTTCTGTGGACATGCTTTTTGGCAATGGAAATGAAGTCCTACTGTGTTCAGGATCATTTTGAGGTGATTTTAGTTGGAATTTGTAGCTTAGTTATGAGTTGTTTTGTTTTGGATAGCCCTAAAGGAGGAAATGGTGTTTTAACGAACTTGTAAAAGTGATAAATAGTTACACCGTTGATCAGGAGGCTTAAGGGATATTATGTAGAGACATTTTTAATGTTTTGTTGTTTTCTTTTTTCAATTTTTATAAATTTACTGAAAAAAGCAGCATTTACTGAAGGACACACAATCATGCACACACACACACGCACGCACACACGCACGCACACAGACACACATAGACACACACACACACA